>OY284470.1:41688253-42288253 GCA_958336335.1 Dilophus febrilis | reverse complement strand
AAATGAATATTTCGATGTAAAATATTTTAATTTTATATATTTTTCTATTATTAATATTATTTTAATTATAATATTTTTTATAACAATTTCTATATATTTATTTAATTTATTTAATTATACACAATTTACTGTTCTAAATTAAATAATTTTTGGGGTATTATTTATCTGTTTTTTTTTCTTTCTTAAAATAGTTTAAATATAGTTTTTTTTTTCCACATTTATATTTTTTTTTATAAGATATATTCCAAATTATGGATATTTTATCTCTCTGAAACGTCGTCGTCGTTTTTAGTTGTCACTGTAAGAAGTTAATGATTGATTGCTGCCGTAGATTTTCACGATGTTAATAATTTTTATTAATTGTTTATATCTTTAAATAATCTCTTTTTTGGAATCTTTTACAAATATAGTTTTTTTCATCTGATGATTAAAGAAAAAATTTTGATTTGTGATATCCAGTATAAAAAAAAGAGATTTAAAAATGGTTCATCAGCAGCAATCCAAAATACAGCAATTAAAATACGGACGCGATCGCCTTTATAATTATAGTTAACAAAAATGGAATATATATATCTTATATAAATATTATCTAGCTATTATCTTTTTTGACGTGTGTGTGTGTGTGGATTAGTAATTTTTTTCGTTCGTTAGTTTATTTTAATTATTATTTATATTAAAATTACACTTTATATTGGTAATTACCGTTTGTCGCGTTCTTATAAATGAAATTATTCTATTTATTATTTTGGTTTTTTTTTTGGATTTATGTTGGAATTGATAAATAATTTATAAAAACAATTATAACAGAGGTATATATATCTTCTTATATTCTTCGTATTCTTATTCTGTTTAGTTTTAATATAAAATACTATAAAATAAATATAATTAAAAACAAATAAAAACTAAATCAATCTCTCAATTTTGACTATGTTTTTTTTTTTTTTGGGAATTAATCATCACTAATAATTTTGATGTATATACAACAAAAAACAAAATTAATGAATTATTATTCTGGATGACTATCCTCTTCAAATAAATATTAATTCATATATATATAAATCATTCTTGTTTTGTAATTGTTATACTATTATACTTTGGTTTGGTGTTTCATTTCGCGTATATGTTAATTTGGCGTTTTTGGTTTTGTCTTTTTAATTATATATATATTGTCTTTTCAAAAATGGTACGTGTTTATGTACAAAATATTTTTATTCCATTAACAAACACAAAAGCGTCATATCGTCAACTAACGTTTTGAAAAGTTAACCAAATTATTAATTGATCTTTTGAATTAAAATTAAAAACCATAAAATATTTGGTTGAACAAATCAACCAATTAATTAATTTTGTTAAATTATTAAAATGTAAATAAACTGGCCAACCAAATTTTTGCTTTTGCTTGGTTTTGCCCATCTTATAATTAAAATAAAATTAAAATTATATTTTTAATTATTATATATTAAAATATTAATATAATATAAATTTGGCACTATATTTAATTAATTTTGGCGATTTTACGATGGGTTGCATACATTAATTTTGTTTTGGAGTTTTTCCTATTTCAACTTTTTAAACCACAAAAATCAAAATATAATTGATATTGAATTTAATTACATTTAATACTTAACATATATAGATCATTTATAATGCATTATAAATATCGTGTAAAATTTTCAGAATGATTGGTTAACGAATTTTCAAGATATCGTACTCAGAAAATGATTTGGTAAAATTTTCCATAGAAAATACATTAAGAATCATGAATATCTCGGAAAATTCTCAATTCTGATCAAGTCCGTCCAAGGAAACCCCATTCAATATTTTACAGAGATCATTTATAATGCATTATAAATATCGTGTAACATTTTCAGAATGATTGGTTAACGAATTTTCAAGATATCGTACTCAGAAAATGATTTGGTAAAATTTTCCATATAAAATACATTAAAAATCGGGAAAATCTCGGAAAATTCTCAATTCTGATCAAGTCTGCCCAAGGAAACCCCCTTCAATACTGTAGAGAGATCATTTATATTGCATTATAAATATCGTGTAAAATTTTCAGAATGATTGGTTAACGAATTTTCAATATATCGTACTCAGAAAATGATTTGGTAAAATTTTCCATATAAAATATATTAAAAATCGTGAAAATCTCGGAAAATTCTCAATTCTGATCAAGTCCGTCCAAGGAAATCCCATTCAATACTTTACAGAGATCATTTATAATGGATTATAAATATCGTGTAAAATTTTCAGAATGATTGGTAGACGAATTTTCAAGATATCGTACTCAGAAAATGATTTGGTAAAGTTTTCCATATAAAATACATTAAAAATCACGAAAATCTAGGAAAATTCTCAATTCTGATCAAGTCCGTCCAAGGAAACCCCCTTCAATACTTTACAGAGATCATTTATAATGCATTATAAATTACGTGTCAAATTTTCAGAATGATCGGTTAACGAATTTTCAAGATATCGTACTCAGAAAATGATTTGGTAAAATTTTCCATATAAAATACATTAAAAATCGGGAAAATCTCGGAAAATTCTCAATTCTGATCAAGTCCGTCCAAGGAAACCCCATTCAATATTTTACAAAGATCATTTATAATGCATTATAAATATCGTGTAACATTTTCAAAACGAATTAATCCCATGACTATATTGTCACGCTATTATCGATAGATAATTTCCTTTACACCTACATATATAGAAAATTATTTGTCGTTGAATTCAATTCAATTCCGATTCTTATCGGTCACGATTATTATTGATGCCCCAACCAACCAACCAACGTTACTTATAACTAATATTCATAATTTCTTATTTCCTATTACACTTTTAACAAATAACATATTTGAATACTTAATAATACTAATATTTGAATCGAAATAGTAAAAAATAAAAACACAATCATTAGATTTCAATTTTTGGCAACAAAAAGAAATTGTTCAAACAAAATTCGGTATTTTGTCATTTGGCTTTTCTTTTCCTCCTACTCCTCGTCCTTTGAATCACAATCAGTCTTTTAATCTCACAAATCAATTATTATAATAATTATTAATATTATTAATTAATATAATTGATTATTATTATTTTGTTTTTAATTCAATTATTGTTTTTTGTGTTAAATAATTTGCCAAATTAATTGTTTTTCGTATTGTATTAAAATATAAAATATGTTTGTTGTGGGTGGGCTAACAATCGCGATAACTTAATCTTTCCTATTTATGGTATGTTAATAAAATTGATATACTACTTTCAATTATCACTAAATTCTTCAGAATCACCCAAAAACATTGGTGGTGGAATGGCACGTAAATCATATTCGGCACTATCTCGTTCCGAATCAATAAATTGGGCATTCGATTCATTTTCATAATCGGATAGAAAATCAGGATATGGTATTTCTAATGGATTTAATTGATTTGATGTTGTTGTTGATGATTGTGTGGCAACGTTAGTGGCCAACATTTCCGGTAAATCCATTAATTGTTGATATTGTTCATATTGTTGACGTTGTTCATGTTGTCTTTGCTGTTGTTGCCGTTGTTCATAAATAAGTGAACTATCTTCACTTGAATAACAATCAGATAATCCACATTTATTATCTGGACCACTTTCATCTGGTGTATATCTGGCTATTTCATTATCATCGGTATATTGTGGAATACCTGCCCGATCATGTTCGGACTGACGATAATGCAAATGTTGTTGTTGTTGTTGTTGATGATGATAATGATGATTATTTCCATCTGGATTTCCATCATATGATTTTGTATTATTACCAACAGCAATCGAATCTTCACGTTTTAATTGTTTCTTTTTCTGACGTATTGGTTTTTGTGGTGGTTGTGATGGATACGTTTGTTGTGGTTGTTGTTGTTGTTGTTGTAGTTGCGATTGTTGTGGCATTCCAATTGTTTGCTGATGCTGTTGATATGCATCTGTATAATAATAACGACGTTGTTGTTCATGTTGTTCGCGTTGTTGTTCACGTAATTGTTGTTGACCAGATGTTGATGGTTCCAATGATTTATAATTTATTAGATGATGACTTAAACGATCATATTTTGGAAAACCCATTTCATCAACATTATCATGTGACATATCTAAACTTTCAAATTTTGATGAATTTGATGTTGATGGATATGCCGGTTGATATTTACCATGATGAGTTTGATGATCATAATCATAGTCATCTTCATATTCATCTTCATCATCATCATCATCATCGTCCATATCATCACCATCACAATCATCGTCATCATAACCTGGTGGTTTTTGATGTTTCTGCTGCTGTTGTTGCTGTTGTTCAATACCTTGATAATCAATATCCTGATATCGTTGTTCATGACGATGTTGTTCATCACTAAATTGTTCTTGTTCTTCATCAAATTCTAAAAATTGTCTTTGATTCATATTATTTGATAGTACGGATGACGATGATGAATATACAAGTGTTGTTGAATTTGTACCACCAGCACCACCAGCACCACCAGCAGTAGAATCTAATTCATGAAAATTTCCCTCAGAATATTCAGAACTATCTTGTTCATGCGGTTGAATATGTTTCATTGCAGCCGTTCGTTGTTTAACCGTACCAATTTGTTTCTTTTTACGATTACCACGTAAATTACTACGAGATGTTGATGATGATGGTGTTGGATGTTGCTGTTGATGTTGATGATGCATTATTTGTTGATCAACATTTGATTGATTCGTTGATTGATGAATGTCAATTGAACTATCTGTATCATCATTACCACTTGGTGGACTCTTTTTTAATTGTATTGTACGTTGAAGTGCACTTTTACGTATTGGTTTTTGTTGTTGATGTTGGTGTTGTTGATGATGTTGCTGTAAACCAATGTTAGCCGTTGATGAGTTTGATCCCGATGGTGTGGGTGGTTGTGATGATGATGGTAATACGGATGCTGGCGGTGGTGTATCTGAACTTAAACTACTTGAAAAATAATGCATTGAACCACCACCGGTGCCGGCACCTTTTTTTGATAACGGTAATGATTTATCGAAACGACGTGATGATGATGAAGCTATTGGTGATGAATCACTATTCGGTTGTGTTGAAGATGTTACATTTTCTTCATCAATTTGCGATGGATACGTTGTTGTTGTTGCCGTTATTGTAGTCGTTGTTGATGATGTCGTAATGTTTGTCGTCTCTATTGAATTCTCATGAAATGATTGTGTTTGACGTAATTTCAATGATTTATATTCACGTATTTGACTTTTTGATAATGTTTTATCATCATAACTGTGATGTTTCACCAATGGTTTTACATTATCATCTTTCATTTGGATAACCGTAGGTGTTGTTGATTCAATTGATAAGGATTTTGATGTATGCATTAATGTAATATTTTTGGTTTTTATATCATTTATTGGTTGTTGTTGTTCTGGTTGTTGTTGATCAGTAGTAGCTGATGCTGTTGTCGTAGATGTCATTACATTTCCCGTATATGGTGAAAATTCTTGACTTTGATAACGTGACGTTAATTTTTCACTATTATCATATAATTTTTCAATGAAAACCTTTGGCTCTTGTACTTCATGATCATGTGGGTCCAATGCAGAAATATCTTGACTTTGATAACGTTTTGACATTAACTCTAATGATTTTCGTTTATCACCACTACTACTAGTACCGCTAGTACCGCTAGTGAATTTCATATTTTTTTTCTCTTGCATATCAACAATTCGTGGTGGTTGATGTTGAGGTTTTTGTTTCTGTTGTTGTGGTTGTTGATTATTCGTTTGTGATTGTAATTTTTGTGGTATTTTAATGGGACGTTCAGTTGATACAGTTGATTTTTTAACCAAAGATTCTGATTTACCAGGTATTGTTGATGGTATATGTTTTTTCGTACGTGGTTGTTTTAATGGAACATATTCAATGGCCGTTGTGTTTTTTAATTGATTATTATTATCATCATCCGGTGATAAATCAAGTGGTGGTGATTCACCGCTACCGGCTGTGGTCTGTCCATTATCATCTTCTTCGGCTGGTTGGCCAACCAATGTACGACTACTACTCGTTGACCATTCCGTTATGGTTTGTGCCATTTCGGTTAATGTTAACGTTGTCGTTGTATCATCACCACTTTTCGTTGCCGTTGACGTTGTGGTGGTCGTTGTCGTTGTACCACCCGATTCATTTGCCTGCTTTTCCGTATCCGAATTATTTGAAAATAAATCATATTTATAATTGTTTGCGGTGTCCGATGAACAACTGCCACCAATTGAAAATCTTTTTTTACTATTATTAATATTGGTAATATTGTTGTTATTATTATTGTTATTGATACTAGGACCAGCAGCAGCTGTTGCACCACCACCACCACCACCAGCACCAATACTTTTTTCATTTAAACTTTCTGTTGATTTATTTAATGAGCTAACACTTGATTTTGTATGATTTGATTTATCACTGGATTTATTATTAATGCCACCCGAATGATTAGAAACAGCCGATAAACTTTCGGAACCCGATAGATTTGCATATTGTCGTACCGTATTTGTTGTACTACTCCATTCCGATAGACTGAGACCAATTGATGTGTCCTCTGAATGTGAACTATGTGTACATTTTTGTTGTTGATGTTGTTGATGTTGTTCTTGTTGTTCTTGATGTTGATGATGATGGTGATGATGATGTAATTGGGCACCAGCACCCATTTTAACTGTACCATCTAATTCTGTACCAAATGAACTTGTTTCTTCTTCAGAATGTGAACTATGTGAACATTTTTTACATGTCGTTGAAGAAGATGATGATAAACCACCTGTACCAGTACCCGTACCACAACCACTAACACTTAATCTTGATTCTTTATTACGTTTAATAATTGTTGGATCATCACCGGCACCACCACTACCATATGTATTTAATGAATGTGATAATATATCATCAACGGATGTATCTGAATTATTTGAACTACGTGAGAATTTACGTAAACCAAAATCAAAATTTGGTTTATTTGCTTCATCGGGTGATATTTTTAATGAATCTGAACAAAATACATCATCATACGAAAATACATCTGAATCGGAAATTGGACTAAATGGTGATCGGGTTGGTTGTGATATTATTACTTTATCATCGCCACCGACACCTTCATCACCACCACCACCATCATCATCAATACATTCTAATCCGGATCTAAGTGGATGATTATGATGGATTTTTGACGATGTTGATGATGAAGAACAACATGGATCGAATACCCCAACATTTGCCGATGATTTATTATTATTATTACTATTACGTAAACAATTTGCTGAACTTAAACATGATATTGATTCGTATTGTAAAAATAAATTATCATTTAAACAGGAATTGTCTGATTTTGATTTTTTTCCATCTACTCTGTCATCACTACCACCATCATCATGCTGATGATGATGATCTAAATGTGATAATAAATATGTATTTTTATCATATGATGGACTAATTGTTGATGATGATATTGTACTTATTGGTACATTTTTGTAATCATCATTCGATTCATTGAAATGTTCCGTAAACGATGATGCAGAATCAATCATTACTTTTGTAGCATTTTGTGGTACACTAACAAAAAATGTTTCAACACAATCAACACTATACGGTGGTAATACAACGATTCTATCATCATCGGCATCACCCTCATCTTCATCATCCTCATCCTCATCCTCATCATCATCATGGATGTTTATATTTGATGGATGCGATGGTGGTGGTGGTGGTGATGGCCAATTATCCATTGAATCTTGTGATTGTATAATAACAGCTGGCGATTGATATTGACATTTCCATGATATTGATTTTGTCTTATGTGGTAATGGATGATGATGAGCAGTCGATTCATGTGTGAGTGATGATGGTAATTGTTGTAATTGTTTTTTAATTGGTATATGATCATATGGAATTTCAGGTAATGGCCAATCTTCTGAATCTTGACTACCACCAATCGATAAACATTCTAATGTTTGTTTATTATTATTATTATTATTAATATATAATTGATGGTGTTGCATTTGTTTATCTTGATTATTACGTTGTTCCAAATCACCGGTTACAAGATTATTATTATTATTATTACCACCTGTTACATTTGTCACTGAAAATCGACCGGTTTTCAATGATGATCTGCCTGTCGTACCTGCAGATGACGTATAAATATCATATAAACGTTCACCGGTTACCGAATCACATGGTATTTCTGGCATTTCAGCGGATGTTCGACGATCGGCATCCGATTGATAGGCAACATTTGTATTCGAATGAGAATCTGAACTTAAACTCTGTTGACGATCACTGATTGTGGCCGCTGATTCTTCATGGATGCTACCCGATCGTGATGGGGATTCTTTACTTAGCAGTTCATCTTCAATACTTGATTTTTCTGAATTTGTACTACGTTCGGATATTCTTGATAGGGTACGACCTAATGCAAATGCTGATTGATTATAACCAGCGCCGCTGCCACCACCACCACTTGTACCATGATCAATACCGGCTGTCGTTACATTTGGATAACCCAATGATGCAGCAGGAAAATCATTTAAATCATCTTGAAAACTTGAATCACTTTCACGTTGATCATCTGGTGAATATTTTTTATCTTGTCCATCAATTGAATTACTTGAACTATCATGTAATGTTTGTGTACCATCTAATTGATCATCTCGATGCTGATGTTGATGATGCTGCTGATGATGTTGATGTTGTTCTGTTGATGTTCCCGGTGGTAATATCCAATTATCTTCAATACTACCGGCTGCCGAACTACCTGAACCCGAACACAATTCAATGGGATATCCTTTAAATGTTGATTGTTGTTCTTTTTGCAATAATTCACCTTTACGTTGAGCGGCACCCATTGACCCCGAACTACTTTCCGTTTCAAATGATCCAGCGCGAGATTCAATGCATTCAAATGATGATGATCCTTTATTTGATTCAACACTTGATTTTGATTCTAATGAACTGCGGCCAGCACCACCGCCACCACCATTTGAAGATGATAGATTTTTTTGATGTTTACCATTACCATCACCACCACCACTACGTTTTTCTTTAACATCTAATCGACATAATTTTTTATGACCATTTGGACGTTTACTGACGTGTGTTTTAACAGTAATTGATGATTTTATTTCAGTTTCATTTGTATTATTATTATTATTATTATTAGATGTATTATCATCATCCACATTATCTCTTGCTAATATTTTCGATATTTTTTCTTCAATTGGATCGGCATCCGTTTCAAAATCAACACTTGAACTATAATCGAATGGCAATTGTTTTTCTAATACCGGTGTTGTTATTTTACGTATTGGTTTTTCAATGGGTGGAGGACGATCAACAACAATTATCGATGAACTGCGGCCGCCATCGCCATTTGCAGCCTCTTGTTGTTGTTGTATTTTTGTCAACATTTTATCACGTAATTCAAAACATTTTTGTGTATCGGATTGTTCCATATCTTGGGAAACACCAAATGCACGTGATATTGAACAACTCACCGATGATTCTTCATCAAGTGAATTTTTTTCTTTACCAATGGATAAACTAGATGATGATCGTTGATATTGTTGTAATGTAGACAATGGTGATGTTGATTGAGGTGTTGGTTGAGATTGTTGCTGTTGCTGTTGTTGAACTTGTTGAATTTGTTCAATATTATCAATGCTTGTACCAAAAGAACTTGTATCAGAACTTTTTGATAGTTCTCCTGATTTAGAAAAACTATGTTTTCTTGTTATACTTTCCGATTGGATTTCGGTCGGTTGTGGAATACCAACAATAATAATATCACCATCAACCATTAACATTGATGATACTTCTTCTTCTTTTGATTCTTTTTCTTTGCTAAAATTCATCATCATTGGTGATGATTCTTGTAATGGACTGATATTCGGTGGTGTTACAACAATACTCATATCAATTTTTTTTTGTAAATCAAATGATTTTGGTTTATCCATCATTGTTGAGGATGACGACGATGTATTTAAATCTAATTGTAATTGTTGTTTACGATCCAATTGGTGTTGTTGATGTTGTTGAGATTCAATTTCTTTTTTATCCTCTGACGATGGAAATGATTGTCGTTTTAATAAATCCAATTTACGACGTTCAATTATAACATCTTGCATATCTAATTCTTCAACGCTATCATCAAATGAAATTACCGGTGATGTTTTGGCTGATGTTGATTTGAGTTCGGTTGACGAACGACGTGATTGTTGTTCCAAATCAATTGATGTGGATCTACTACTAATTTCTTTTTTATCCATTGTATTAACATAATTTAATGTAAATGAAGGTGTTTTTAAATTTAATGATGTTGTTGATTGATGATGATGATTTTTTCCAATCATATCACGACCACTATCTCGACTAGAAGTATCTGGAGATTCTTGTTGTTGCTGATCATAATTTTTATCTAAACTTTTGGTTTTAACATCAACATTTAAATATTGTTGTTGGGTATCTGTGGTGGATCTGTGTTTCTCTAGACTCTCTCTAGATTTCTTTTGATCATTTTCACGTACAATTTTTTTATGTACAACTGAACCTTCAATAATTTGTTTAATTTCTTGACGTATTGATTTACCAATGACCGTCGTGTCATGATCATGATCATCTGGGTAATCGGGATCGTATGGGGCAACAGCAACTGATGAATTAACATCAGATCTATCCGATGAATCATCTATGGATAATTTCTGACGATCTTCAAAACTACGATTTGCTTTATCCACTTTCTCTTGGCTACGATTTTCATCAAAACTACGACTGAATTTTATCAATGATGAATCTAATTTTTTCGGTGATTTTGCAATTAGAACTTGATCTTCGATTTTTGCACGAAAATCTGTATCGATAATAATTTTATTACCTTCCGTTTTTACCGATATTTTATCTTCAAATTGTGGAAATTGTGGTAATTTATCGGTGACGGGACTTAACATTGTTATTGTCTGTTTCATTGCGGTTTCATACAATTTTTGTTGACGTTCCTTACGTTTTGCAATATCCATTTCGGATTCTTCTTGTGACCGACTTTTTTCTTTGCTTAAACGTCGTTGTTGCTGTTGTGATTGTTTATCCTTTTCAAATGATAATTTCATTAATTTTTCCTTTGAATGTTTTTCATTTGTTTGATTTTTTGTTGATTTTTTTTTCTGTGATAAAATATCATCAGCACTGCCCGTTACAAACTGTTGACGATATCGTGATGATGTTTGAAAGAATTGATTGTTTGCTGATGAATCGTCCGCCGCACCACCACCAACACCTGAATAATTCATTTTAATTGGAAATCTTAAATTTGATTTTGTAATATCATGGGATGATGAACGACGTGATGAATTTCCTTGACTTTCAAGACTACTTGTACGGCTAACAGCCGGTGATGTTCGTAATGAACTACCCGAACTAAATGATAAACGTTCCCAATTATATTTCGGTATATGAAGTTCACCTCCTCCACCAGTTGTTTTCGTCGTCGTCGTCGTCGTCGTTGCATCAAATCGTTTTGATTTATTATTATTATACGAATATTTATTTGTAATTCTACGAATAATATCGTCATCGTCACCATCAGCATCTTTATTTTCTTCAATTTTAATACCTTGTAATGTAATTTTTTCAATGTATTGTAATTGATTTAATAATTCCATTTCTTCGGTGTCAATAATCGATACCGTTTGTTTATCATGAATTATTTCAATATCATTTTCTTCTTTAACCATCATTTGACTAGTGTTCAATGATGGTGATGTTCGAGAGCGATGTTGTTTATTTCCACCACCACCGGTCAATGATTTTTCTTCTAATATTTCATTTTCGTCTTCATCAAAACCAACGGTATCGTCTTTTGATGAAAATGCATTCATTGGTGGTAATCTACTTAATGAAATAATTGGTGTATCTAGACTTTTTGCACGTCGTCCCGATTCGGGTGATTCCTGTGATGTAGCCCGTTGTTGACGTTGTAACGATGCAAATGCTGAACCTTCTGATAAATTTAAACGTGCATGTGCAAATAATATGGGTGCATGACCCTTTGAACGCATAACAATTGATGAATCAATTAATTCTTCTAGTAATTTTGTACGTGCTTTTTTCGATTTTACCATTGACATATCCACCGATGTACAATTATTATTATCTATATTGGTTGATATTAATTTATAGGTAATGTCTTCTTCGTATTGTGGTGATGCAGATGATTGTGGTGGTTGTGGCTGTGGTGGTACAACTTTTGTCATTTCAATTGAATATAATTTTCTATTGTCACGATGACTACGATGATGATCATCCTCTTGACATGTCTCATAGGATTCATCATCAAATCGAAGAAATTCACAACTTTCTAATATTGGCGACGGTATATTTTCATGATATCCATGTTGCTGTTGTTGTTGATGTTGGGCATCATCAATTTTATTTAATGCTATACCAAATTCTTCTTCTGATGATGATGGTATTGATATTGAACGTTCCGATATACGTCGTAATTCTGTTGATGGATGCTGTAAAATGTGTGGATAACCATCATGATGATGTTGCTGTTGTTGATGATGTTGATGATGGTATTGATGATGTAATGGTTGTTGTTGTTGCTGCGATTGTTGTTGTGGTGTTGGTGGTTGTTGATATCTATTTTCTAAATCAGCCAATCGACGACATTGTGGCGGTGAACCTTCAATTTCCGTTGAACTCATTGTTTGACCACGTCCCCAGGCAGCCGATATTATTTTACTATGTTCAATTTTTAATATTGGTTCGATTTCTTTACGGGATTGTGGTGGAGAAAATTCTAACTGTGATGGCATTGCTTCAGCCGAACCAAATACATCATCTGAATCTAAACTTTCGTCGTCCGACGAAAATGATGTAATACGAATTTTATTTTTATTTTGTCCGGTTTTACCCGAATGTATATGATGTTGCTTATGATGATTACGTGATTTTATAATGCCAGCGGTGCTGGCCGATCCCACCAACATTGTACGTTGTTTTGATTCACGTTTTATACCGATTTTAGCTTCTAATGCTTTACGAAATTCAGCCGATGATATTTTAATTTCATTTTGTAATTTTAAATCACGTTGTATACTATCCGTTTTTGAGCTTGTACCCGAATCACTTTCAATTTGACTTAATTTATTATTTAATGTTTCCAATATTTTCGGATCGATACGTTTTGTGATGTCACCGATTATTGAATTTGTGCCAGTTAAACCACCACCGCCCATTATCATCATTCGTTTTGGACTTTTATTTATGTGAATGCCCGGTGGTTGAAGAATGCCACCGGATGACGGCAATGGCAATTGTGATTTATCGATTTCCAATGTAACTGGATCAATTTTTGATAAATCAATATTTTGTGTAAATAAAAATGATTGTTGATTGATGTTGTTGTCATCCAAAATGATGGGATGTTGTTTATGGGATACAGCAGCGGTTACCGCATTTAAAATATCTGGTAATAGAAGATCCGTAGCCAAAATACTTTGATGTGAACTGGGCAGTTTCGGTGACTTTGGTGATTTGGGGGATTTTGGCGACTTTGGAGATTTCGGTGATTTTGGAGATTTTGGCGATTTTGGTGATTTTGGTTTTTGACATTTTGGTGATGGTGCCGTTCCATTCATAACATGTCGTTTATGTAATACATATGGAATATCATCTTTTACAAATTGATTTGTATCACCACCACCACCACCCATAATAATATCATTGTTAATCAAATGTTTTGGTAAATCAAATTGAAATTGGGTAAATTCATTATTGTTGTTAGCTGCTGCTGTTGCTGATGCTGATAATTCATTATCATGCAAATCGGATGATTGCTGTTGTTGGTGTTGTGACGATGATGGTATTGGCAATGGTGGCAAATCAAAATGTCCATGTAAATAACTTTTACATACAACTGGTGGTGCACTTGGTGGTATTTGTTTGTAAAAATATTCTTCATCACTGGTGTCGGCCGGTGTTAAATCAATTGATTTTTGATGCATTAAAATGTGACGACGATGGGTAACACCGGAAATACCACCGCTACCATTCATACGCGTTCGATTGGCCAATGAATTTGGATCACTTTTGGTACGTTCAACAGTTGCATGTGCATATGATAATGGTGATAATGAACCGGTTAACGCCGGTATTTGTGGATCAACAATCATTTTCGGATTATATTCTTCAAAGTGGGTTTTTGCCATTAATTCCTCTTTACGCATCGTTGACGACGATGATGATGATGCGGCTGTTACTGCCGCTGCCGCTGCAGATGCTATTGCCGTTGATTGTTTTATGGCATGCGGTGATGAATCAATCATCATTTTCGATGATGTTTGTCTATCATATTCAGACATTAATTCGGGTGTTAATTGATAATCGTTAATTGGTGGACTACGTTTATTTTTTTCAATATAATCAATAGAATTACGTTTTGATAATGATGGTAATTCGGATGGATCAGTTATTGGTATTGACAAATTATCATCGGCATCATCTTCTAAACTTAACGATTCAATTTTATCCTTATCAAAACTAAATATATTTTCACTGGAAAATCGACGACGATGACGATAATTCATTTCATTACTAGTTTCATTTTGTTGTTGACGTTCTAATACTTGTACAGTTTGTCCAATTGAATCGTTATTATTATTATTATTATTATTATTACATTGTTGTTGATTATTATTATTATTATCTTCATCATCGTAATCGTAATCCTCATCAGTTGTTTGTTTTTCATCATCAGGATCTATTTCATCATTTGATTGATTATTATAATGATGCTGTTGATGATGAGGATGATGCGGATGATATTGACGATTCTGATGATGATGTGGATGTTTTTGTTGATGATGTTGATGAGGATGTTGATTATGATCATGCCGCCATACAGAACTATCATCCTTATTATCATTATTATTATCATTATATGTTGTACATAAATTACGTTCCGTTTCAACATTTTGTAAACTAATTGAATGTACATTTGATGTTTTTTTATTGAAATGCGTTTTGATATTGGGAAATGTCGATGAATACGATTGTGTTTGTATATTATAAAAATTCATACTATTTTTACGATCGGGTAATAAACAATCTTGTGATTTAACATGTAAACGCATATTTAATGGGTTAGTAGTGGTGGTAATGATGCTGGTTGCCGTTTGATTTTTTGGATTTGGCATTACCATTCGCATCATCATCGTTGACATTGGATCATACATAAAATTTTCATTTGAAAATGATTTACCATCTTCTAAACTATTTTGCATTGACATTTTTGCATCATAATATTCACTGCTATTATTTGAATCATGACTTGTTGAATTTTGATGATTTTTATGCGATTGATCTTGATACGGATGGTGACCATTACCATTACCACTAAATGTTTTGCCCGTTGTACGTGGCATTTCATAATTACGAATAATAATTTGATCGGTATTAATACCAATTCCACCACCACTGCCATATAATTCCTCCTGTGAACCCTGTTGACTGGTGGAATCGTTCATCGAACGTTCTTGTAAATTATTATTTATATTATTATATTCAATGGAAAGATCATCAAGGGGACCGGTTTTCGGTGTTGATGTTGTTTCACGTGATTTTTTACTATCCGTATGATAAACACTATCTTTTGATTTTTTACTTGAATCACTGCTTTTCATCGACGAACCGCGATTAACCATTGAATAATCACTTTTTGAATCTTGACTTGATGTACGCGATGTACTATAACATTGTAACATCATTGATGATGATTTTTTATAAAAATTACCATCTGATTTTACACATAATTTTTCACGTGGTAAATATCTTGGATCATCTTTTAGGAATAGATCGTAAATGATGTCAGTGGCACTTTTTGATTTTTCATATAGATTCAATTTAAAATTTAAAAAATCCATTTCTTCATAATGTAAATTGTGATCAATATCAGGATGTTCATTATTATTATCAATATCATAATCATATTCATCATCTGATTGTAAATAATTACCAGAATCCAATGAACAAGATCGTTTTTTATATTCTAATGGATAATTGTATTGATGATTTTTCATCATTAAAATTTCCGATCGATGATGATTTTGATTTTGATTCTGTGATTGACGATTTGTATTATGATATTGATGATATTGTTGTGGATGAGGATGTTGATGGTGGTGATGTTGTTGTCGTTGTTGCTGATGCTGTTGCTGTTGTTGATGCTGTTGTTGATAATGCCGTGGATGGTTATGATACTGATGAGAATGTTCTTTTTGTTTATCCTTTGAAGATACATGATAAAATGTTTCTATATCATCGTCATCATCTTCGTCATCCTCATCGTTATCGTGATCGTTATTATTAATATTGTTTTCATTTTCATTACGATAATCAATATCGGATTTTTCAATAATATCATAACTATCATGTGAATATTCATCTTGTGATCCAGTTAAATAATCAAAATTATAATTTAATCGTTGTTTATGTACATAATCATATGGATTATATGTACAACCGGGATAACTTGATGAATAGATTTTTGTTAAATTTGTATTACCAATCAAAGTGGTGCCAGTAGCACTACCCATTAACAATTCATGACTATTGGCAGCATCCATTGAATTATTCTTTGGTATTATGAACATTGAACGACGTGATTCATCGTAACGGGTTATCGGTGAATCGATACGATTAAATGCTAAAAATTCACGATCAAATGATTGTTGTTGTTGTTGACGTTGATTTTTTTTATAATCATATAAATTTCTACATGATGTACTTCGTAACCATGTCATTTTATTTTGATCATCTGTATCGATAATATTGGTATTGGATGACAATGATGACGGGTCAACTGTTCCCGTAAATGCTGTTGATTGTCGTCGTTCACCACCAGTCGCTGTTCCAACGGACATAAAACATTTATAAGTATCCGCTGTTGTTGAATATAAATTAGCACTTGACAATTGATATTCTAATTGTTCCGATGAACGTTTTTTATTAGCTTGTTGTTGCTGCTGCTGTTGCTGTTGCTGATATTCGGTTAACGTTCCAACGATTGAACGACGAGGACCTTGAACATTATAATTATTATATTGTTGTCGTGATATTTCATCGGATGGTAGCATTACAATTGTTGGATTATAGATTTTCAATTTATTATTATTATTGAATGTTGTCATTGTACTACCACGTAAATTACCTAATGATTGAGCTGTGGTTTGCTGTTGTTGATGTCTATCATAATGACTATCGTATGAATCAATTGATGAATCGGCAATACCACTAACACCACCACCACCACCACCACCACCACTTCCAATTTTATGATGTATCGAATTTCTTGGTAATGTTGATGCAAAATTATTGATTGTTTTTTGTTGTTGACTATTTTTTTGATTCTTTGATGATGAAACCAATTGAAATGCACTTACATAATCGGATGATGTACTATCATCCGAATTTATTTCACATTTTACAATATAATTTCGTAAAATTGTCTTATCAATAAATTCACTACTAAAATGTTTACCATTTGCACCGATTATTGAAAATTTATCATCGTCATCATCGTTATTATTATTATTATTTTTATTCGTATTTTGATCTATATCTAAATCAATTTTATTAACACAACCAACACTACTTTTACTACCCATTTTATATTTAGCCTTATTTTTACGATCAACTGTTGCATAAATATCATTGTCTAATAATTTTTGTGTCTTATTCATATTATAATTATCATTATCATTATTACTATTACTTAAATTATTACTATTACTTAAATTATTATCATTACTATTACTATTACTATTACTAGAATATTTATTGCTATGATGGTATAAATCATTAATATCCGAATAAATCACAGTATCCGTGATTTCATCGGATGGTGTCTTAGTGTTTATCAACATTTTAGACGTCGAATAAGTGGTATTGCTATAAAGAGCCTGATTGGCATTGTGTGGATGTTGAGTTGATGTTGTTGCCGATATTGTGGTTGTTGCTGTTGTTGTTGTTGTTGTTGTTGTGATGTAAGTGTTCGATAGAGGATAAACAACATTCTCCGCCGCCCGGTTGATGATAGATGATCGTATCTCCTCCGCTGATGCCGCTACTGCCTCCGCCGCCATAGAACAACGGTTGAGATCCTCCGGTTGTGACGGAACTCCCATTAAGGAGTCCTCCACCGCCCCCGCCACCAAAGGTTGCGGCGGTCGCTGCAAGATGTAATTGTTGTTGCGACGAGGCAATTTGTGAGGAGATGTATGGGCATAAAATTGTTGTTGGTTGATCCGATCTAATATTTGCGTATATATTTATTTATTTTTTTTTATTTTCAATTCAATATTATTTCTATTGAAGAAGAAATAAACCCACTTCTACTTACATGCAAATAATATTCAATTATGATAACATAATCAAAAAATAACCAAAAAAAAAAAATAATAATAGTTTTTTTTGCATAACGACAAAAAACAAACCAATAAAATAATATTCAAATAAACAATAAACAATGTTGTTAAATTGAAAGAAAGAATTGCTTGAATTTCTTTCCATGTTTTTTTTTTTATTTTAAATAAACTAAAAATAATAGTTTATTGTAAGTGATAATTACGGTATTGTCATAAATCATAGTCTTTTTTGTTTCACGTTTAAAAATAAAAAATACAATTGATATTTTTGGATTAATTGCATTGGGACGTCTATCAATGCCAATTGTCCATTAAACATTTAATCACAGTATTATTTATTTATTTAGTCAGAAAGGAGACGCTTACAAGACATTTTTACGAGACAGGGAATCAAATTACAGAGTTTTCAGCGAGAACAATCTCTAACAATTTCTTGAGACTCACTCGCCGAACCCCCCCCCCAAATAAATTATAAAGATTTCACTTACAATATGTTTTTGTTTTTTCCAAATAAATTATAAATAAATTCAACTTATAAAAAAAAATATATATAAAAAATAAATATAAAAGCAAAATAAACTATAAATAATACCTAATAATAATTTAAATAAATAATAAACCAAAAAATAATTATAAACTTACCTAAATTGTGACCGTCTGGAGGCACATGACCCCGATCGACTTCTCGCATATTGTGGTTGTGGTGCGGTGAATTCCATGATGTTACCGCTGTTGTTGCCGGTGTTGTTGTTGTGGTGGTGATGGTGGAGCTGATGGTGGTTAATCCCATTGATGAGGCAATTATTTGATGTTGTGTCATATCCGCCGCCAATCGATGATTGTTGTCCGACGGCTGCTGCTGCTGCTGCTGCTGTACTAATTGATGAGAATCCATTGCATAATTCTTCATCGGATAAGTCTCCACCTGGGCTGCTGTGACCTACAATTATAAGAATTTTTTTTTTAATTAAAGATTTTAACAATTTAATTAAATCCATAATAAAGAAAATTATTTACATGAGATCGTATGGGGTCTGTATGATTGTCGCGTTGGTGAACTGATGAATTCACTGATTTCGTCATCGGAGAGTGCATCGTCGAGTTTTTGTCTCGATTGCGATAATCCCATTCCGCTGGATGTATTAAATTTGTAGTTTTTTTTTTGGTTTTTAATTAAATAAAATAAATAAAAATTAAATTAATTGTAAATTGCCGTTTTAATTCAACAAAACAATAAAATATTATTATTATTTTTTTTTTATCAGAGAGAGAGTTAAGTTTTTTAATCTCCTTTTTTTTATTATTTTTTTATTTTTTATTAAATTAATTTCTTTACGTTGGTTATTATATTTTATAATAATAGCATTAAAAAAAAAACAACTTTTTAAATTTAATATTAATAAAATGATAATTCTAAAAACAAAAAAAAAATAATAATAATACAAAAAAAAAAACAAAACAAAACAATAAAAAATACAAACCATTATCAATTGGTAGCAAAGGATGAGCTGACATGCTGGAATTGACGTTACACGAATTGTGCGATTGACTTCGACTACTAGCATGAAGTGTACCCTGACGAAAAGACTGAGACCTATGACACAAAGAAAAGTCAAGAGGATATTCAAACCGGTTAAAAAAAATATTAAGTATATTAAGTTCTATTTTTTTGTTTGTTTTTTTTTTTTTTTGGATTTACATTAAATCTTTCTTCTTATTTTTTAATTATATAAATTCATTTATCAAAATAAAAAAATAAATATAATCTATAAAAACAAAAAAAAAAACAACATCAACATCAACATTAACATAAAAAAAATTAATTAAATAAAATAAAAATTATTAGCAAATTATATTTTTATTTTTTTCATTTGCTTTCTTCATATTTTTCTTCATTTTTCGTCATCTTCGATCCCCGACCGAGCGATCGAGCGAGAAGATTATCATAATTATTTTTTTTATTTATTTATTTTTTTTAATCATATTATTTAATCATTTATATTAATTTTATAAAATAGTGAATTGAATAATTAAAGTAAAGTAAAGTAAAGTAAAAAAAAAAAATAATTGATGATTTTGTGAATTTTTTGTTTTATTTTATTGAACGTTTTTGGGTGAAATTGTTGCAATTTATATGATGAAAAATTATTAGAAAATCTATTTATTATATAATAAACAAAAATAATAGTTTGTTTTTTTTTCCTTAATATTTACTTTAAATAATAATTAACAAAAAAAAAAAAATTAATGCCTTGAATTATTATTTAATTATTTAATTTTTTTTATTGTTGAATTCCCTCTTTTCTTTTCTAAGGCGATCATAGATTCTCAATGAGATTCTCAGTCATTATTTTAGTTTTATTTATAGCAGAATTTTAAATTAAAAAAAAAAACTACTACTAATAAATTATAATTATAATTAATTAAAAAAATAATATTAAATAAAATATTAATAGCTATTTTAAATCATAGTATATCTATATATGTATTAAAATTATCAGAATAAATTTACTTGTTGTCAAAAAAATTCAAAATCATATGGTTTCAATTTTGAAAATAATAAATAACTAAAAACTCAATTATCTATAATAAATGATAATATTCAATTTGGGTATATTAAAATAATAATTAAATATATTTGTATATGCTTATCATGCGTGTAAGGAAGACTGCGGTTGGCAGCCAATCATCATCTTACCAATATCTACCAATATAGGGAGGATTTCTTCTAACAGAAATTCTACTGAATTTAAACGAATTCGAAAATGAAATCTAATCGATAGGAGAGAAAGGTATTTTAATGTTCTTCTATAAGATAATAAGATAATATTGAAAAGAGTTTTTAGAAAAACGAAAAATTATAATGAAAGATTCAGCTTCATTTGATGTGAATATCTTCATTTGTCGTGGGATTTCCCATTCAAAACTCATTTGAAAATTGTATTGAAAATTTGAAAAATTCATGGAAAATCTTTTATAAATCTGAATTCTCGTCGTAACCTGCTTCCTTCTCGTAACGCCCTTCACTTTTTTTAATTGAAATTCCTTGGAATAATTTTATAATTGAATAAAATTAAATATACCTTAGTGGGTAAATACCTTTCTATCCAACGATTGATTATTGAGGGTTTTTTTTTATTGGGGTATTGATAAGCGATTATTAAACTTAGATCTTACTTTGTCTTATAAAATTAAATAATTATTTACAAAATATTTAATTAATTAAAAAAATGGATCATTAACTACTCAAAAAATAATTGGAAATAAAAAACAAAAAAAAAAAAACAAATAATAAATGCAATAATATATGAAATATTATGATATTATTTAAATATGATTTTTTTTTGATATAGCATTAAAAGGTTTTTTATTTCTTTATGTTGTTTATATTAAAAGCAATTAATTAATTAAATATATATATATCTTTATTGATTTATTAAAATTATATTTCATTATTTATTTATTTAATTATATTTTTATTTTTTTTTTCAATTATGATTATCTTCTCTTAAATATTTTGTTTAACCATCGCAACAACACACGGACAATAAAACCAAAAAAAAAAAAAAATTAAGATACAAACAAAAAAAAAATTACCAAACTACTTTTTATATATATATAAAGCATTTCATCATCTGTTTATGTTTTGTTTTTTGTTTAATAACAGATTTTGATTGATAAAATTTTGTTATATTATATTATTTAATTAAAATAAAATGTAATTATATATTGGTTTAATTATAACACGGCGGGTTGCGGTTGGTGTTTATTAATAAAAAAATACAATTTTGTGTGTACTCGCATTTAAATAACAAAAATTTATCATTCTAATGTTCATTATCAAAAACTCTGGTTCAAAGAGTTTAAAATATCAAGTTTATAATGAAAAAGAAAAATAAATACAGAATAGATTTTAAGCTATTCCTTACTGGAAGCAAGAATTCTAATTTAATGAGATCAATAAATCAAGAAAATTTTATAAAACATAAAACGATAGTTAAATAGAATTTCATTGAACAAAAATTCATAAATGGATTAATAAAATTCTGTTTCATATTAAAATCTATCAATCATAATTTTTCATTGAGTCTTAAACATTCAAATTGACAAAAAAAAAGGGGCCAGAATATATTTATGAAATTCACGTGAAGAAATAAAATGATAGTAATAGATAGATCCTTTTGGAGAGCCCATCTGAAAATGTCTGGGCAAAACCAATTTCATCTTAAAATATCCACAATAATGTTCAATTAAAACTCTCCTCAAAAATTAACATTTAATCTACGATTTTTATATGATTTTTATTAATTAATTTTAAGAATATTTCAAGCGCTAACCGCCGATCAAATATTAGATCTTTATGAAAGGTAGCAAAATTTGTTTTGGACAATTGAAAATGATCAAGATACAGATTTTTGTTTTTATATTATTTATGACGAGTAAATACCCACACAATTAAATAAATATCTGCTATCATCATTATCATAATTATTATCATATAGAATATATAGCAATATGACAACATATAAATAAATCTTTTTTTTTTTGAAATTTTTACTAACCTTTGAAATGTTTGACGTTTTACATAATTATCTCGTACGAATTCAATGATTTGTTTTTGTGTTTTTCCACTATATCTATAAAAAAAATATAAATAAATAAATAAAAGATAAAAAATTAGTAAATTTCCCATTATTTTTGATCAATTAATTTTACTAAATTAATTAATCTAAATCAAAAGGAAAACGTTTTTACCTAAATGAACTACCCCTTGATAGAACTTTTGCTTTACGTCTTGGTATATTTTGTATTGCAGCACATCGAAAAAATCCATGATTTTCAACACATTTTTTCCAAAAATTTTTACATTCATTTCGTCCCTCAAAATAGAAATCAACGGTATCTTTATAATAACCCTATATGTTTTGCATTAAGATAATAGAAAAATATAATTAATTAATTTGTTTTTATTTGATTGAAATTAATTTGGTTTTCTGCTATTTATTTACACCACTTACATAACCTTCTGGGTGTAATTTCACCAAAAATCGTTTACGTTTAAATGATATTTTACGCATTTTTGCCCATGAAAATGTATTTATTCGGGTGATACCTTGAAAAACGGCAATGCCCATATGAGCAACGGCCAAATTTAATGGAACCCCTTCAATATCTTTGGCCGCATGCATTTTCATACCGTATAATTCACAACGTCTAGCTGTTTCCAATAAATTTAAATCGGCTTCAGCCGGTGTTTGTCCTCTGCGAATAAATTAAATGGGAACATTGAATTAAAATTAAAATAATGATTTATTATAAAACTAATAGTCTAACAGGAAAATAGCTTGAAAATCGAATCGTTGGAATTTTAAGACATTCCAATTCCATAAACTACACTTACACATGTTTTTTATGATTATCCATAATTTTACGTTGCATTGTTGCATCCTGATGTGGTACAAAACGATACGATGATAAATATGTATGATCGGGATAATCTTCTTCGGCATAATCACCACACGATGCCTGTACAATATAACTGGCCATTATTGCAGCTGTATTATCACTGCATTGTAAAATACCCGTTGCTAAATCACGTTTCACTTGTAAACAAAATAGAAATCTGCAAATATAAACATATTAAAATTTTAAATCAATTTATTTAATTTTTTGTTATAAATTAATTTAATTATAGTGATAGTTAGTTAAGTACCTTGTAAATTCTTCTTCTAATTGTGATGGATCAGGTGTATAAAATTTTACACAAAATCGTAATGCTGGTTCAAACAGTGACAATCCAACTTGTCGATTTAATGGTTTTTCTAAATCTAACCAATACTATAAATAATAAAATAATAAAATAGTAAAATTTTAATTAGATTTTACGTGATATATCCCGGATCGAACATAAATACATAGATATAAATAAAATTATCATCATACTTACTCGTATATTTGATCCTTGTTCTTGATATTCTAAACCAAAATAATCGGCTTCCAGTAAATTCAATTGACGGCATACTTGTTCAAAAAGTACTTTAGCTAAGGCTTTTGCCTGAAATAAACAAAATAATATAATTAATTATGATTTTATTATAATAATAATAATAGTATAGTATTTGAATGTGAAAGTCAATTTATGAAATTATTTCTAATTATATTATTGATTGAATAACCCATTAATAAATCTCGCAAATTGGATTATAACGATATTATAATCAAATCTTTGAAAATAAGGGAGGATGATTCAGTGATTTATAGCTTTCATAACCAATAAATGTTAAAGATTTTTAAATCAAAAACTCAGTACTTTTGACACCTTTTTAGATAAATAAACAATCTATAGAAGAATTTTAATTTAATTTAATTTTAATTTTAAGAATCGGAAAAGATGAACCCTCTGAAATCTCTGATAAATATAAAAGACATTTTTTCTTTATTACTGAATGAACTGAATCATCATTATAACAATTCTATATTAGGTATATAGTTAATAAAATACTTAATAATAATTTCACTCTTATCGGTCAACGACGACGACGATAAGAATATATAAGACAATTTTATATATTATTTTTTATCTTTTCAAACTATCTCCATTGCGTTTACCGCACCCCGGCAAATAGTTTATAAAAAAAAAAAATAATAAAAAAAACGAAGGCACGTGCATAATCAAAATGATGATAAAAATAAAAACTTGGTTTTTTTTTTTATCAAATGTATATTTTCTATATAGATTTTTGAACAATCCAAAAGATCAAATAGACCAAAAATCTATATAGAAAATGAAAAAAAAAACCCAAAAAACGATAAAACAGACATATAAATTGTGATGACTGATGATAATTTGATGTATAAACTTTGTATGCATTTCAAATGAATACTCTTCTACCAAAACTATTATATATTTATCTATATAATAAAATGAAAATTGATTGATTTATTGACGTACATTAATTCATTATATATTTTTCCATTCCATTTTCTTGTATAATATATATAACTTGCGTCAAGTGTTTATATATACCATATATACCATATTATATTAAAATGCAGTACTTTAAAAATTGAAGGTAAACACAACACATTATATAAATTATTTAAGATTTACCAATCAACAACATTCAATGAAATCAAAGAATAATGGCAATGAATTATGATTTTATTCAATTTCCATATTATAGGTATTTTTATTTTTAAAAACCTTTTGAATTATGGAGGGGTTTGTCTTTAATCTATTGAACAAAAAATAAATAAAAGTGCTTTTATTTACAACAATTTCAATACCGATTAAGAAAAAATCAATAAGTTTGATAATAAAAAGATGTGTGTGAGTGAGTCTTTTAAAATTTAAATCCAAACATCTCATGGACACAATCAAACAGACACCCACACCCATATAATTGATATAATATTACAAAAATTAAGTTCATTTCGACATTGAATTGTATATATATATATATATATATATATATTGAAAATGCAATGAAAATGGGTTTTATTTTTTAGGTCAATTAATTTTTCCTTTTGTTTTTATTGTTTTATGTTTCATGCACAATTTAATTTAATTTAATATATACAGATAGATATCACAACATCATCAACATATATAATCGTGTGCATATATAAATAATAAATTTAAAACGCAATCAAACACTTATGATATGATGATATGCAGATTAAAAAAAAATTGTTGGTTGGTTTTTATATGATGAATATATTGTATATAAATATAAAACAATCATAAGAAATTATGCCATTATCAAATCATATATACACAACAACAGCATTTGTATTTTTATTTTTTGTGTTTTGGTTTTTGTATTTTTCCCCCGTATATACCATCATAGATATATATGTTTTTTTCTGTTCAGTAGTTTAATAATAAATGTGAAAACCATAAAAAATAAGATAGATCAATTCTATATATATATATATAATATATTATAAACATGTCATTCGTCATCGTCATTTAATAAAGGCATAACAACACTATAGAAAATTTGTATTTATTTTTTTTGTTTATTATATATACATTCATTTGTGTGTGGTGCGGTTAATCTTTTTTTTTTTTTTATTATATAAACAAACAGAAAAAACAAGAATGAAGAACCAAATAAACCAAACATTTTTCTAAATATAAAACGGATGATGATGATGATGATGATGATGATATGGATCTGAATTTAATGGATAAATGATTATAATAACAAAAAGGAAAAAAAAAACAGAGTTGCTAAATTGAATACAGTAGAACAGAAAGTATGTACAAGGGATAGGATCGCTGAGATGGTTTAAAATTATCACTAATCTTTAAAGAATTATCCACCATATCAAAACTGATAGATGTCAAATGAATTGATTAGAAACAAAAGGGGAGAGATCTTTAATAGTCATAGGAATTTGTTTGAGAAGGTGTTGAAGGGATGGAATAAAAAGAAGCAGTTTTTTTAAATTAGAATGGAAAATATGACAAATTTACAATGTAGGGGGTAGTCAAAAAACAAAAAAATTAACAAAACATACAAATGACTGCAAAATGAAACTACAAAATAAAAAACTAATAAGTCACATAATACTAAATATATATTTTAATATAACTTACTTGAACTTGAAACAATGTTACGGTATCGTCAAGCATTTGAATTCGTATAGCTAATTTTTTACCACCACGATGTGATGATGATGATAATGAACCATCAACACCGGATGGTGTACTCAATGAATGTATCATCATACGTGGATTATTTTCTTGTGTAGCGGTCGCCGGTCCCATTGAATCCAATGACATGTTTTCTGATGTTCAAGTCGCGATGTTATTATATTAGCGATTGTTGTTCCTAGTCGTTGTTTGTGTGTTCACTGTGCAATTTCACCACAACCACCACCACCGCCGCCGCTCGCTCACTCGCTCGCTCGCCCAACCTTATCTAATAATTTTTCCAATTATCACAGGCACACCCACACACCTCTTTATTTTGTTATCTAAAAAAACAAAATTAATAATGGAAATTGATTTTTAGATATTAGATATTAAAAAGAAATATATGGTTTTTTTTTTTTGAATGGTATAACATGATATAGACAAAGAAATCAAAAGAATTAAAGAAATCAAAAGAACCCACTTGAATAATAATAATTATCAATAATTAAAATATCTTTAATAATTTTTACTTACTACTAAAATTTCATTTGTTTTTATTGCAAAATTAATCCAATCAAAAATAATTATAATTCATCTGTTTGAAAAAAAAAGAAAAAGGAAAAATAATAGGATTAATTAAAATGTAAATAATAATAATAATAATAATTATTATTATTATTAGGTTTTAAAAAGCAATTGGTGGGTGTGTTCCAATGGCTTTGAATATCCCCCAAATAACAATTTAAAAGGAATACAATTCTAATAAAATCTTTAATAAATCTATAATAGGATATATTTCTTTTTTCCAACACACCAACACCTCGTTTTTTTTCCAAATTCAATACAATAATGCAAATGACCTAATTTTTTTATTGAATATATTCCATTTTTCAAGAATTACTTTTTAACTATATTCTTCTATTTAATTGATTCTACTATAATATAGCAATAATTGTTCTAATATATTAGCATATTTATTGCTGATGATCTTCATAAAACAAGATCTAAATGGGAATTTTATGCAAAAAACACTCTTTTGTTCTTATATTTATTTAATTTTGACTGATGATGATAAAATGCGTTGGCTGCGGTTTGTTGTTATTATTATTATTTGTATATAGCCAGTTGATAGACTAAAGAATGCAAATTTTACACAACACTACACTACGAAAATCGTACAAGAACAAATAGATACAAAAATTTACAAAAATATGATAAATTCCTTAACGTAAAACACAGAAAAAATAAAAACAAGTTAATAGAACATCTTCTTCTTCTTCTTCTTCTTTTTATTCTTCTTCACAAACCACAAATATTTTCTAGACTGATAATATGTTATCTATCCATATCTATTATATCTATATTTTTTTTTTTTTATATTTATTATACGTTTTTTAGCATTGCGTGATGCGTGTGTGTGATGTAGTAAAATAATGGTTTTTATATAAAAAAAAAAAAATACGGATTTTTTAATCCAAAAAGATTATAATATAATTAAAGAATTTCCGAATGTGACAATCAATATAACATAAAACAAAAATTAGTAATAATTTTCAACAAACAATAGAAATCAAAAATATTTGGGAATCCACAAAATCTTAATATAATGTCGAATTTGTCGACCTACTTTTTTGTTGTTGCAAAAATTGAATTTTTTTTTTTTTTTTTTTTTTGAACACTGCACTGCTGTTAGAATAAATTCATTTTTATATTTTGATTGATTTTGAATGTTAATTTTTTATCTAATAAACATTAAGATACGATAAAAAATTATTTATTTAATTAATTGTAAATATTTAAAACATTGTAATTGTAAAATTAAATTGCAATTACGTTTTTTTTTGTGTTTAAAAAAAGAAAAAATAAAAAACAGCAGCAACACCCAAAAATAAAAAAAAAAAAAAACTTTTTTTTTTTCACACAAACGCACACACACGCAACGCACCCACAAAATAACAATGGAGGAAAATTAATTTTTTTTTTTATATTTTTATATATAAATATAGAATATAATTACAATGCATTGTAATTAATACAAATTTGAAATAATTAATAACTAACCATATTCGATGTATTTATAATTAATAATTAGTAATTTTATTTAACTTTATTCTTTTTAATTTAATAATTATTTTTTTTTTTACTGTACTACTGTTCTACCAAAATAAATTCACAAACACACACGCCCAAAATCTTCGTGCACTGACAAAATATGAATGATAAAAAATTTGATGATAGAAAGGAAAATTCATATAGGAAAATGCTGTCAAAAATAAAAGTGCGCAGATTTTTTGTTTTTTTTTTTTTGCATTTGTGTGTGGTGTGCGTCTGCGGTGGATTTCAATGAAGTTTGGTTTGAATTGATTCAAGTTTCTTTTAATTTATCGGCTTCGCTCATTGAATTCGCTCGAAATTTTTAAAAATAAATTTTTTCAAAGTGTATTTTTTCTTGTGCAGAGGTTCTTCTTCCAAGATTCTTTACAATTATCAAGAAGTGAAGTGTTTTTTTTTTCAGATATAACTGTTTAATTGATTTTGTGGCTTGTTAACTGTATATTGGATTATATTAGCTATATTAATTTAAACAATTAAATTATTAAAATAGTTTGTATTTTAAAAATGAATCCAATATTTATAAGAATGTTGGATTAACAGGAAATTGTTGATTTCATTTTGGTACTAAACTATCTTGAGAATAGTAGCATTTATAATATTCTAGGAACGTTCTCAAAACTGTATTTTGCCATTAGATCCTCCAAGAATGGGGTTTAAGATAAAAAAAAAAACTATATTTGGTTATGGTCATAAAAAATAGAATTGTTTTGGAATCGGTAGCTATAAACTAATTGTCATTATCCATTGAATTTATCTAACAACAAAATCTTTAATATTTACGTTAAACACTTATTTAAAATACAATAAATGATTATCAATCAAACGCTGGACATTAACCCCAGTATTACATAATATAATAATCAATTATTTCATACCTAATTTCTCTTTAATTATAAATTGTGGTAAACGTTTGCCTTTCCAAAAGCGAGGTATTGGTATTTCATTGGCTTTACGTAATTTTTCTTCAACATATTTTTCTGCTGAAAATTTATCACCTTCTTTAACAATTGCTAATATTTCCGCTTGAAATGCTTTTTCTTTACGTACTTCACGACGTTGTCGTACCTAATAACCATAGAGTACAAAAGAAATGCTATTTAAAATCCACAACAGAACAGAATTCGGCCAACTGGGGAAACCCAGTTAATAAAAAAAAAACGATCAGTATATTTTACATACCTTTGCCCATTCAAATTTCATTTTCTTACGTAATTTTTTTAATTTATGTTTTTTCATTTTTCTACGTCGTATTCCAATTAAAACAGCCGCTTGATAACCATCATCATTGTTTATTCTCTGATTTGTATCGGTGGTTGGCAATTCAATGATGATATTTTTATGATATTGTGGCATTTCAAAAATGTCCATCTTCCGTTTATCATTTAATGGATTTTCAATCACTTTTGGATTTATAATAATATCACGAATTTCTCGACGCTGATCACGACGATTCATTTCATTCCAATTATTATTATTATTGATGTTTATGTAGTCAATTCCTAATGAAATGCTTTGTGGTAAAAAATTAATGATTTGTTGATGAATATTATCATTATGTTTATTATTTAGGATGTAATTCTGTTGTCGATCAGTTATTAATCCATTTGATAACGATGTTGTGATTGTTGTTGTTGTTGTTGTTGAGGCGACTGCAGCAGCAGCAGCAGACGCCGATGATGATAACGATGAAATTGATCTTAATAATTTTATTGAATCTGACAAAAAAAACACACACGCATTAATTTTAATAATTATTCTATTATATATTTGGTATTACCTTTAATTAATTTACATGATAACATTTTTGTTTTTCCTTTTATTTGTTTCGATTTAATTATTAATTAATTAATTATTTTTCATTTTATTTTCGGAAAATTATTGCAATTTTTTTTTCTTTTGTTGGTTATCCATCCATACAATTCAATATATCACCTGACACCTATGTATGAAATTTGAAAATCTGAACGCTATATATTTTGTGGAGAAATTTCATGAAAAAAAGAGAAATACACCGGTTTATAGCAAAGAGGTTTGCGGTGGGGGAAAAACGGCCGGCTGTTGTTGTCGTTAGCATATGCGCCAAGCGCGAGCCACAAACATATATTAGCCGAAGCCATCCAATGCGCAAGGCAAAAATATATGTAATACAAAAAAAAACGCCAATTTTTTTTCAATCAGTCTGTGAAAAAAATATGGCGGATAATTTTAATATAAGAAAATAATTGTTGGAAAAAAGTCGCTTTGTTCATAATCAATTTTTGTTTTATATTATATTTTACAGATTTAATTTTTCTTCCCAATACAAATTCTTATAAATAATATATTTAAGTAATATAAAATATTAATTGATAGAAATTAGTTTATGTAAATAAGTGTATTTGTGTGTGAAATAGTGCATTAAAAAAAAAAAAAAGCAACGCATTGCAAAAAAAAAAAATAAAAAATGGAAGTAGATGATTCTTCTATTACTCCTTCTGTTGTATCAACATTATCATCGGCTGCTGCTGCTGCTGCTGGGAATGATTGTACTGTAAATAGCAGTAGTGATAATTCAATAACTATTACAAAAGCAACAACAACAACCTCATCAGCGATAGACTCTACAGCAACAAAATCATCAAATTCAACTATTGAACCCCAACCAATGGATGACGACGGTGGCGGTAGTACAACTACAGCGACAACAACAACAACAACAACAACTACTAGTAGTAGCAGTAGTAGTGGTATTAGTATAGCACAAAGTTCAAGCGAAACCGCGATGTCTTCATCGGTCGGAAACAATAAAGAAGGTATTAAATTAATAATTAGCAAAATTTTTAGTATATTCTAGCAATTTTTTTTGCTAATTGCAACAAAAAAATTAATCAATTTTATAAATGCGCTTCATTTTTTTTTTAATGTTGGTTGGTGTTCTGTATGTATGTGTGCATGTGTTTTTTTTTTTGCCTATTAAAAATGTTTTTAGATGTATTCTAGTATCTCCTTTTTTTTTGTTTTGTTGTATGTTTATTATACACTACCCGCTTTTTCATATAACTTTCCATTCTATACACATGTGTTTTGTAAATTGGCGTGGTTTTTGTTTAAATTTTCTTGAATTTGAAAATAATAAATTTTAACCCATGTATTTTTACATATATTAAATTGTTTATAATTAAATTTGAAATAATAATTTACTTGACTTTTTCTTTTAATGACATTTTGACAGATAAAACGGATATGATTATCACGAGCACCGTTGATTTACCATCAACAACGACAACCACCATAACGACAGCAACAAAACTAACGCCATCCCAATCAAATGAAAAAGAAACATTAACGGCAACCACCAGTTTCAATGATAACGATGAACTACTAATGAATGTAACGGAAAAGGAATTAGATGGATCATCGTCAGTAGTTGATGATAGTGTATCAACGAGCATTTCAAAAGACAATGGAATACATTCAACGGAAAAATTAGAAATTATGAACACTGAAGTGGCTGAAGATGAATTAAATGATATGGCTAAAGATATTCTAGAGGGATGTACAAGTGGTACAGGTTTGGAAAAGGCTGACGTTAAAGAAAAATTACCGGATAATGTTGTAAAAGCTAAAACGGCTACAAAGACGATGCCACCAATAATAAAAGTCGATTCATCAATAGAACAAACAAATTTACCATCAAAATCATCCACAGCAGCAATCAACAATGATCAAAAACATCAATCAAAGGAAACGGCTTTCATGGATGACATTGATGGTGATGATGATTTAATTATGAAATTAGAAGAAATTGAAGGTACCAGCACCATAAGTACTACAACAAAAAATAGCGGAACAAAAGAAATTTCCAATATTGATAATAAATCTACTAGTACAGCTGCTACTACTACTACAACTACTACTACTACTACAACCAATAAAAATACCATTGATTCTAATGTATTAAAAAATCTGGGAGGTATCTTGGAGAAAAATGAAGAAACCGATTATTCAAAGGGAAATTCACGGGATACAGATGATTTACTTAAAGATTTAGAATGTGACGATGATAATATTATTAGTAGTCTTACGAAAAATAATACGACGATAGTGCAAACAATTGACGATCAAAAGAAAATTAATAAAACCGTCAATAATATTGATGAGCAGCTAATAAACAAAAATATTTCGGTACGACAAACTGATAAAACCCCAAAATCGAACGAAAACATATCAACAATAACGAATGAAATTAAATTAAATGCAAACCAACAGGTTAACAATCAATCATCATCATCATCATCATCATCAATGGTTGTAACTAAAGCTGCTAAAAACAAAGATAACAATATAAATAAATATAATAGTATTGAGCATGACGATAATGATATTGTAAAAGAATTAAATGCGACCGTACCGAATACAATAAAAAAAGTCAATCAAACAAACAATTCATCATCGAGTAATAATACGAACAACCGTGGTGTTGAGGAAACCGTTGATTCGACACAAAATTCCAAATCGATAACATTAAAGCGTAAACGATCGGTGGACGATGACGAGGATTTAACGATATCAACAAATGATGTGAAAATACAAAAAGTAGGAACAACAACACCAAAAGCAAAATGTGAATTAATGGATGTTACTGTTGTTGATGATGATGAACAAAAAATTGCATTAAATAAAAAACAAGATGAATCAATTATATCTTCAAGTACATCTTCGACGCCTGGTGATCCAAAAAAATCACCAGAAACAAATTTACCAATAAAAATTGATTTAAAACATACTAAAATGGTCGAAATCAAATTTAAATCTGGAAAAGATTCATCGGAAACGACAAAACATGAAACAATTAAAGTTCAATCATCAAAAATTAGTCCAAATAAAACAACACAACAACAACAACAACCGACCAATAATTCAAAATCACCTATAGATAATCAAAAAACTAATACTAATAAAAACAAAACAAATCCTTTAATTAAAATAAATGTCGCAGCAGCGTCGACGACTATTTCTAAACCTATTCAACCAGTAAAACAATCTGATCAACAACAACAACAACAACCACAATTAAGCAAAGAAATTGGAAATCGAACCCAAGTTATTCCACCGAAAAAAGTTAAAATCGATGTTGATAAAAAGAAAAGTGATGGCAGCGGCGTCGTTGATACTAGTAAAACTGTCAATGCACAACAAAAAACATCAGATTCAACAAATATTACAATAACTAAAACAATAACATCATCAAATGATTCCAATAAGGTTAAGGATTCCCTCAAAGCATCTTCATCTGATAACAATTCGGTGAATAGTGAAATTTTACGAATTCCTGAAGTTGAATCAATTAATTCTAAACCAAGAATAAAAAATACTGGTAGCAGCAGCAGCAGCACCACCACCACCAGCATATCACAACAGAAAAAACAACAATCAAAAGATATTAGTAGTAATAAAATTTCATGTGAAAATAATTGTATAACAAAAGACACTGGTAAGAAATATTTTAGATTACTTTCTTTTGTCCTACTTGGGAGCTTTTCCATATATCTATTATAATTACAACCCTGTTTTTCTGTTCCTTTTAGCAACCACCAATGAATCCAAACAACAATTGCCATTATCAAAATATCCAATTGAAAGCCATAATGGTTTAAGTTTGTCGAATGCCACCACAGAAGCAGAAGACGCCGAAGACATTGAAATGGAAGATAAAACAACATCCACAAATGATAATGCGAAAAAAGAAAAGAAACAAACAACACCAATTAAATCGTCATCCGGATCGCCATCATTGGATAAAGAAAATACGAATGTAAATAAGACAAATATAAGTAATCCAACGATAAGCAATGCCAATAATTTAATTTATGAAATAAATATTGATAATGATCACGAAGACGATGACAACGATCATCATTACTTAAACATTATGACAATAAAGAGAATTATGGATGAAGAAAAATCACAAGCACAAGAATTGAATACTACCGATTCCGTAACAAAAACAGACGCCCAAAAAACTAATTTAATGGAATCAAAACAAATTAAAGAAACATTTAAAGGAATACCAGCTGTTTGTAATTGGATTATTGATTATTTTACAAAATTAAAGCATTCATGTGGTGCTGATGGTGGTGGTGGTGGCGGCGGCGGCAATGTCGACAAAGTTGATGATGCTAAAAGTACCCCAAAATCAAATAAAAATATTAGTACACCTAAGACGACGGCAACAAAGAAGCAAGCAACAACAAAGACAGTTAAACAACAATCAGGTAAAAAACCTGGAAATAAACGAAAATTAAATAAAAATGATGAAGATAATCATGAAAATGATAACACAACAACTACTACTGCTACTACTACTACAACAACTAATATTACCACTGCTGTTGGTGATGAACCAAAACCGAAAAAATCACATCAACAAAAATTGTCAATTATGAATTCATCCGTGGAATCATTAAATAATTCAATGGACAACATTAATAATGGAAAACAGCAGCAATTGTTGCAATCTGCAATGACGATACCGTCAGATGCCAAATGTTGTCTAGCCAAATGGGTTGATAAAAAATTTTATGCAGCCAAGGTAATTGGTGAAAATGGTTTTAAAAAATATTCAATACGATTTGAAGATGGTATAAAAAAGGTGTTACCCGATGAATCGGTTATCATTGGTATGGATGATACGGGTATTTTGCCATTACTAAACGAAGAAATACATGCGCTGATCGATAAGGAAACATATGAACCGGGTATTGTTTTGGAATGCACAAAAAGTGTTGATGATCCAAATCAAATTATTTATAAAGTTGCATGTGCCACGGTAACCGTATCGGTTACATCTGCTGAAATCTATTTGGAAGATGCCCAAGCAAAATTAATTAAAAAAAATATACAAAAAAAACAATTAGCAGAGGAATCAACAACAGCAACAATAAATTCAATGGGGGAAACCACGACGAATAATAATACAACCACCACCGCAACAACCGCAACATCCACTCCGGATAAAATACAACAATTGTCACCACAAATTGAACCAAGGCGTAGCGCTGGACGTCCAGCAAAATATAATCCTCAATTATTTGTTAAAACGGTGGATCGTGGATCGTCATCGCCAAAAATAACAACACCAACTTCTACTGTCAAACGTGGTCGAAAAAGTAATAAAGATAAATTAGCGGCGGCCGTGGCAGCGGCAGCGGCAGAGGCAGAGGAACAACAAAAATTGATTACTACTAATGATGTATCGTCATCACCGTTAGTGACTGGGGATTCTACTACTACTATTTCTACTGATGTAAATTCAATTGGTGATGCGGCTCCGGCTGTCGTTATCAGTGATAATACTCCTGAAAAAAATCGACGAGGAAAAAGGTATTATTTATATGATTGGAAATAACCAAAAATCTATTTTGAATTTATCTAAAACTCAGTCATTCTCTTGTCTTATACCCCATTACAATGATTAATAGAAAAAGCTCTAAAAGAGAATTAAATTGAATGGCACTTCATTTTATGATTAAAATTTTTTTTTTATGAAGATTTAATTGGTGTTAATTGGTAAAACTGATATCCAACCACATACTCTTTAACCCAACTACGTTCGTCATTCGTCGGTATTGACAATGTTTTTAATATATACTTTTATATTTATATTAAATTTTTTAATATTCCCTTTTCATTATCCTTTGTTTTTTTTTTTTTTTTTTCTATTTGCTAATTATAATTGCAGATTATGATGATTATGATTTAGGATCGAAATGTCGATAATAAATAATAATAATAATAAGAAATGCAATCAAAGAAAATTATAACGTTGAAAAAAAAAAAACAAAAAGTGTGTATTTAGTAACAAAAGTAAAAAACACTTGATCGTTTCACCCAAACAGAATCAAAATTCATTGTATTGAATTAATGAACAACAAAAAATTAAATGAATATTAAAATGTTTTGATTTGGTTTGGTTTTTTGTAAATCAACTGAAAATGTTAATTAATGAATTCTGTTAAATAATAGTTTAATATTAATTGTATTAGTAATTATAGGTTTTTTTTTTTTTTTTGTTTTTCTTTTTATTTCATTTATAATTTTTGTTTTGTTTGCTTTAGTGAAAATATCACCAATAAAACAACAGCAGCTGCTACATCAACAACAACACCATCACCATCATCAACAACAACAACAGTAACGACAAACATATGAATGTGTAATCTCACAACAATATTATAATAATAATAATAATAATAATAATTAATAAAAAGAAAATCTAAATTAATTAATTAATTTACATATAAGATTTTGTATAATTAGAGAATATGTTAGGATAGTTTTTTATTTTCCTTTTTTTTTTTTTTTAATATACATATTTTATTTTTTTCTTTTAGATTACCATTTTTTTTTTTTAATTTGTATTACTATTAATGATGCTATTTTGTGGCGATGCAAAAAAAAAAAATGATTTATCATATAAGGAATCAAGATTGATGATGGAAATCATCTATTTTTTTTTTTTTTATTAGATATATTTTTATGAAAATGATCAAAAACAAATTCAATAGAATTTATTGGGGAATATACAATTCAAATTGAAAATAAAAAATAGTTTTTTTGTTGTTAAAATAGTCATCTGACACAGGTCAGGGGTTCAATATAAAAGATTTGACTGTGGTTGAGAATTTGAAACAATAATTACAAATTTGAATTCGATCGGGAATTATGAGGACAATTTTTGTTATAAAATCATTTAAGAACAATAAGGATTTTGATTGTGGATTTTGATCAAAACTAATGATAAAGTGAAAATAACTTAAATATTTATCGATTTAAAGATCAAGATTTAATATGTAGCAATTTTAAATTCATTAGTAAAGACTATTAAGCAAATAATCGAGGATTTACACATCTTAATTTTAATGTTATGTTTTTTTTTGTTTCAATTTAAAAAAGATTCTTTTATTCACAACAGACGATCATTTCATTTTCTATAATCCCCTAAGAATCTTCTATAAATGAACAATCCGCCGAAACAATTCAAAAATTGTCAACCTATTCCTCTTCCTCTTCTTGATACACAAAAATCACATTTGAAATAGTTTTTTTTTTTTTTTTTAATTATTTTTACCCATCACAGGGCATAATTTAAATAATTTAGAAGAAGAAAAAAAAAAATTGTATCTGTTTTAAATTTTAAAGACAAATTTCATTATATTTTTTTTTTGTGCTTGTTTTAATTTTTTTTTTTTTTAAATAAAGAATAAAAACAATTTATTTTTAAGATTTAAATAATTATAAAAAAAAAACAAAAATTAAGCCATTGCATAATTTATTAATTGATAATTAATTAAATAACATTATAATTAATTTCTTAATCAATCATCCATCATCAATAACATTTATTTAATTACTATTTTCTTTTTTTCGTTATTGCTGTTATTTTTTTTGTTTTGTCTTTTCCGCGCCGCGTATAATAAAATTAAAAAGCAATAATTTAAAAAAAAATAATTCCAATATTGTTATATAAAACAAAAACAAAAAAAAAACATGAGAACAAATTCATTATTTACTCTTAGTGATGATTACAAATTAATTAAATAAGTGTGTTAATTTTTAAAAATTAAAAATCTCTAGTATTATAAAACAAAAAAAAAAAATCTTAATATAAAAAAAATTTCAAATTCTTAAATAATAAGTACTCAATATAAAGAAAACAAAAAAAAAATTAAACAGTTTAAAAATTTGTATAATTTTAAATATATATATATATATAAAAATAATAAATTAATAAATAAACAATTAAAAAATTAATTAACAAGTTTATGCAATTTAATACAAACAAATAAAAATTCCCCGATTTAAGAAATACTTTAACAAATATGATTAAGAACGATTTTTAATGATTCAATTCGATTCAATTTGAATACTTTGAAATTCCTTCGAAACCAGAGATGAAGAAAAACAAAGAAAAAGCAATATTTTTATTATTATAATTATTATTATCATAATATCAAATAAAATGCTGTAAAGTCACTTACATTATAACAACAAAATTGAATGCAATTAATATTTTAAATAATCAATAGATAAATTTAAAAAAAAAACCCCCCGAAATGGACGGTAGACAATACGAAAAAATAAATAAAAAATACTAAAACGTTTTAAAACAAAAACAAAAAAAAAAAAAAATTAGTAATTTAAATACAATTCAATCGGTATTCACAATCGCTTGAATGCATTATTTTATTTTTAATTATTTTTAATTATTTTTTTTGTTCTTGTCCAATTAATTTAAATATAGACGAAAATTTATTTATAATATTTAAATTAAAAATCAAAAAGAAAAAAAAGTTCTTGTATAAATACAACACACACCGAACACCGTTTTGTATTTTGTTAGAATTTTAAGAATTATTAGTAAAATATCAAAAAAAAAAAAAAAAATGTTTTGTAAAATGTATATGGAATTAATTTTTGATATATTTGGCCTTGTGTATTTTTTGATAATCGAAAGCAATTTTTCATGTATTTCATTAAACGTAAAATTGAATCATTTACAAGAAATTTGCATTCTTGTTAAAAAAAAAAAAAAAAAAAAACAAAATCATTGCCCTGTCCACGTATGGTGGGTCATCGTCGGACTGACGTCAAATTGTTTTGAATAAAACAAATTGGTGTCAAGTTGTTGGATAAATTTTTTTTTAAAATACGCACAGCCCATAATTTTTATTTTGTTGTTCTAATTCGGTCATTTAACGTGTCGTACTTAACGTTGTAAGTTAAAAATGAAAATTTTCTTTTCTAGCATAAATTTAAACAGAAGGTCCCTCAATTTTTTTTTTTTTTAATAAATTAATCACGATGACGTTTTTTTATTTATTTATATATTAAAATAAAGAATTTTTTTTTTTTTTTTTGGTTTGGATTGAACTATGACATATACAAAAAAAAAAAAAAAAAAAAACGTATATTTAAGAATAATCGAATTTAAATATAATTGTTTTTTTTTTTTTTTGTTATAGAAAATTATTTAAATTACAATATTTAATGTATTTTTTATTTGGTTTAAAATGTTTTAAAAATTACCCCAAGAAAAAAGATTATAAAACAGAGTTAAATACATTGATTAGGTATCAGTGAAGAAATTGAATTTGAAAATCGAACACGGACGGTTTTTATTTTTATTTTTTTTGATAGTTTTGGTAATAATTAAAATAATTGAAAAATATAGTTTTTTTATTCAAATTCCCATTTTTTTTGTGATTTAACAATTTTTATTGTATAAGCAAGATATTATTTGATTTTTTCTAAATCAAAAAGGATAAATAATTAAAAAAAAAAACATGTCATTTGATAATTCAATAGCTCAAAAAAAACGTTCACGTGGTAATTCAATATTTGATAATGAAATTGTTATTTCGGGTATGTCGGGAAAATTTCCCAATTCCCGGACAATCGAAGATTTTGAATATAATCTCTATAATAAGGTAAATGTTTTAGGAGGATAGGTTATAAGCTGATGTATATTTACGATGATAATTGAATGAAGAAATTAAATATTTAGGTGGATATGATTGATGATGCGGAAACACGTTGGAAACACTTTAATGGTAGTATACCGAAACGTATGGGAAAAATCAATGATATCGATAAATTTGATGCAACATTTTTCGGTGTCCATTATAAGCAAGCCCAATCGATGGATCCATTGTGTCGTTTAATAATGGAAACTGCGTATGAGGCCGTTCTAGATGCCGGTATAAATCCAAAAGTATTACGTGGTACAAAAACGGGTGTGTTTGTGGCCGCCTGTCAATCGGAAACGGAACAAATTGATTTTACCGAAAAAATGGCATTAGGTGATTTTGGAATAACTGGGTAAAATGATGATAAATGATTGAATAATGATTGTTGGATTGAATAATTGAATTGGAAACTTTTTTGTTGTAGTACAAGTCGTTCAATGATTGCAAATCGTATATCGTATGCATTAGGATTACATGGTCCATCGATGATAATCGATTCGGCATGCAGTAGTTCAATGTACGCATTAGATGCAGCATTTAATGCAATAAAACATGGTGAATGTGATGCGGCTATTGTTGGTGGTACAAATTTATTACTATATCCGCATGTAACTCTTCAATTTGTTAAGTAAATTAAAATCAAAATCTGTCATCATCATCAAATAAGTTAAAATATTAATTTTTTTTTTTCAAATATATTTATCAATTTACACTTAGATTAGGAAATTTATCACCAAATGGTAATTGTCGTCCATTTGATAATGATGCTAATGGAACGGTACGTTCAGAAGCAATTTGTGCTATACTGTTACAACGTAGTAAAGATGCAAAACGTATCTATTCGACGATTGTATCATCACGAACAAATTATGATGGTTATAAATTTGGAGGAATTACAGCAGCATCGGCCACCTCAAAAACAACCCTATTGGAGGAGATCTATAATGATAATGGGGTATCACCAAATGATTTAGCCTATTTGGAAACAAATGGTACGGGTATGGCCGCTGATGATCTGGTTGAATGTCAAGCCATTGCAAATGTTATATGTGAAAATCGGAATCTTAATACAAAACCATTACTTATCGGTTCGGTTAAATCGAATATGGGTCATGCGGAGGCCTGTTCATCGTTGGCATCCATTGTTAAGGTACTATTGGCATTTGAACGGGGAACCATTTCACCAAATATAAATTTTAACAAAATTAATATCAATTCACGGGCATTGGTTAACAGGCAATTGAAAGTGTGCCAACATCAAACTGCATTAGATGGTTTATTAATTGGTATAAATTCATTTGGTTATTCCGGTGCAAATGCTCATGTTGTATTAAAACGACATTTAAAAGAGAAATCATCGGTGGTGTTCGGTGAGGATTATGATGATGGAGATGATGGAGATGTGGTTGATCAACTTGATTTACCAAGATTAGTAAAATGGGCTGGACGTACGGAAGAGGCAATAACGGTATTTCATGAAAAAATGGAATCGATACCATTAGATTTGGAATATTTGGGTTTATTAAATAATATACAATGTGAAGATATTGCTGGATATTTTTATAGAGGTTATGGATTGTACCGTAATGGTAATGGTAATACTGGTCAAAATAATAATGCTTGTTGTTTGGCAAAAGATGTACAAAGATTTACGGGAATGCAACGTCCAATTGTTTGGGTATTCAGTGGTATGGGTTCACAATGGAATAAAATGGGTGAATCTCTATTAAAATTATCTGTATTTCGTGAATCATTACAAAAATCACATAATACATTACGTTCGTATGGTGTTGATTTGTTAACAATTATAACGTCAACGGATGAATGTATATTTAAAAATATATTAAATTCATTTATTGGTATTGCGGCCATTCAAATTGGTATTGTTGATACATTGCGTGCAATGGGCATGGATGCTGATTTATATATTGGACATTCATTTGGTGAATTGGCGTGTGCGTATGCCGATGGTTGTTTTACCTTGGAGCAAACAATTTTGTCGGCATACTATCGTGGATTGGCGAGTCTTGAAACAAAAACAATAAATGGTGCTATAGCCGCAATTGGATTAGGTTATCGTGAAGTTAAAAATCGTTTACCCAGTACATTGGAGGTGGCCTGTCACAATGGACCAGATTCATCGACAATTTCCGGGCCCAAGGAGGACATCGAACAATTTGTCGCCCAATTGAAAGCCGAACAAATATTTGCCAAAGAAATATATGTTGCAAATATTGCCTATCATTCAAAGTACATTGCAAATATGGGACCAAATTTACAAAAATATTTAGAACAAATTATTACGAGTCCACGTAAACGTTCATCGAAATGGTTAAGTACAAGTGTACCGAAAGCGAATTGGGACATTGAAGAGAATCAATACAGTTCAGCCCAATATCATACAAATAATTTATTAAATTTTGTGCTATTCGAAGAGACGGCAACATTTTTACCAACAAATTGTATTACAATGGAAATTGCACCACATGGTCTATTACAACCGGTTCTTAAAAAATTATTACCCAATGGATTACATATACCGTTAACGTTAAAGGGAAGCAACGATAATATTGCATTCTTTTTCAATGCCCTGGGAAAGTAAGTTTGATTTGAAAACACAAAAAAAATAAAAATGCTATATTTATTTATTAATCTTTTTGAATTAATATTTTAATAGATTATATTTAAGTGGTATTTCATTACCAATTGAAAATTTATATGCACCAATACAATATCCAGTATCACGTGGTACTCCCATGATATCGCCTATGATTCGTTGGGAACATACCACTGATTGGTATGTTGAAAAATATCAACATCATAAGAATATATGTAATGGTGAACGTAAAATTGAAATGAGTTTGGACGATCCACAATATAAATATATAGCCGGTAATGTTGTTGATGGTAAGCGCGCATATATAAAATGATTGAAATTTGTATTTGTTGTAGTTGAACTAAAAATATTTTTGTTTTGCGTATAGGAAGATGTTTTATACCATGTACTGGATATTTACATTTGGTATGGGAAACATTTGCGATGATGCTTGACAAACCCAGTGTGAATGAGTTGAGCGTTGAATTTGAAGATGTAAAAATGACTGAACGTACAACAATGAAACCGGGTGAAATTATTAAATTAACTGTAATGATCTTAAGTGGAACGGGTTCATTTGAAATAAACGATCAAGGTTTAACCGTATCGACGGGTATCATCAGAGAATTAGAAAAATCAGAAACAACTCTAATGGAAGAGTCAATGGTGGGTCAAGATGAATCAACAATCAATCGTAGACAACATCCACCGCCACCGCATCAAACAAATTTACCATTTATCAACGGTGAAGATTTCTATAGAGAATTACGTTTCCGTGGTTATCAGTATGCGGGTGAATTTCGGGGTGTTTGTGAAACACGCGGTGACGGTTGTGTTGGTCGTGTTAAATGGCAAAACAATTGGGTTACATTTTTGGATAGTATTTTACAGGCAATTATGTTGGGTCAAGATACAAGACAATTAGGATTTTTAACGGGATTTCAAAAAATTACCATCAATGTGAAACAACATCGTGCCGTTCTCGAAACATTAGACGAACACTGTCCAATATTTGATTTACAATATGTACCACAATTGGGTGCTGTTATATCGGCGGGCATTGAAATTTCCGGTATGAGTGTTGTATCGGTGGCCAAAAGTAAACCAATGGGTATTAATTTAATTGAATCCTATGAATATGTACCATATTTAATGGGTTCCGAATCGGTAATGGATATGCCCGATGCAATTAATGTATTTTTACAAATTGTATTAGAAAATAATTTATTAAACAATAATAATAATAATAATAGAACAACGGTCAGCTGCAATCAATTTATGGCTATTGAACTGCTATTACAAACAGAAGATGAACCAATAATACAATATGTAAATGATGCAATTGAACGTCAACCATCCCCATTGCGAATGTATACATTAACCTTATTAACATCAATGCAATTTAATGGGATGTCACCAAAAATTCATGTCATCAATTCAAATGTTGCTGACATTTCGTTATTTTCAAATTACGATATTCTAATTGTTCGTAATTGTTTTGCGGCCAATGGCGATACATTGGAAAATTATCGTAAAGCATTAAAAAATACATTTGCATCGTATTTAATTGCACGTGAAACAATTGATATTGATATTCGGAATGTAAAAAATGTTGCCGGTTTTGAATTGATATCGATAATACCGACAACATTCGATGAAACACTATTATTATTTCAAAAACGTTGTGATTCATCGACGACCAGATTACAAATGGTATGGTCGGATTCATCGGATGACTCCGAAACGGATTCAAAAAATGTCAAAATGGTTAATATTAATATTTTACGGATATCCACCGGTGATGATCAATATAAATGGTTAAATAAACTTAAAAATATGATCAGAAGTAATCAATCAATTTTATTGTTATCCGAAAATGAAGAATATTCGGGTGCATTGGGTTTGGTTAAATGTTTAGTGCGTGAATTTGATAATAAAATGGATATACAATTGATATGCATTGAAGATGATTCAGCGCCACCGTTTGACATTCATCATGAATTTTTCCAAAAACAATTAAATAAAAATCTATTGATTAACATTTATCGAAATGTAAGTTAAGGAATTTTATTATTATTATTATTTATTTTATTCCTCATTTTATTTATACTTTTATCGGATTGACATTACATTAGGGACAATGGGGACATTATGCATATTTTCCGTTGATGGATGAACAACAAATAGATCCACAACGTAATATTATTGATGAAAAATTACAATTATCACAATTGGATACATATTATTTTGGAATGCTTTTGGAACGTGGTGATTTAACATCATTAAAATGGTGTCCGGGTGTTCCCGATTTTATACAAGATGAAAATACAATATTACAATCGGACATTGTTAATGTTCAATATGTTGGTTTAAATTTTCGTGATTTATTGTATGCAACCGGTCAATTTGGACCGGAAATTATGACATTGGAACGTTTACAACAAGAACGTGTATTATGTACAGATTATGCGGGTATAAATTTGGAGACCGGTGAACGTATTATGGGTATGTTAAAATATGGTGCCTTACAAACACAAATTCAACAATCATCATCGGAATTCACATGGTCCGTACCGAAACATTGGACATTACGTGATGCGGTAACATGTCCAACAGCATATTTAACCGTATACATAGCATATTTTATGTATAATCCAATTGCAAAGGGTAAATCAATTTTAATACATTGTGGTAGCGGTGGCATTGGTTTAGCCGCCATTCACATTGCATTCGCTTACGGTATGGAAGTTTACACAACGGTATCATCAAATGAAAAGAAATTATTTCTATTAGAAACATTTCCCGAATTAAAAGGTATGGTTTATTTAAATAAAACAAACAAACAAACAAACAGTTTTGGTTTATGAAACTTTATTTACTAAAAAAAAAAAAAAAAAACTACAATTTTTTTACAGAAAATAATATTGGAAATTCAAGGGATTGTTCATTTGAATTAATGATAAAATTTCAAACACATGGTTTAGGTGTTGATTATGTATTAAATCAATTGCCGGGTGAACGTTTACATGCATCGATACGATGTCTTGGTTACGGTGGTACCCTATTGGAAATCGGTAGTTTTGATATATTTCATGATAATAAAATTGGATTAGGTTGTTTTCTACGAAATCTTCTATTTCGTTCGGTATCCGTTTATAATTATATAACATTACCGTCTGCGGATGAAGATCGATTGAAAATCATAGAAAAAATTCAAAATGATTTAAATTCTGGTGTTATACAACCGTTACACTCAACGGAATTCGAAGCAAAAGATTTGGTGAATGCCGTTGGTTATCTAACTACCGGTAAACATATTGGTAAAATTGTTATAAAATTACGTGGTCAACCAAATGATAAACGGACATTACCAATGGAAATTGCACCACGGATATATTTCAATTCGACGGCAGTGTTTGTGGTGGCTGGCGGATTCGGTGAATTCGGTTTGGAATTCATCGATTGGATGATAATTCGTGGTGCACGAAAATTTATAATCAATTCAAAAACAGGTTTACAAAAACCATTTCAATTGTATCGTGTTCGGTAAGTTTAAAACTATTTTTTTATGGAAATCTAATCGATTTTGAAAGTGTTTATTTTTATTTTCAATTTTTTTTTATTGTAGACTTTGGGAATCTTATGGTTGTAAAATAATACAAAATGCATTGGACATAACAACGTTAAAGAACGTCGAAACGTTAATCAGTGAAGGTTTGGCATTGGGTGAAATTGATGGTATATTTAATTTGACAATGAATTTTCAGGAACAAAAACAATCATTGTTACGTCAACAATCGAATAGCTTTTATGAATGTATTGCACCGAAATTATTGGGAACAAAATATTTAGATGAATTATCACGTAAAATGTGTCCAAAATTAAAATGGTTTATTGTATTTTCTAGTGTGGTAAGTGGACGTGGTGATATTGATTCGTCCTGTTATGGTTTAGCCAATTCGGCAATGGAACAAATTATTGAAAAACGACAAACATTGGGTTTACCGGCAAAGGCAATCCAATGGAGTGCCATTGAAGAAATTGGTTATACATCAAGGCAAGACGATGCTCGAGCAAATATGAATCGTAAAGGTTATGAATTACAGCGTGTCGAATTGTGTTTAAAGAATTTAGATCGAATGTTAACACCACCATCAACTCCCGTCCGATCGCTAATCAATAATAATACTAAGAATAGGAAAATAAATGCAGCAGCAATTGTATCAAGTATTAGTATTGTAAATCGAAATCGTGTTTAATTAGTTTTTATATAATAAGTAATAATTATTTTTAAGCGATATCTAGAAAGTGTTATTATATAAGGAAAAAAACAAGATTAAATTTTAAACCATTTGGAAATGCGAAAAACGCTGTCTTTTTTTTTTTGTAATATTTTGTATATATATGTTTATATAAGGATCAATTTTAATGGGGATATTAATATCAAATATTGTCTTTATGTCCTATATATTTTAGTTTATAAATTAAGATTGTAATTAAATTATATAATTTTTAATTTAATTCATTAAAATTCGTTTTGATTTAACAAATTTAGTTAAATATATTCAACTTATATTTAACTTTGTTATGTTTTAAAATTAAAAAAAAAAACCTTGTATTTATAATAACATTTATAATGATATAATCAAAATCAACAATACCAACAAAACCCAATTAAAGAAAATGGAAGAGATTACGGTAAAAACCGCTACATTTATTATGACATTTGGTTCGGTTCACATTTTTTTTTTATTTGTTTTCATTTTCATTTATTTTTATTTGTAAATTTTTAATCGGTTGTTTGTTTATTTTTTTTTATTAAAAACTTGACTATCGCCTATAATTAAAGTTTAAAAATCAAATAATTAATTATATCTATAAAAAAAAAAGTATCAATTCAACATAAAACTAATTTGTAAACTTTTAAGAATACAAAATAATCCAAAATAATAAAATGGATTGGAGGAATACGTCGTCGCCTTCGATTGATAAACCACCACCAACAACAACAACAAGAACAAATGAAATTGATTCAATAATTCAAGTAATTTATATTTTAATTGATATAATTTATGTATGGAATATCTCAAATAATTTTATAATTAATTATTTTTTGACAAAACCGCATCTTTATAGAAAAACCAACCAAATGAAAATAGTCATAAAGTTTATTATAGTTTAATTGAAACATGCCGATTATGTTTAAGAAATGATCAATTATTATTATTATGTCCAATTTTTGATGCAACAAATCCCCAACAATCAGAAAAGATTTCAACAATCATTGATAATACATTAAAAGTTTCCATTCAACAAAATGATAAATTGCCACAGAACATTTGCAATGTATGTACGGAATTTTTGTATAAAATTGATCAATTTCGTAATGATTGCTTGAAATCCCAATTAATTTTACAACAATATTTTATTATTAATAATAATAATGATAATGATAATTGTCAACCATCAAATGATATTGAAGATGAAAATACTGAAGGGGATCATGGAAATAATCGAATTGATGATATCACTGACAATACACTGGAAAGACCATCAGTTATCGAACGGATAAATATCAAGAAAAGTGTAAATGCGGAACTGATTGATCGATCAGAAATAACAGAAATGTTACCTAAAAGTACAAATACAACGATATCGACTAACGATATTGATATTGATATTGATAATCAAAATGAAAAAAAATGTGATTATTGTTCAATGGTTTATTCTAATATGAAAGAATTAAATGAACACATAAAAATAATGCATCCAAATGAAGAACTTCATTTATGCATTCATTGTTTAAAAACATTTAATAGCAATAAATCTATGGAAATGCATTTAGCCCAACATCATCATCATCATCATCATCGTCGTCGTCGTCGTCATCATCATCAGTTAGATAAAAAACCAAAAATCTCACCATCAAAAATAAATACAGATATAAAATCGAATAATTCTAAGTTAAATGAAAATTATTTATTAAAACACTATTTATCAACTCAAAACGATTGCTATTATAAATGCAATTATTGTTATGAAAGATTTCCCAGTGATGTTAAGCGAATAGCTCATGAAAAACTATCGCATAGTGAACAAACAAGATTTAATTGTCTATGCAGTATTTGTGGAAAAGGTAATATTATGGTTTTATGGCACTTTACTTTATTTTAAAACCAAATTTAACATAGAAAAATATTCTTGTTCTTGTTTTAGGTTTTTATACTCAACGGGGATTTGATGCGCATGCAAAAAATGCACATAATAATATTCAAGTTATTTGTAAAATTTGTGAAAAACGTAAGAAGCACAGTTCTATTATAAATAATGTGTCATGTGTGTTATTAAATAATTTTATTTTTAGCATTCCGAAGTCGTAAATCATTAGCCGCTCATATGTCAGTGCATCGGGAGCTCAGTAGACAATTATTTTCATGCACAAATTGTGATAAAGGTATATTTTATTTTTATTTTTATTCATGATATGACTTCAAATTTTATTATGTAATTAATTTTCCGTTTCCGATTCATGCAGCTTATACCAATACAAGATCACTAAAAAAGCACATTGAACGTTATTACGTAGAGGGACAACCATGTAAAATATTCGGGGTACAATCAAATAAGGAATTGAAACCACCATCATTTTCTTGTGAATTATGTAATGTTATGTTTCCTTTAAAGAGTGTGTTAAGTGATCATATGAAGGAGCATCGGCCCGAATATAAATTTCAATGTAAAATATGTGGAAAACGATATGCATGTCAATCGCATTTAATTTATCATAGAAAAAGTATTCATCAAAATTGGAAACCCCATAAATGTGAAGTGTGTGATAAAGCATTTGGTCGACGAACATCATTACGGGCACATATGCGATCACATAATGATGAGAAACCATTTCGTTGTACAAAATGTAATAAATGTTTCGCTCAAACGGGAAATTTAAATCAGCATTTACTTACGATGCACACAAATGAGAAAGCATATAAATGTTTAGAATGTGGTCGATCATATGATTTGGCCGATGAATTAAATCGTCATATGAAAATTCATACCGTACGACCATATCGATGTCATTATTGTAATAAAGACTATACATTATTAAGTAGTTTAGAGACGCATTTGCTTACACGGCATTCAATTGATATGTACCAGCAAATTTAACAACAAATTGCGGAATATTTTTTTTTTTTTTTTTTTGAAATAAACAAAGTACGGGAATTGTAATGTTGAGTCTTTAAATAAATGTTAGGAAGATAATAATTTGTTCTCTGACATTTTATGTTTCAAATTCTTATTATTCTAGGTTTTATTATAAGATTTAATTAAATTTTGTAATTTTCAATTTAATTCATAGAAATTCGCGTTTTATTTAATCGAATTTTTAAAATTAAATTAAAATTTGTCATGTTTTAAAATAAAAAAAAACATTTATAACATTTATAATGATATAATAAAATCAATAATACCAACAAAACCCAATTTAATGAAAAAAAAATTGAAGAGAGATTACATTACGGTAAAAATAAAAACGCAACCATAATTTTTAGTGCTTTTAACATTTTTTAATTTTTTAACAATTTTTGATTTGTTATTTTCATTGCATTTAATTTAATGTTTATAAAATCAAAAAAATTATTATAATCCATATTTTAATTAATTAACTGTATAAAAAATAGAAAAAAGTATTAATTCAACATAAAACTAATTTGTAACTTTTTAAAAATACAAAATAATACAATGGATTGGAGGAATTCGTTGTCGTCGATGGATAAACGAACAACAACAACAACAACAACAAATGAAATTAATTCAATAATTCAAGTAATTTATATTTTAATTGATATAATTTATGTATGGAATATCTCAAATAATTTTATAATTAATTATTTTTTGACAAAACCGCATCTTTATAGAAAAACCAACCAAACGAAAATAGTCATAAAGTTTATTATAGTTTAATTGGAACATGTCGATTATGTTTAAGAAATGATCAATTATTATTATTATGTCCAATTTTTGATGCAACAAATCCTCAACAATCAGAAAAGATTTCAACAATCATTGATAATACATTAAAAGTTTCCATTCAACAAAATGATAAATTACCACAGAAAATTTGTAATGTATGTACGGAATTTTTGTATAAAATTGATCAATTTCGTAATGATTGCTTGAAATCCCAATTGATTTTACAACAATATTTTATTATCAATAATAATGATGATAATGATAATTGTCAACCATCAAATGATGTTGAAGATGAAACTACTAAATGGGATAATGAAATTAATCATGGAAATAGTGACATTGATACCGGAAATAATGTAATGATTGATATTACTGACAATCCTATGGAATCATCATCAGTAATCGAACAGATGAATATCAAGAAAAGTGTAAATGCCGAATTGATAAATCGATCTATACCAGAAATGCAACCTACAACAATTCCAAAGACTAATGAAATTGATAATCCCAATGAAAAAAAATGTGATTTTTGTTCAATGGTTTATTGTAATATGAAAGAATTAAATGAACACATAAAGGTAATGCATCCAAATGAAGAACTTCATTTATGCATTATTTGTTTAAAAACGTTTAATAGCAAAAAATCTATGGACATGCATTTATCACAGCATCATGGTCTTCATTGTCATAGTTCAGATAAAAAACCCAAAATGTCATCAGGTGTAACAACCAATATAAAATCTTCTCGTGGTGTCAGCATCAAAAAAAAGACAAATGAAACTAATAATAATAATAATAACAAACAATTATTAACAATTAATACTAATAAGTATTATACATGCCGGTATTGTTATGATAACTTTTCCAATTATCATCAGTGGATGGCTCATGAAAAACATTCGCACCCACAACAAAATTTAACATTTAATTTTCTTTGTAGTATTTGTGGAAAAGGTAATAAGAAAAACTTTTAATCTTAATTTGATTGGTTTTTTTTTTATTCTATTAAAATATTTATTATTATGAAAATGTTCTTTTTAATTTAATTAGTGTTTTCAAGACGAAGAGGACTTGATAGACATTCAGAAATACATAAAAATATAAAATATGATTGTAAAATTTGTGAAAGACGTAAGTTGATATTTTTTTTGATTGTATACTTACATTTTTTTTTATAAAATATACATAAATGTTCTTATAGAATTCTCTGGTCGTCAATCATTATCCGTTCATATGGCAAAGCACCAGAATGCCAGTACCCAATTATATCCATGTGAAAATTGTGATAAAGGTATTTTATATTTTTTGTATGTCTTTCTTAATTAACCGTTTTAAATTGTATTAAAAATGTTTTCTATTATCAATTCATTCATTCAGTTTATGCCAGCAAAAAATCTTTAACGTTGCACGTTAACCGACATCACACAGAAGGAAAACCATGTAAATTAAGGGGACAACAAGATCAAAAATTAATGAAAGTAGCATCATTTACTTGTGAATTATGCAATGAATTGTTTCGTTTAAAAAGTGAATTAAATAATCATATGAAATTGCATCGACCCGAATGTAAATTTGAATGTAAAATTTGTGGAAAACGATATGCATGTCAATCGCATTTAACTTATCATGGTAAAAGTATTCATCAACATTTGAAACCGCATAAATGTGAGGTGTGTCATAAAGCATTTGGTCGATCCATGGGATTGCGATCACATATGCGAACTCATAATGATGAGAAACCATTCAGTTGTACAAATTGTAATAAATGTTTTACACAAGCGGGACATTTAAGGCATCACGTATTTGTGATGCATACCAATGAAAAACCATATAAATGCTTAGAATGTGGTCGATCATTTGATTTAACAGATGAATTAAGTGACCATATGAAAATGCATACCATACGACCATATGAATGTCAATATTGTTATAAAGACTATAGCTCATTAAATGGTTTAAATTCACATTTGATTAGAAGGCATCCAAATGAGATGCTCGCCGCAAGCAATAACCCAACTAAATAGAGTACAATTTTATTTGTAAATTTATAATAATAAAATTTAAATATGAATTAATAATAATTATTAGCACAAATTGTGTATTGTAATTGATTTCTTGGTATGTATACATTTAAAATATATTAATTTATTTAAAACGAATAACACTCGTCCGTCCATAACTCGATAAATCAACTCAAATGCTAATTTGCAGGTATTTGTTAAGCAGGACATTTTGGTTAATTATTTGAATTTCCTGATTTTACCTTAATTTCATTAATAATTTACGTAAAATTCGAATTTCTTTAAAAAGTTGAATAATATAAAATTAAAAATTATTATTTGAAATTTAATTTTTAAATATTTTTAATAAAATTGTAAAGTTTTTTTTTTTTAAACAAACAAAATGTTATTTTACCAAATTTTAAATTCAGCAATGCCAACAAAACCCAAACAAAAAAAAAATGGTAGATAGATTACGGTACATAAAAAAAAAAAAACACATTTTAAATTCGGTGGTTCTTCACATTTTTTTATTTTTTTTTAATTATTGTTTTTCATTTTTTTTTCATTGTTATTTTTTAACCGGGGGTTTTTTTTTTATTAAAAATTTAATTAAATGTTTAAGAATAACATAATTAATTATTATCCATATTTTAATTAATAAAACAAAAAGTATTAATTCAACACAAAAAACTTATTTCTAAGTTTAAGGAATCCAGACAATAATAAAAAAATGGATTTGAGGAATCCGTCGTCGATTGGGCGAACAACAACAAATAAAAACATTGATTCAATAATTCAAGTAATTTATATTTTAATTGATAATTATAATTTTTTAGAATGTATAATTAATTTTTTTATAAACATATTTTTTTTTTATATATATATATAGAAAAATCAACCAAATAAAAATAACCATCAAGTTTATTATAGTTTAAATGGAACATGTCGATTATGTTTAAGAAATGATCAATTATTATTATTATGTCCAATTTTTGATGGAACAAATCCTCAACAATCAGAAAAGATTTCAACAATCATTGATAATACATTAAAAGTTTCCATTCAACAAAATGATAAATTACCACAGAAAATTTGTAATGTATGTACGGAATTTTTGTATAAAATTGATCAATTTCGTAATGATTGCTTGAAATCCCAATTGATTTTACAACAATATTTTATTATTAATAATAATAATACTGATAATGATAATGATAATTGTCAACCATCAAATGATATTGAAGACGAAAATACTGAAAGGGATCATGGAAATAATCGAATTGATGATATCACTGACAATACAATGGAAAGACCATCAGTTATCGAACAGATGAATATCAAGAAAAGTGTAAATGCGGAATTGATTGATCGATCAGAAATAACAGAAATGTTACCTAAAAGTACAAATACAACGATATCGACTAACGATATTGATATTGATATTGATAATCCCAATGAAAAAAAATGTGATTATTGTTCAATGGTTTATTCTAATATGAAAGAATTAAATGAACACATAAAATTAAGGCATCCAAATCAACGACTTCATTTATGCATTTATTGTTTAAATACATTTAATACAAAACGATCTATGGAAATGCATATAGCCGAACAGCATCATCGTCCGCGGGCGTATCATAACAGTTTAGATATAAAGCAGCAAGCAAAAAAATCATCATCAACAATTGTGCGGTTAACACCAACAGTAGCAACACCAACAACGCCGATACGAACTACAGTTACAACTACAGCCGGTATACAGTCGTCTGTAAAGCGTGTGTTAAATAAATTTAAACATCCAAATAATTGCCGATTTTGTTTGGAAACATTTCCAAATTATATTGAACGTTTAGCGCATGAAGAACGATCGCATAGTGAACGAACTAAATATAATTTTCTGTGTAGTATTTGTGGAAAAGGTAATAATAATAATAATAACAATTGGAAGGGCAGAAAAAAGTACATTCTATATTTTACTTTTGAATAGGTTTTAGAGATCAAAAATCATTTGATAGTCATTCAAAACATGCACATGATAATACTAAAATGAATTGTGAAATTTGTAAAAAACGTAAGTTATTTTCTAAAACAAAATATAATGTGTTAAATTTCAAAACTAACCCCTTATCTCTTTGGGGTTTTACAGCATATTATAATCACAGAGCATTGATCGCACATATGGCGACACATCGTAAATCGCGTGTACCACTTTTTTCATGTAAAAATTGTGATAAAGGTAAGGGGGAAAGAAAACAATTTGGATTTTTTTTTTTATATACATTAGTATATACTATACGCGTTTCTATTTTACCTTACCAGTTTATACCAATGAAAAAGCATTAAAAATTCATATGAAACGTGATTACAACGGAGGAAAACGATGTAAAGTAAAAGGAATGGAACCAAGGGACACTAAATCAATGCCTCCGATATCATTTACTTGTGAATTATGCAATGAAATATTTCACTTTAAAAGACAATTAAATGATCATATGAAGAGGCATCAACCCGAATGTAAATTTGAATGTAAAATTTGTGGTAAACGATATTCATTAAGATCACGTTTAACTTTTCATGAAAAAAGTGTTCATCAACGTTTGAAACCGCATAAATGTGAGGTGTGTCATAAAGGATTTAGTCGACCGGCATCATTAAGAATACATAATCTGGTGCATTCGAGGAATAAACCATTCGGTTGTACAAAATGTAATAAATCTTTTGCACAAAAACGACATTTAAAAAATCACCAAATTGTGATGCATACCAATGAGAAACAATTTAAATGTTTAGAATGTGGTCGATCATTTGATTTAACAGATGAATTAACTAATCATATGCAAATGCATACCGTACGACCATTTCAATGTCAATATTGTGTTAAAGATTTTCGAACGAGAAAGGGGCTAAAGGTCCATTCGGAAACAATGCATTTAATGGGAGATGATGATGAATATACAAATTCTTAATAACTGCGCTGTATCGGGGATGAAGATCTGATCAACTCTATTTTTAATTTTTGTATTTTGTATTTTTAAGAATAAATTTAGAAATAATCTATATAATATATAAGTTAAGATGATGAAATCTCGCATAGTTAAGAGGTAATTTTATTAAATTTTTAAATTATTTTGTGTACATCTGCCGATATTCTGCGAATTTTTGGATTAGGATCGCATAATTCCGAATCCATGAATATTAAAAATATTTTATTTGTAACATTTTTTGTTAAAACATTTTTTCGTTCTGAAAAATATAATTATATACAAATGTTAAAGAATTCAAAAAAACATTTCTTAGGTGTAAGGTTTTAAAAAAAAATTAAATATACAAATGTTAAAAGAAATATAAAAACATTTATAAACCCGAAAGGTTTTAAAGGAAAATATACCAAATAAAATAAAATAAAACAAAAACAATTTCAAAATAATTTTTACTAAAATCATTTCTGCAATCCTAATAGAGGTTTTCAAAAATCGTCTGTTTTTAAGGTATTTTATTGAAATTTTTAAATGTTTTTTCAATAGCCGCCGTTTTTCAGTCATTCTGCAGATTTTTGGATTAGGATAGCATAATTCCGAATCAGTGAATATTAAAAATATTTTATTTGGGTAATTTTTTTTGTTAAAACCTTTTTCGTTGTGACAAAAAATATTACCAATATACAAATGTTAAAAGATATATAAAAACATTTATAAACCCGAAAGGTTTTAAAGGAAAATATACCAAATAAAATAAAATAAAACAAAAACAATTTCAAAATAATTTTTACTAAAATCATTTCTGCAATCCTAATAGAAATTTTCCAAAAATCGTCTGTTTTTAAGGTATTTTTATGAAATTTTTAAATATTTTTTCAACCGCAGCAGTTTTTCAGCCGTTTTTCAATCATTCTGCGGATTTTTGGATTAGGATCGCATAATTCATAATAGCAGAATATTAAAAATATTTTATTTGGTAATATTTTTTGTTAAAACCTTTTTTCATAGAAAAAAAAAATAATATACAAATGTTAAAGAAACAAAAAAAAACATTTGTTAGGTGTGTAAGGTTTAAAAAAAAAAAACATTTAATATACAAATGTTAAAGAAATAAAAATACATTTGTATGTTTTTTTCCATTATTTTTTCTTGTTTTTTGTTTTTGGGATGATTTAGAGACATGAAAATCAATAGAAATTGATGAAAAATTAATCAAAATCATACAAATAACAAATGAGATTACTCTTTAATGTAAGATTTGGATTAGTTTTCATATTTTAACGGATAAATTATTGATTATCCTTGAAATTTCCCAAATAAATCAGTTAAAAATTGTTAATTCTTTTAAAATAATCTTTTCGGTAATGTAATTGGGCTGGCTAAATCTGGGATTTAAGGTTTAAATAAAACATTGTTATTTTTTTTTTTTGCTTACTTAACTAAATAATTGTATTCTTTTTTTTTTCTTTAATTTTATATTAGTATTTTGTTTAATAATTTCTATCTTGCACGAGCGTGATTCATTTTTTCTTCTTCTTTCTATCTATCTATTTTTCAAATAAAGTGGATATTTTTAATCTATTGATTTTTTTTTTCTTTCAATATAGTTTTTAAATACTATTCTAAATTAATTAATAATAATAATAATAATAATAATATTTATATATTAATAACAGTAATAATAATAATAATAGAAAAAAAAACCTTTATATGTATTTAAATTAATCTTTTACCAAAACAAAGATTTAAAAAATTGAGAAGAATAAAATATTGTGATAAAATTGTGAAATGCGCGCATATTAAAAATTTTTAATTCGTTTTAAAAATATTAAAAGTAATAAAAACAATTTTTTCATTATTTTTCGTTTTACAATTTAAAGCAATATTATTTTAAAAATTATTTGCTTTGTTACATTGTTAATTATATCATTATGCAAAAATTAATTAATTCAATTTTAATAAAATTATTAATTTTTTTGTTTGAAAATTTCATGTACATTTTTAAAAACAATTTAAAATAATCATTAAAATAAAATTAATTCAATAAACATGAAAAAATAAAAATAAAAAATACGATGATGTTGATTATTTCATCATAATTAATTAATTTTCAAAATAAAAAAAATTATTATATAATATACAATTTTATAAACAATTCTTTTGCTGTATTTTATATTAATGCTTAATTAAATTAAGGCATATTTAAAAAAAAAAATACAAAATACAATTCTCTTGTTAAAATAAATGTAATATTTCTTATAAATTAAAAAAGTTCTTTCCTTTCATCCATGCACCTTTCATTAAAATTGCATTTGCTTTTTCATTTTTTATTTAATTTACTTGAATTTAATAATTATTTTTTCAATTATTAATTTATGTTAAAATCATTTGTTTTTCATTTGATGATTCAAAAAAAAAAAAAAAAAAATAATAGATTCATCTTTATTGAATGTTGCCGCCGATGCCGATATTTTTATCCATATTCAATTGAAATTTAAAATCATTTGTTTTTAATGCCAATAAATCTAAATGATTATTACTATCCTTATAATATTGATATTGATCTTGTTTATCAACATCATCATAATAATCAAGGACATCATGTGATTCAGCACCTGAATCATTACTATCCATTTTATTATCGGTAACATTATTAGGTTTAATAATATTTTCATCAACCATAGAAGCATCATCATCATCATCATCATCATCATTCTTTAAATTGACCTCATCGTCATTTGTCATCCCCATATTAATATTTTCCTCATTAAAACCATTTATTGTTTTTTTCATATTTTCCAATAAAATACTATAACCACTACTTTGCATAAGACTTTTCAAAATGATTTGATAGTCTTTTGATTTTTCATTAAATTCTTTTAAATATTTCATTGCCAATGAATCGGAATCAGATTCGGATGGCGATGATTTCCAATTAAAAGCATTATCAATATCTTCAACATCATCATCTACTGTTCTCTTACGTCGTTTTGTTCCATCAATTGATGTAAAATTTGTATCATCATCGTTGTCCTTCTCGTCGTCATCATTATCATTGTTTATTGTAAATTTTTTACGACTACTAAATAATTTTGTTGTTGCATAATCATGTTCATTCATTTCATTGTACATTTTGGTTGCCGATAATAATAAATCTTCTGAATCATCATCATGGCATAGATTCATCATTGATGTTGCAAATGTTTTTTTATTTGAATGATGGACGGCCGATGATGCAGATGCAGATGATGATGATGAAACTGGAACGGATTGAATGGTGTTGGTGTTCATGTTGATGGTGGTTGTGGCTGTGGCGGCACCAATTGTTTCTGTTAATTGTTCATTTGCATTAAATAATAAATTACGACGATTTTGTTGGGCCAATAGGCCATCTTCCAATACGCTTATCAATTCATTTTCACTTGTGCCTTTACCACCCGGTTTTAAACTTGGTACGGCAACCAATGCCAAACTTAATAGTAATACCATTAAACATGTTGCCGGTTGTGCTGTTTTATTTGTACCTTTTGTTATTAAACTTTGTAATTTTTTCATTTGTCCCATTAAATTTTGATTTTGATTTTGTAATGTTTTTATACGTTTTATTAATGATTGATTTTCATCGGTACATTGTTTTACACGTTCCTCTAAACCATCAACGTATTCCTTTTTACGTTTACGTGAATCTTGTGCGGATATTTTATTACGTATTTTACGACGAATACGTTTTAATTCACGTTCTTCATGTTTTGTCAACGGATAATGGGTGGGCAACGTTATACCTTCTTTTGACAACAATCGACGTTCTTCATTGTTTAACATTAATTTTGGAAATACTGTTGATTGATCAATGTCATTAATATTATTATCATTGATATTATCATTATCATTATCATTGTTATTATCAACAATAATCTTATTATTGTTTTTACGATGATGACGATTATGATGACGATTATGTTTTTTCATATTATGATGATTAGAATTTATATCTTCATCATCGGATAATGATGAAGATGAATCATATGATGTATCATTATTGTTATTATTGGTGTTATTAAAATTCACATCATTTGTTGTTTCTTCAACAGCAGCTGCTGTTATTATTGAATTACTTTGAAGCATAACATCTTCAAATATATAACTTTCACCATCAGATATTGTCTGGTCGGAAAATGATGATTCATCTGAAAATGATAAATGATAAAAAAAATTGTTATTAGAATTATTTATTAAATTTGTATTTGATACCATTTATTATATATCTAAAAAAGACTCTAGTCATTTGAAATGAGAGAAAAACGCAGCTATAACTTATTAAGCAATAAACGGATTTGTTCGTTCTGAAGCTTGACGGATTTGTTCGTTCTGAAAAGAAGGTATCTTGTTTTATGCTTTAAAAGAAACATTTAATGAATGAATGGACGACGTTAAGAAGAAAATCATAATGAAAAATGCGATAATTTGATAAACACAACTTAAAAATACTCATAGATTTTCCATTTCAACTCCTGCCATTTCAACTCCTGCCTTCATTAAATATTGTAAAAGTATTTAAAACGATCGAATTTTTCCTATACAGAATTTTACCAGCATAAAAAAATCCTAAACCTTTAATTTTCTAGACAATAAAACTAACTTTCTGAAACTGAAACTAAGCACAGCGGTTTTTGCCGCCTTATTCTAATTGAAATATCTTCATTACACGGTAATGTTTCAATTTAAAGTAATGAACATACCGACGAATTGTAAAAGATTAAAAAATTCTAAATATTCCAATTTCTTACCAATTAATTGTTCTTTTGGTACAAGTACATTTTTCTGTACCAATCCCTGTTTCGATTGTTGTAATAAATTTGCAGCGGCCAATTTTATATTTGCCGATTTACTTTTTATATTTGATGTATTTATTATTTTAATTGTATGAAAATCTTTAACATCAGCCAATGAAACGGGTAATAAAATTGAACGTTGATTAATTTGTCCATTATTATTATTATTATTATTATTTTGTACACGTATTAATTTACGTCCACCTAATCCAGAAAGAGAAAAACAAAAAAAAAACATAACAATAGTTTTTAGTACCTTTGATAAAATGCAAAAAGAGCAAAAAAATTATATTAGATTAATATTCACCAGTTAAATTTTGTGTATTTTTATTATTATTAATAACAAATGTTGTTCCCGATGATGGTGTTATTGAACCATTTACATTATTACCACCAATATGAAGATTTGAAGATTGATTAATTGTTTTTTGTTGTTTAAATATACCAATGGCACTACCATTATTACCATTATTACCATTCATCATCATCGTTGAACATCTTTGGCCACCATCTTTGGCCAATTGTAATGTAATGGTTTTTTTTGGTTGTGATCCCAATGTCGTAGCCGTAGTAGTAGTACCAATAGTACAATTGTTAATCGTCGCCGGTGTCGTTGTCGTCGTTGTTGTTGGGTTATTCAACAACTGTTCAGGCGATTGTTGTTTACGTTGGAATTGTTGTTGAAATTGTTGTGGTTGTAATTTTTGCGGTAGTTTATAAATTTTTATATGATTTTTTAATGGTTTTACATTACTAAATGTTATTGTTTGTTGTTGATGTGGTTGTTGAATTTGTTGCTGTTGTTGGATTTGTTGCTGTTGTTGAATTTGTTGCTGTTGTTGTTGAATTGGTTTTGTTGTAATTGTTTCATATATATTTTCATTCATTTTTTGTACTTTAACAATTTTCGATGGTACTTTTGTTAATACAATTGATTTTGTTGTTTTAATTGAATTGGATGGAGACGATTGCAGTTGTTGTTGTTGTTGTTGTTGTTGTTGAGGTTGCGAAATTGTTGTAAATTGTTTAAATATTTTATTATTTGAATGTAATTTAATTGTTTGTGGTTTTATTTGAATAGTTTGTTGCTGTTGCTGCGGATAATGTTGTTGATTTTCCATACTATAAGTCATAATTTCATTGTTATCGCCACAGCCGCCGTTGTCATCAGTTTGTTGTTGAATTTGAATGTAATGCGGTGGTGAATTTTGTACATCACGTTCACTTATCGATGGACCCGGTGATGAATACGTTGGACTTAATGGTTCATAATCTGGACTGGTTTCCCTATTTCATTTTAGATAGATCAATTAATAAATATTAGTAAATTAATGAATCAAATACATTAATAAATTTAATAATTATAAAACTATTACATTTCCAAATTATCACTAGATAATCCACTATCGGATGCTGAACTTGATAATTGTTGTTTAGTTTTTTTTATGTATTCTTCAACAATTGATGACAATTGATCCGTAATGATTGTTTCTGGTTGTGGTTGTTGTTGTTGTTGTTTTGATATGGTTTTTTCCATTTCATCTTCCATAATAACATCCATAACATTTTCATTATGATTTGTCATTAAATTGGTGGTTGTTGATATACAACATTCAGTTGTTTCAGATGACGACGATCGGGATGATCCCGATGACGATGGAGATAATGACGATGATGCCATTTCTGTTGTTATTGTTGCTGCTGCTGCTGCTACTTCTTCTGTTGTTGCAGGCATCATCGTAGATTGTAAATATCCATTATAAGGTTCAGCTTCAATGGAATTCATCATTTTATTCTCATTGGTAAATGTATCGGTCATCCCATCGATTTCATTAAAATTAATCATATTTGAAGGATCACCTAATCCTTTCAAAAAATCATAATTCAATAATGAATCAAAAAAATCATCATCTGGATTGCTATCCCATTCATCGGGCTATTATAATTGAATAAAAAAATATAAAAATGATTTGATTAATTTAGAATAAAAATAGAATAGATTTTTTTTCTGGGAGTGATTAAAAGATTAAAAACAGGTTAATTCTAATGAATTCACATTTTAAATTGTAATTGATCATTTTGAAGAAAACAGGTAACTTTACCTATGTGGTTTAAGCAAATAAGTAATTTTCCAAAATTACTTAAAGATTAGAGAATTTTACGTTATATTTATAGTATATAAGATAAAAGGCTAGTTCAATTATGGATTGTGAAACAAACGCACACACACATTTTCATAAATAAAAAATAATTAATAATATAATTTATATAACTTCAGATAAGATAAGAAACGTATTTTTTTTTTGTTTTTGTTTTATCTTTCAAAAGTTGTACAATTACTAATTGAAAACAAAAAAAAAATAAATGATTACGAAAGGTCTATAAAAAATAAACGAATGAGTTTTTTTTGGTATGAAAATAACCTTGTAGGATTGTTTTTTTTGGTATTCTCATAATAGAAATTGATTTTTTATCATTCAATAAAGATATTTCTAGCTAGAATGAAAACTCACACACTTTACAGCTTAAAAACCTCATCAAAAACTTCACAAAACACAGAAAGAAAGGATTGAATTCAAGAATTGATTCTCCGGAGCAATTAATTCAATAACAGATTAATTTATAATAATAATTTTATTGATGTAGAGAAACCCAACGTTTCGAGGTGATTTAAAGAAAGTGATTTAAAGGTTAACTTAAAGAAAACCCAAAGAAGAGGAAAGAAAGCGAAGATATTCTATGGATTTATAAACCAAATCGCATAGAAAATTATGTATAATTCAAACAAATAGAATAGAGTTAAACAGAAGCATGAATTGTAAATGTTTATCATTTAATGATCAATTCAAAATGGTCATGAAATTATAAGGATAGAATTAGATAGAATTAAGGGATGATTTACAACCACGAGGAGCGATTACCAGAAATTATTCTATATAGTATTGATTTCACTTTTGATTTCATTGATTGAGGAAACGATAATTCTAAATGTTATTTTACCCCAACTACTCAAGAAAATTTATGATTTTTTTATATGGAAAACTGGGACTGGACGTTCAATAAAGATATTGGGACTGGACGACCAAAATAGATTCAAAATAACACAGGGGGCTATGAAAATATCGTCGCACATGAATTTGATGAAGGTTTTTCATATTTTTCATATTATGAAGAATGAATTGGGAGAGGGGGTTCAAGAAAGCTCTGAAGGGTGTTTGGTTTCTGATATAAAAAAAAAACTAATTTCGCAATAGAAATTGCATAGTTTTTTAAATAATTTTTTTTTTGGAATAAGATAGCTTAAGCTAAGAGTTTTTATAATCATAGATGAGACTTGATTTATTTATACCGCAACATATGTACTAAAATTACAGATTAGACTGAGGTGGTCGGTTAATTCTCAAGCAGACAAAGTGATAACAATCATAAAAAAAACGACTATTTGGCGATTTCGGAGTGGATTTGGGATGTAAAAAGGAATATTGTTGATTAATGACAGGACAATGAATTTATTGAAATCTTTTGGAATGCTGGGTGAGAATTTGCGGATGTGAGAATTCGCAAAACAAAAAAGACTGGTTTATTGAAGGTAAAAATCCTATTTCATCACTTATAAGGGCGATTTGGCAAACACAGAGAGAGATTTAACACTATAAATTGTTGTAACGTCTACTACATCATGTCTCTTACCCTATCAGATCTCGTTTCTGGTGATTTCTATATCTGTTTAACAACCCTAAAAAAAAAATAAATCCCAGACGGGGTTTTCATTCATTCAACAATCAAGGTGATACCGATACAACCGCGTAAAACATTAACAAATTTGATTATAGAGGAATGTTTTTATGGTTTTAATTTCTTATAGAAAAATTATTATGATCTGACCACTTTATCTGTCCGTCCGTCCGTCCGTTCGTATTCCCGTCCAACTCGTCGAGTTTTAAACAAGTATAAATTTAGTGAAAATTATATAAAATGATTACATTAAAATCATTGTCATTTTGTTAACACCACCCGTTCGCAGTTAATTCAGAAATTCAGAAACTATATACTGAACTGAACGGATTTTTTAATGAAAATTTTCTTAAAATATATAAGCTTTTGATATTTGATTCTGTTTTTGAAGATGGGATCCACCATCAGAACACTATTTCTTTCTGCCCAAGAAATTGCAAATTTTAAGGATTATCCGACTTTTTATTCCGTCTTTTAAATATCTTATAGAATTTTTAACGTTATCTATAATAGTTGGATATCGAAATTTTAGAGTAACAAAATATACGGCCAAAATTACCTTCCTGAAAATGTTTTCTAAACCATTATCTTTCACCTTTCCATATTATCTTTCACCTTTCCATTATCTTTCTTTCACCTGATACAAATCATTGAGATTATATTGAGCAATATTTCGTTTAGTTTCAACTATGGATCAATTTAAAATTTCGAATTTGAATGTTTGATGAAAAATGAAATGCACTTTGGAAGATTTTTACTGATCTCATTCCATTCGTCTATTCCCCAAATACAAATTCTTGCGAATTGTTAGAGTTATATTTCGTGTAATTTTTAACCAATTCACATGAAATTTTGGATGTTACTTAAGAGGAAACATGAAAAAGAGGAAAGTTTGTATATAGTTTATAAGACGATTTGTAGATAATCTTATAATCTTTTAAAGGCATTATACGATACAAAAAAAAACGTATTTTGCCACGTAAAAAACGTATTATAACATAGGGAAATTTGGTCTGGAAATGGATTCATTTGGTCTGGACAAAGTTTGATTTGGTTCGAAAATAGGTTCATTTGGTTGGGCAAAGGTTTCATTTGGCCGGGAAATCCAATATATAATTAACAATTAATATATAATATTATTAATCCATATATATATAATTAATTAATGTGACGTGTTTTTGTTTACTGTTGACTCTTTTAATGTTTTATTATTGCATATAAATAGAAAACTAGGGGGGGGTCTCGTTTTGTATAGCAATAAAATAATTATTTTCACATTATATAAAACAATCAAATAGTTATATACGTTCATTGACATATCATCACCATCACCACACCAAAATTATATCAACAACTCTATATACGATTTAGCTATACAAATAACAAAATAACCAAAAATTGCCATTATAATTTTCATTATATAAATAATTTATTAATGATATATTCAACGAATATTTTTATAATTTCACAATTCAAAGAGAAAATTGCATCGCAAATAACACATACATTTTATTTTTTGTTTTGTTTAGATATTACCCAAAAAAAATTATAATAAAAATATAACTTGAGTCATGGTCATCAAATTTTTACAAAAAAAAAAAACAGAAAATAAATAAATGAAACAAAAAAAAAACACAGACCAGCTAATAGTATATTAAATAAAAAAAAAATTTTAATTGTTATTATTATTATTATTGATGACATGGTAAAAATAAAAAAATTATTAATCATTAATGATTTATATACAGATATGGTTTGAAATGTTTCAGGTATCAGGTAAACTAGTTTATTTTTGTTTAAAATATAAACATCATTGAATGAAATGTGCTGGAAAATTAACAAAATCACATAGCCCTAGCCCATATAGGAGCTAATTTGATAAGGTTTTGGAAGGGAAATACTATTAATAAATGTTAAAAGTTCATCAAGGAAGGTATTCTTAATGATTCTTATAATGATACTTAATAAGGTGTTGTTGCAACGATGGAATTGAAATTTGATTAGAAAAAAGATATAATTTTGAGAATTTTGATTCACATAAGAATTTTCCGTCATTTTTCCGCAATTAAATAACATTTTTCACAGGTAAATTTATTGAAAATTAATATTATATTAAAAGTTTTGTAATAGAAAAGTATTTTTTTTATATATTCTATTAGAAAATAAAATAACTTTCAGTGCGTATAGTTTCAAAAGAAAATCATAATGAAAAATCCAATTATTTGGTAAAAATTGTCAGTTTTCTTATAGATTTTCCTGACAATTTCCTGACCTGACAAAACATTTTTTATGGTTTTCATATGAATTTTCCGAGGTTTTTTAGTACTCTAACAGTTTTCCAAATGAATTAATCCATTTTATTATATATTTTTATGGTTTTTAAATGAATTTTCTGAGATTTCCCAAACAGAAAAACCAATTTTGAACATATAGATAAATTTACTAGAATCTAATCTTGTATTAAAATCTTTTGTAATTGCTTATCACCATGCAGTTAACCGCAGAATCCTAAACGAATCTGAACGATAAAGGACCATTCGATTAAAAGGTATATAAAGGGTGATTTTTTAGCTATTATCTTTTTGGCAACAATGGTTTAAGCACCTGACGCACGTTTCGTGTTTTTTTTTTCACTGTCAAACATCTTCAGTTTGGTCTATAATTTAACCATGAATCGTCTTACAAACGAACAACGCTTGCAAATTATTGAATTTTATTATCAAAATGCGTGCTCTGTTGTTAAGAAAGTTCATCGCGACGAAATTGTGTTCAGCGACGATTGGCTCATTTTTGGCTCAAAATGGGTACGTAAATAAGCAGAATTGTCGATGTCGTTGGAGTGAATATCAGCCGTAGAAGCATTGCAACACAGCTACCAATGCATCCAGAAAAAGTCACAGTTTGGTTCGGTTTATATGGGCTGGTGAATGTTTATATGGGGTGGGTTCTTCAAAAATGATGCGAATCGTAACGTAACTGAGTGAATGGTGAGCGCTACCGTGAGATGATATCCAACTTTTTTTTGCCCTAAAAACCAAAGAGCTTGACTTGCATGACATGTGGTTTCAACAAGATGGTCGGTGCCACATGCCACACAGCACGCGCAACAATGGACTTATTGAGAGGCGAGTTCGGTGAACATTTTATTTCACGTTCGGGACCGGTCAATTGGGAATGGTGTCTAGATCGTGCAATTTAACGACTTTAGACTATTTTTTGTGCGGCTATGTTAAAGCTCATGTCTATACAGACAGACAAGCTCGCTTCAATTGACGCATTGGAAGACAACGCATTGAAGCGCATTTATTCGTGAGATACCAGCCGAAATGTTGGAAAGAGTATGCCAAAATTGGACTAAGCGGATGGACCATTTGAGGCGCAGTCAAGTCAGTCAACATTTCCATTTTCCAATAATCTTCAAACATTAAATTATATGGACCGTGTACTATCGATTCAAATAAAGATTTCATGCATTTTTCTGAATTTTATGTGTGTTTTTTTTATGAAAAACTTTCCTATAGCTGTTAAAAAATCACCCTTTATAAGAATATAAATTACCTTTATCTATATCAGAATCTAAAAGAAAAAGTTATAATTGAAAAATTACAATCGTAATCAATATGAAGAAGGAAAAAGGAGTATTATAAATATACTTTCACCCTTTCACATTCGATATTTTCTATAACTTTTATGGTATTATAAACTTAATCTTAAAAATAATTTTCAAAAAAACTTATATAAATACAGAAAACTTTTCAGTAATCGTAATTTATTAATATAAAAAAAAGAAGAAAAAAATGCGGTAAGTAACAAATCGTCGAATAAATAAATAAAAAAACACGTTCTTTTTATTCCGATTGATTTTTGCTTTTTTTATTTTTTTTTTTTATATAACTTTTATGATACTTGATATTTGAATTATTGCGGTCTATAGATTAATTTTTACCTTTCGCTATATATACTATATATATATATGTATGGTTGGATGGATAGATGGATGGAAAAGCAGAGTGAAAAATGAACCAAATAAAAAAAAAAAAAATATGAGCCACGTTGCCGTAAGAAAACATTTAAAAAATATAATGCAAAAAAATAATTATACTTGAATTTTTTGTTTTTGTAAGAAAATAAAAAACAACTACCTCAATTAATTTTAAAGTAAAACACAAAAACACAAAAAAACCTTTCTCTTTTGTATATGATTCAATTTTCAATTTAATGAAATTTTTTGTTTTTTCTTCTTAATAAATATATTTAAAAAAAAAAAATTGACTTTGGACTTTTCTTCCATTTATGGATATTTATAAAAAAAATCATTAAAATTTGTATTTGTATTTCTTTTCTGGAAATTATTAGATAATTAATTAATCATTTTAAATTATTATTATTATTATAGAAAAACTCACGGCAAGATCAAATATTGATTGTGATGTATCCATAGTTAAAAAGTTGTTTGTTTTTTGTTTTTTTTTTTATATTAACATTTGAAATTGTATTTTATGTTAATTAAATCGTCGTCATTGCCGTATCTTCGTCGTTGTCGACGACGTCGTTATTGTTGTCGTTATTCATTTATAAAAGATAAGGTATGCATGCAAAAAGTTGTATTGCAAAAGATTGCAAAAGATTTCACTTTATTTATTAATTGTTTTTTGCATTTTTTTTTATTAATATATAATTATTTTATTTAATTTTTTTTAAGTTACGTGTCATTTTTATCTTTTATCTTTTTATAAATTTAATTTCTATATCTTTCTTTCTTTTATCAAATTGATTTTAATTTATCTCGATGGAATTTTTGCGATGGATGTGTAAAAGAAAAATTAATTTAATAGTGTTTTGTGGATGATTCATTAATCATTTTAATATTTTATTCACAATCACAATCACATTCACTATATATTATTAAAGCACATTTTTACAACTAAATTGAATTTCATCTTTTTAATAAAATTTGTTGGTGTTTTAATTTTTCTTCATTAAATTTATTTATATATTTATTATACTTGATACGTAACATATCAGGTATATATTTTATATATGAATACAGGTAAATGATTGAGAATGAATGAATGAATGAATGAATATACAGCATGGGGATATCTACGTAGCGGTGGTTTTTATATATATACATCTATACAATACACACGATTAAATTACTTTTTAAAACAAACACATTCACATTTACATGAAAAACTTCTTCTTCTTATGAAGTGATATATATATATATATTTTGTAAAACAACAACAGTAATAATATTAATAAGAATTATTATATAGATATAAAGACTTTCAAACTTAAATTTGATTTGAATATGTCTTCTTATAAATTATCTTCTTATTATATGCGTGTTTATGGGTTTTAGCTGGTTTTTTTGTTGCCATTGCGTTTTCTTTTTTGCATTCACAATCAAATCAAGTCTATGAAGTTATTTTATTAATGTACAGTAAAATTTCGTTGAGATAAAGTCACATTTTGGAATAAAGATTTAATCATGTTTGTACTCATTGTAATTTATGAAGTTATTCTGCCCATCGCAGAATGTCATATATATAGTATTTTTTTACAAGGCACCATCAATCAGCTATCAAATTCTCCATTCTCCATTCTCCATTGGATTAATCTTAAAAGATTATATAACATAGCTATTAACTTTTAGCAGTAAAAAAATGTTGTAGAAATTGTACAGGAAAAAGTTTATTTTTGGATTTTAGAATGATGAGACAGAAAGAAAAACAGAAAGATAAAATTATTTAGAAGTCTTTTCTGAATCATTCACTTTAATGAATTTGTCTTTCTATCCATAGTCTTTGATAAGAAAAAAAATATGATTGGATTCGAGGTTTTAAAAAACGAAAATCACAATGAAAAAACTGCAAGGGTTTTGTTTAGCAAAAAATTTCCCTTTATCATTTAGATATTTCCAAAGACAATTGACTAATTTTCATTATTTATTTACAGAAAGACAATAAAGAAAATTACTAGAAGTCTTTTATGACTTTCACTTGAATGCCTTCTTGCACATGAATTTTTTCCTGAGGTTTTTTCACTTTAATATCAAAATACAACAGATTTTTTTTTTTTTTGGAAGGAAAATTTAAGTTAAATTAATATTAAAACCATTGTCATTTTGCTATAACCGCAGTTAACGAATCGGAACAAACATACTATCGACAGAAAGGTATTTTTATAATCTAAAAGAATAAAATACAATTGGATGGGATTTCCGAAGAAAATCATTATGAAAAATGCAATTATTTTAAGAAAATTTGTATCTCTATCAGTTTCCAAAGTCGTGTCTCATATAGATTTACACTATAAGTCTTTTCTGACATTCACTTCAATACCTTTTTGCATGAATTTTCCGGGGGTTTTTCAGTTTTAAAGCAAAAATGCAATTTGATTTTTTTTGAATATTTAGGTAAATTTAACGTTCTATTAAAATCATAATGCGATTTCCTAACCGCCAGTAAACGAATCCTAAAGAATTTGAATGAATCCAAACGAATAGACAATCGACATTGAAAAACGGGTGAGTGTTTGTATTTTTCTGTATGGGTTTCATCAAGTTGATCGAAGATTTAGGACTATTAACAATTGATTTTTCCAACAACTCGACCAAATCCAAACTGTTTGTGTTTGTTTGGTGATTTATTATAGCATTATATAAAGAATGTTTGGCTAATCCGTCAACAAAAGACAGTAAATTAGGGAAAAAACTTAAAAAAATCCTCAATTAGACTATCGACATCTCCACTATACTGTAAAAAAAACAATAATCATTGAAAAACGGCGATTGTTCACTCATCAAAGAATTACCAACAATAATTTATTATTAAAAGCAATAATTGATTGTGGTTTTTTATTTATAAAAAACAAACAAACAAAAAATCGTGTGTTATCAAAATGAATGAATTTTTTTACGTGAACGTTAATTTTTTCCTTCAAAAAAGAATCAAATATTAATAATAATATTGAATATGATTTGATAAGCGAAATTACATCTTTATTTATATTGTATTTGAAATAATTGTGTAATAATTACAAAAAAAAAAAAATAATCAAAAATTATTACATTACATTTTATATGTATGTTTACTTAATAAACGAAAAAAACATATAATTGTAATATAATAAGTAAAAAAAAACCCAATCAAATTTAAGAAACACACATACAAATTATATTTTGTATTTAATGCGATAACCGAGCGATCTGAAAAGTCTAAATATTTTTTTATACATTATTTTTTATATTGAACGACGATGGATGATAATAAAAAAATTGTATAGGTTTTTTGATGACGACGACAATATGAAAAATATAAAATAATTATTCTTATATTATATTGTAAAATAGAGTACTTATATTGTGCGATAACAAAAAAATGTATTTATTAATTATTATTTGTATAGAATTTTATTGTATTTAATTAACTAAATAAATACATAAAAAAATAAACACACACAAAATCGTATAGACATACAAAATAATAGTGTAATAAAAAAATAAAATAAAATAAAAACACCTTCATTCCATAAAGTTATTTAAATTAAAGGTAAAAATTTCATTGAACCACACACGGAAATTTATATATATATATAGAATGTTGAATTGAAGAACTTGACCATAAAGAAAAAGAACTTGATTATCAAATACTTTCATAATAATTTTATCATTTGTATATTCTTTTTGTGAAGAATTTCTTCATAAAAGTTTAGTAATATATGAGTACTGGCAGCCCTGCTTTATATATAAAAGAACACACAATCAAGAATTGAATAAAAAACAAAACCCACAAACAAAAAGAAAATGTACAGTTAAATTTTTCTATATATACAATCATTCTTTCTTATTATACAATTTTTTATTTTAATATTACTATACATTCATCATTCAACCAAAAAAATATTATAATAAATTCCTCATCATATTGCGTTAAGTTAACCGGCTCTTTATTCTTTGTATAGTATATACACTTCATTGTAAAATATATTAAAATTTACATATACCATATATTTTTAATATATAAAATTTAAAATTACTAAATAAAGAGTTTAACAAGTTCTTGTTTTTTTTTTCTTTGCTTTTCTTTTTGTATATTAGAGTGTTTTTTTTATTTTATTAAAATTTGAAATATATACAGTCGCTAATCAAATTAGTTGAATTTATTTTCTGATTTTTTTTTGCTGTGTTTACTTTCAAAAATTGTGACCTCCTATCAAGAAATCACACTAAGAAATTGATTTGGTAAAATTTTTCATATATAAAATATATGAAAAATCGTGGAAATCTCGGAAAATTCTCAATTCTGATCAAGTCCGTCCAAGGAAACCCCATTCAATACTTTACAGACACCATTTAGAATGCATTATAAATATCGTGTAACATTTTCACAACGATTGGCTAACGAATTTTGAAGATATCGTACTCAGAAATTGATTTGATAAAATTTTTCATATGAAATATATGAAAAAACGTGAAAATCTCGTAAAATTCTCAATTTTGATAAAGTCCGTCTAAGGAAACCTCCTTCAATACTTTACAGAGATCATTTAGAATGCATTATAAATATCGTGTAAGATTTTCAGAACGATTGATTAACGAATTTTGAAGATATCGTACTCAGAAATCGATTTGGTAAATTTTTCCATATGAAATATATGAAAAATCGCAAAAATCTCGGAAAATTCTCAATTCTGAACCAGTCCGTCTAAGGAAACCCCATTCAATACTTTACAGACAACATTTAGAATGCATTATAAATATCGTGTAAGATTTTCAAAACGATTGGTCAGCGAATTTTCAAGATATCGCACTCAGAAATTGATTTGGTAAAATTTTCAATATAAAATACAGAAAAATCGCGAAAATCTCGGAAAATTCTCATTTCTGATCAAGTCCGTAAAGGAAACCCCATCCAATATTTAACAGAGATCATTTAGAATGCATTATAAATATCGTGTAAGAGTTTCTAAACGATTGGTCACCGAATTTTCAAGATATCGTACTCAGAAATTGATTTGGTAAAATTTTTCATAGAAAATACACTAAAAAAACGTGAAAATCTCGGAAAATTCTCAATTCTGACAAAGTTCGTCTAAGGAAACCCCATTCAATACTTTACAGAGATCATTTAGAATGCATTATAAATATCGTGTAAGATTTTCAAAACGATTGGTTAACGAATTTTGAAGATATCGTAATCGGAAATTGATTTGGCCAAATTTTCTATATGAAATATATGAAAAAATCGTGAAAATCTCGGAAAATTCTCAATTCTGACAAAGTCCGTCCAAGGAAACCCCCTTCAATACTTTACAGACAACATTTAGAATGCATTATAAATATCGTGTAAGATTTTCCCAACGATTGGTTAACGAATTTTCAAGATATCGTACTCGTAGAAATTGATTTGGTAAAATTTTCCATACAAAATATATTAAAAAACGTGAAAATCTCGGAAAATTTTCAATTCTGATCAAGTTCGTCCAAGGAAACCCACTTCAGTACTTTACAAAGATCATTTAAAATGCATTATAAATATCGTGTAACATTTTCAAAACGATTCATTTATAAAAAGTTTCAATAAATCGTACTTTAGAATTTGATAAATACAAAATAAATTCTTTGAATAATCAAGTGATAAGATCGCATATTATTTGAATTATCGAAATACCAATAAAAAAAAACTGTACAATATCCGCTTTAAACTAAAACATAAAGATCGATTATGCTTCATTGAAATAGAATGAATGAAAATATACAATACAATAAATTATACAAATACCAAGTATCAAAAAAATTATCATAAATCATAGACATGCGGTATTTCAAACAATATATATATTTATCAGAATAATATATAGGATACGCAATTAGAAGAGTATAATTTTTTGTAAGACTAGAAAACTAGGTTATTTATATACTAATTATTATGATATAATATACGTTAATAAAATAAGCAAATAGTAGATTTATTGTATACCTATACTATTAAAATAATATACATATAATAAAGGAATTATTAATCGAAAATTAAATGCATTCTTCGTCGTTATACAAATAAAATTTTAGCTTTAGGTTAACGAAAAATATGTAATTTAATATTTTTCTATATATTTAAGACACAAAAATTCATTGGCATTATCAAAATCAATTAATTTTTTTTTTTATTCTTGTGTGTTATCAAACAGCGTCAACTGTTTTTTTTTTTTGGGTCTTTTTCATATATACATTACATTTCAATCTAATAACAAACAAAACCAAAAAAAAAACCAACATAATATAAGTATAATAATTACATAAACAATCTGAAAACAACTGAGTTCTTTATTGTATTAAATTGAATTCATTTATTTATATAAAGAAAATATATACAGTAAAAATAAAAAAAAAAACATTATTTTTATCTTATCGTAATGTGTTCTTTTTTCTTCTGAATTGCTGTTTGACCTCATAAAACTCATAACTTAAAAAAAAACAACAATTATGGTATATATACAAAAATATAATTGGTTTTTTTTTGCTGTTAAAACATTTGCTATATGTGATATTATTATTTTAAACATTTATAGAATATTGTCTGGCTGTATGGAATGGCGGTAGATATTATGTGAATGGAATGTGTCTATGGAATGGGATTGGTCGAGTTTATAGTGTTAAAAATATTTTAATATATTTTGTTTGGGAAAGCTAATAAAATTTTGGAAGATTCTCAATTCTGACCAAGTACGTCCAAGGAAACCCCATTGAATATTTTACAGGGATCATTTAGAATGCATTATAAATATCGTGTAAGATTTTCCAAATGATTGGTTAAAGAATTTTCAAGATATCGAACTCAGGAATCGATTTGGTAAAATTTTCAATATGAAATGTATGAAAAAATCGTGGTAATCTCAGAAAATTATCAATTCTGTCCAAGTCTGTCCAAGGAAACCTCATTCAATACTTTACACAGAGCATTTAGAATGCATTATAAATATCCTGTAAAATTTTCAGAACGTTTGGTTAACTAATTTTCAAGATATCCTACTAAGAAATCGATTTGGTAAAATTTTCCATATGAAATATATGAAAAAATCGTGAACATCTCGGAAAAACCTGAATTCTGATCAAATCCGTCTAAGGAAACCCCATTCAATACTTTACAGAGATCATTTAGAATGCATTATAAATATCGTGTAAGATTTTCAGAATGATTGGACAACGAATTTTCAAGATATCGTACTCAGAAATCGATTTGGTAAAATTTTCCATATAAAATACATTAAAAATCGTGAAAATCTCAGAAAATTCTCAATTCTGATCAAGTCCGTCCAAGGAAACCCCATTCAATACTTTATAGAGATCATTTAGAATCCATTATAAATATCGTTTAAGGTTTAAAAATCGATTGGTTAACGAATTTTCAAGATATCCTACTCAGAAATAGATTTGGTAAAATTTTCCATATAAAATTGATTAAAAATTGCGAAAATCTCGGAAAATTCTCAATTCTGATCAAGTTCGTCCAAGGAAACCCCCCTCCAAACTTTACAGAGACCATTTAGTGCGGATTATAAATATCGTGTAAAATTTTCAGAATGATTGGTCAACGAATTTTCAAGATATCCTACTCAGAAATTGATTTGGTAAAATTTTCCATATAAAATATATAAAAAAATCGCAAAAATCTCCGAAAATTCTCAATTCTGATCAATTCCGTTCAAGGAAACCTAACTCAATACTTTACAGAGATCATTTAGAATGCATTATAAACATCGTGTATAATTTTCAAAACGATTGGTTGACGAATCTTCAAGATATCCTACTCAGAAATCGATTTGGTAAAATTTTCCATATAAAATATACTAAAAATAGTGAAAATCTTGGAAAATTCTCAATTCTGATCAAGTCCGTCCAAGGAAACCCCATTCAATATTTTACAGAGATCATTTAGAATGCATTATAAATATCGTGTAAGATTTTTAAAACGATTGGTTAACGAATTTTCAAGATATCGCACTCAGAAATTGATTTGGTAAAATTTTCCATACAAAATGTAGACAATAAACTGGATTTAACTTTAAAATATTGCTGTTAAATTCAGAAAAATTGAGAAAAACTACTATAATATGCCTCTAATACTATATAGTAAGAATATTCATTAAAAATAATAGTGTATAGATAAATTTATCATACACATAGCTTTGTAACAACAAATGCAATCATACCACGTATATTATTTATATTTACTTATTATTAGCATATGCGTTTAATTGAACACCAACACATACAAAATTATACCAGACAAATATTCACAAATTGATGTAGTAATACAAAAAAAAATAAAAATAAAATAATGATGTAATAATAATAATAATAATATGGAAATTCAATTACTGTACAATTCAATTACTGTTAATCGACAACACAACAACAACAACAACAACAAACAAAAAAACCATTTGGAAAATCACTTGTTTAAATTAAAATTGAAAAAAAAAAAAAACATTGATAATAAATAAACAAAAAAAAAATAAATATATATTTTTATCTATTATATATAAATAAATAATTAATAAAATATATCGATTTATTTGTTTGTTTTATCGAAAATATATTGAATTTAATTTAATTGTCTATATATTTTCTAATTTTTTTCCCTTTTTATTTATTTAAATAAATTAAATAAAAAAAAAATTAAATGAGATCATTGCCATTTAATTTAAATTTTTTTCTACATCATCATCATCATTATTATTAAATATTTTTACACATTTACTTTCCATATTTTATTATATAAAAAATAAAATAAAATTAAATTAAAAATAATTAGGACAAATTGAAATGTTTATTTTCAATTGCTGTTGTTGTTGTTGTTGTTGTTGTACGTATGGTAATTCTGCAGTGCATATACAAATTGGGTGCGATTTGAAGTTGTGTATGTGTGTGTGTGTGTGTGTGTAGTAATTGAACAGACGAATTTATTCATAATTTACATTTTAAGTGACAAATATAAAGGATAAAATTAATTAATTAATCTAACTCACCATCATAAAATCTCGATTTTCCATTCTTTTGGATCCGGATACTTCTGCTACTGATGAATCATCCAGAAAAATATCCTTATCATCAAAATGATTCATTATATTATCAATGATGATTGGTTTATATGTTGTTTGATCTGTTTGATGTATTTTTACTGTTTTTTTTTTTATTGTTTTTTATTAATATTCATTATTAAATAGAAAATACTCCCAATGTGTTAAGTTAATTAATTAATTTACTGTTATTTTTTTTAACAATAAAACAAAATTAAATTAAAACAAAAAATGATGAAACAAAAAATATTTAAAAAAAAAAAAAAGTAAAAGGAAATTTCCTTTTTGTTTTTGTATTCTTTACAATTGCGTGTTCTTTTTTTCTTTTTTTTTTTTTTTGTATGAATTCACTCGCACTAACAAAACACAATTTTAATTAACTTTAAATTGTATTTATTTAATATGATTTTATTTGTTTAAATTAAATTAAAATAAAAAATATTCACCGGACAAAAAAAAAAAAAAACACCATTTAATTAAAAATAAAATTGTGTCATTACAGCCCCAACAAACATTCGAAAGAAATTCTTTTATTTTGTTGCTGCTGCTGCGCTATTAATTTTCCATTTCATTCAGTTACCAATAGCATTCACCAATGACGTCTTCAACATTTATAATGTTGTTTCTCTTCAACGCGCAGCAAAAGAATTAAAAAAAAAAAAAAACCCCCCCCGAAACGGTATAAATGTAATTTATTTATCTTCCAACGTGGAACAATTTTTATCAACGAAATTTGAATCGGCAAAAAATTTATTATACGAATTTTTTTTTTCTTTTTTGCTAAAATAAAAGGGGAAATTTTGTGGTGAAAAGGACGTTCTTTACAAATTCATTTTCGAAATATTGCTCAATATGAAATTGTGTTTAATTTTTTTGTATCGAACAAACAAAATGTAAATAAAAACATTTGTTTTTTTTTTTTATTTATTATTCAATTGTTTTTTTTAAAGCATCGTGTGGAAGCGGAGTGGAAGAATTTTTATATTTTGGATAATTCTACGTAATGATATTCTGTAAATAAAATAAATAAAATTGATTAAAAAAAAAAAAGTGTTTATTAATTTAAAAAAAAAAATGTCACAAAATAAAGAAATAATTGAAATTATTCAGTTAAATAATTCATTTCCAAAGAATAATAAATGTTTAATAAACGTGACTGGTGATGACAATGAAGCAATAAAAATGCCAATAATTAAAGATAAAACCAAAGAAGTTGATGCCGTTAATAACGTAAATTCAATCAATAATATTATAAATTATAATAATAATAATAATAATAATGACATTGAAATATCCGATGATGAAGAAGAATGTCTTGTGAAAATTGATGATGATTGTGAATTAAATCCCAATAATCCCAATAATAATAACAACAGTAATAATAATAATAATACAAATGCATTTTATAACAATGCACAAAAATATTGGAATTCCATTGAACCGACAATAAATGGTATGCTCGGTGGATTTGCCAGTAAATGTCATATTCAGGATGTTCGTGGATCAAATACATTTTTACGGGAAATATTTAAATTGAAACCAATGCCCGGCAGACGACAGGCATTGGATTGTGGTGCTGGCATTGGACGTGTAACAAAACATTTACTTTTTGATTATTTTGAATCCATCGATATGGTTGAACAAAATGAAGTGTTTTTAAATGCAGCACGTGAATATTTAGGTGAAAATTGTAATAAAAATGTTAAACAATTGTACAATCAAGGATTACAAGATTTTACACCCGTCCCACAAAAATACGATATCATTTGGTGTCAATGGGTACTCGGTCATTTACGGGATAATGATTTAGTGGAATTTTTTAAACGTTGCTCTATGGGTTTATCCAAAAATGGTATGTTAATTGTTAAAGAAAATGTAACACGTAGCGATACGATTGATATTGATAAAATTGATTCATCGGTAACACGACCATTACCTCTATTAAAACATCTGTTAACCGAATCGAATATGCGAATTGTTAAAATTCAACAACAAATGAATTTTCCCAAAGGATTATTTCCCGTTTATATGATTGCCGTTAAACCACTGACGGTTGGATGATTGATGATTGATGATGACAATGAAGAGGTAATAACACTAATCAATCGTAATATTATACCTATATAAAATACAACAATAACAATATAATATGCGATGTTTTATTAATAATCGAATATATATATTTTTAATATAGATTTGTTTTTATGTTAATTTACGTTTATGAATTATGAAATGATTTAAGAAAATGGATTAAAAATTTATTAAAAGAACAAAATACAAGGAAAATTATAATGAAAAAAAAAAACAAAACGTACTTTTTATTTCATTGCATTTTAAGTACTCAAAGTTTTCTCTGGGACTGCAGCAAAACAATTTCTTAAATTGCTTAAATTTACCAGATATTTATTTATTGTAATTGGATTGTGAGATAAGTTCTCTGTAAAGGCTGTATTGGATATGGGTTTCCTTTGGAAAATACTAAATAGAATAGATCGAGCTTTCTGATAGCGATTTCTAATGGGAATTCCTCATTGAATTGTTTTGGAAATTTTACACAATATTTATAATGTATTCTAAATGATCTCTGTAAAATGTTGAATATAAGATTTCCTTGGATGTCAGAATTGAGCCCAGGATTATCATGAAAAATTCTCAACTACATAACAATATTTCGACATATACAAATCAATATCGAACGCATTTACAGATAAATTCTATAAATAATCAATAATACAAAAATGTTGGACATCACACGAAATTAACAAAAAAAACATATTTACTTACTAAACTGAATAAATTGTGTTAATCAATTAAGCCATATTGAATCAATTATAAAACAAAAAACATCTTTATTCATGTATTATTCAAATACCAATTGTTTTTATTAATTTTTCCAACATCCATGGATTATAAACACCTGAATATTGATCGATTATCGATTGTTTACATTCGCCAAAAATCTTATCACATGGTTCACCATATTTACCTAATTTCTCTGCCCGAAAATATTCATTATCCGAATGCTGATACAATTTATCATTTGTTGTCGTTGGTCTTGCGATTTTAAAAAAAAAAAATATACAAATAATTACAAATATATTGACTAATATATTTAAAACCAATTAGTAGTTAAAGTTATTAACACTTACGTCATTATAATATGAGCCAATTCACCCAAAATTCCACTGTGATAGGCAAATGGAATTTGTGCCGATTCACAAATACTACGTAAAACACATGGTCGACCAGGCATTCCTTCCCTGTATATACAAATATATACATTTTAAGATTTCATTCATGTCAGTGTTTTGAAATTCAAATATAAGTAAAAAAAAAAACTTTATAATATTTTACATTTCAATCATTTTTGCAATTCCTTTATAAAATGACCATCGTGTTGTATCCATATTTTGTTTTCTATCATCTGGTAAAAATTCATTATCATCATCCGAATCCGCATCAATCATCCATTCATCATGCTCATAAGTATTGATATCCGTGTGTCTGGATATGTCTGATGTTTTATGTTGATCATCATTTCTTTCAATTATTTCAATTGGTTCCACTTCATAACGTTCATTTGCAATCATTTGATCATATTCATTATGGTTTAATTGTGATAATAATTGACGACGACCACGACGACGACGTCTACGTTTTCCATTACCACTTAATGGACGTGTTATCGGTGCAAATGGATCATCAGCAAATTCCTCTAAATATGTTATATTATCCGGTAGGGTATATAATGCTTTGAATACATAACCAATTGTTACCGATTCTAAATCTAAATCAACTGGTAAACCCATACCGGCTATAAACTATAGTATATTATAATAATAATAATAAGAAATAAAAGATGTTGATTAGTAAAATTAAGAATTTAATATTAATATGTAATGTGAAGGATAAATTATATGGTTCGAGATCTTTTCAGAAAATGCTCTTTTGGAAATACTTTAAAAAGTCTCAATGGGGAATTCAATGAATTCAATTTTAGTATCAATTCAATTGCGAGTTCAATTCCATTGTAGATTTAAATCCATTTATAATTTCAATTCATTTCCAGATTTAATTCGTTTGAAGTTTCAATTTGAATTGCAGTTTAAATCCAAAGGCAATTTCGGATTTAATTGAGGATTTAATTAGGTTCAATGCAATTTTAGTTTCAATTTCAATTCAATTGTAGTTTCAATTCAATCCCAGTTTAAATTCAATTGTATTTCAATTCAATTAAAGATTTGATTCGTTTTCAATTCAATTGTAGATTTAATTTAATTCCACAATTACAATCCAGTTGTGGTTTAATAAATTCAATTTAAGTATTTGTAATCCAATTCCCGTTTAACATTAAATTGTATTTCAATTCAATTGGCTTTCGATTTGATTTGTTTGCACAACTTCAATTCCAAGGCAGAAACCACAATTCAGAAGACAATTTCATTGCAATTGTGGTTTAAATTCATATGCAATTTCATTTCAATTGTGTTTTTAATTTGTGTGTAATTGTAATTCAATTGCAGATTCAATTCGTTTGTTGGTTCAAATCAATTGCCGTTTAAATTCCCAAGCTGTTTCAATACAATGGCAGTTCCAATTCAATTCCACAATACACTAGCCTATTGCGGTTTAAATTCAATTGTAGTTTCAATGCAAATTGCCGATTTGCTTCGTTTGCAGGTTCAATTCAAAGGCAGCCACAATTCAATGAAAATTTCATTTCAATTGCGGATTTAATTCGTTTGTACTATCAATTCGATTGTGGTTTCAAATCAATTGCGGTTTAAATTCGTTTCAATGGCATTTACAATTGAAAGGCAATTTCAAATCAATTGCCGATTTAATTCCTTTGTATTTGTAATTCAAATTCAGTTAAAATCCAATTGTATAGTTTAAATTCGTTTGCCATTTCAATTGAAATGCCGGTTCAGTTTATTTTTCTTTATGTTTTTCCTTCTATAGTGAAATCTTATAACAAAAATTCGTTTCATTGTCGTTTCATTTTTCATGAATATTGAATCATCCAATCCTTTTAATATCAACTTCAATCACTGCCAGTTTTACTAATCCAACAGTAAAATCAGAATTTTATGATATTATTTCCATTTTTACATTTTTTATTGACCATTTATTAATCGAATTCAAACAATTTTTGTTTCATCTTTCATCAACGCGGGAATCAAAAATTATAATATCGCACATTTTTGCGTATTTGAGACTAATAAAAAAACTATTAATAATACAATACATATATATATATATAAAATATATGGATGGATACCTGAATCCTTGTCGGTGCAAATTCTGGATATGGTATAAATCTTTTTATTCTCTCTTGATGATTCCCATTTGTATATAAAATTAAATTTATTATTGTAAAAATTACAATACATTTAATAATCATTATTGAAATTCTTTTTTTTCTTTTATATTAGGTAATTAAATTAAATTTTAACTTGATATGTTCATTGAAACAACCCTATCGCGATTATTACACACGGACGACAATTTAAATAAAAACTTAACTATTTAAAACTTTGCACCTCACTCACCGTCAAACAAATTCAAATTGGTGACAAAACAAAAATCTATCAAATATTTACCGACGACGATGATTGATGATTGATGAACGAATTGTACTATGTACTTGAATTGAATGATATTGATGTTACTGGTTGAAATGAGAATGAGAAAAATGAATAAAACAATGTATATATAAAAAATATTTAAAGAACAAAAAACTACATTTTTTGTAGTTTAAGCTAATTAACACTTAATTAAACTAAATTTTCTATTATAAAACATATAGTATATATGAGATGAATACTAACTATATATAGAGAGATTCAATTAATATATATATATATATGGTTGTTGTTTTAAGAACAATAACGGGACAATAATAAATAACCACAATATCACATATGTATATACGCACTTGAACACTTGAGAAAAAAAATCAAATCAAACCAAATTCTATATTATAGATAAATATATGATTGAATATTGAATATTGAGATCTTACTTATTTTTTTTTTTAATTTATATGTAACAAATAATTTTAATACTATTATGATAATTATTCGATTATTATAATTAGAATTTACTAAATTAAATTATCGCTTATTCGTCGCATTTTGTTAATGAACTCTCTAACAATATTTGATTTACAACAAAAAAAATTACAAAAAAAACCAGTAAAAAATAGAGTGGAATAATATAAAGGAGAAAGTGATGTAATATTTTTTTTTAAATATATTGATCTAAATTGTCAATTGAACTAGAATATAATAAAGATAAACGAAGATCGGATTGATCTTATCATTTGTCATACTTTAATACTTGATGTAGATTTTGTATTCGTACAGAATTCAACGTAATGGATTAAAATCTTCAAAAGTATATTTGGTTAAGTTAAAAATGTGTATTTGTTTGCTCTTAAGTTTTTTTTCGATTTTAATTGATTCATTTCAATATTAATAATTGAATTGTTTTTAAATGTTTAGTTATAATTCAACAACCACACAGAAGATTCAAATTCAAATGTTTATTAGGCCGTGGTTTTCTCTGTTGATTTTTTTATATTCAATTCTTATATAGATTTTGATGATGTTTGAAATTGTTTTGTTTTTCCCCCGAACTCTTCCAAAAAAAAAACTTTGCCGTAACTTTGTCGAAATTAGAGATGATGATAATAAAATGATGAAAATTATCTTAATTTGTTGATTGATTGATTGATTGAATGAATGATCTAATGATTGATCATTGATTGATGATAGATTTAACGATGATTTTGAATGGTATTTTCAATATTTAAATTTTTTTTATTGATTTATTTGACAATTGTTTTTTGTTGAACTGCGATTTACAAAATGGATTGAAATGATTTTGTAATTTGATTTCTTTTGGTTCTACTATCCTTTCCGACCGATTTGAATTTGATTAATCAAAATTGTACTGTTTAAAAAAAAAAAATGATGTTCGAAGATTCAGCAGCATTCAGCGGCAGATTCAATTGAAATTTTTATTGGGTTTGTTTATCGCGTTAATTAGGTACGCGCAATTCTTATATAGATTTTGATGATGTTTGAAATCGTTTTGTTTTATCCACAACTCTTCCAAAAAAGATTGCCACTTTCGAATTTTTGATGAAGATCAAATGATGAAAATTAGCTTAATTCGTTGACGGATTGAATGATTGATTGATGATTGATTGTACGATGATCTTGAATGGTAATTTCTCTTAATTTAAAACTTGACTTAACAATTTTACATGGAACTATTTGTTGATGAGGTAATTTTTCGTTGTTGAGCTAATTCGCAAAATGGATGGATTTTGTATTTTATATCGTTGATTTTCGATTGGATTATGATGCGATATGATCTTATGAGATGATTCATTGATATTTGAATGGGAATGAATGTTTTTTTGCCGATTCATTTTGTGGTTTTACCGTCTCTTTAAAGATCACCATCACCATTCAAGAAAAAACCTTAATGAAAAAAATAAAAATAAAATAGAAACATACAAAACTTAATTAATTATTTTTTTAAATAATTTTTTTTGTGTTTTTTAATTTATAACTTTTATTTATATATATGTATATATATTTATATATTTGTTTTATTTGTTGTTCTGTTTTGTTGTTTTGTTGTTATGTGATTGTTTTTAATAATTAATTTAATGTTTTTTTTTTTTAATTTATTTATTTATATATATTTTATTAAAAAAAATAGTCTTTTTCTTTTTTTTTTCTTTTGTAATTTTACATAAAATTAAATTTTGCTTAATAATTTCTTTTCTTTTTTGCGTTATTTTTTTTTTCTTTCATTTTTGTAAAATTTTTAACAAAATTATTAACATTTTCTATATTTAAATTTAGGTTTTTTCTTTTATTTATTTATTTATATTTTTTTTTACCCTCAATTAAATGATAAAAAATAATAATAATAATAATATTTATTTATAATAATTAGAATAAAAAATAATAATATTAATAATATTAAATAAAATATAATAAATGAAATTATAATTTAATTTTAATCATAAAAAAAAAAAATCTTCTTCTTTATATATTATTTGTTTTATTAACTGCTTTTTTTTTCAATTTGCTTATATTTTTTTTTGCAATATGCAATATTTTATGTTTCAATGCATTAACAAATGATAAGAGGCAAGATCGAAGAATGAATCAGAAGAAAGCTATGGAAAAATAGAATTTAATTAAAAATTAGATATAGTAATTAAATTAAAAAAATAGTAGTTCAATTTAATTAATCATCATCTGTTTAAGTTATGTTTAATTAAAAAAAAAAAAAAGGAAATGTGTGTTTTGGTGTCATATTTTTTTAAATATGTTAATAAAATTCAAGTAATGCGGGTGATTAAAATTTACTTAAAAATTATATTCAGGAAGTTGTTTTTGGAAGGATGGAAACTGTTTAAATTGTTAACAACCAGCAAAATCGAAAGTTACAAAAGAAAAAAATTCTTCAAAAATAAATTGGCCTCAAATTTCTATTGTTTTATTTCTTCCCCCAATTATTCAAAGATCTTCTTCTTCTTCTTCTTCTTTTAATCTTATATAAAATGCAAATTAATAAATTGATAATAATTTTTTATACTTAATAATATTAATAATAATAATAATAATAAAATAATTATAATAATTAAAAAGAAGAAAAGATTGTCAAAAGATATATTTTTTTTTTAAATTAATAATTAGATTTTTTTTTTCCTCTTCTTTTATCTGGTTTTTTTTTTTGCCAAAACAAAAATATATTTTTTAATTCATTTAAATCTCATATGTCACTTGAAAAAAAAAAATCATTTTTCATTTTTCATTATTATTATTTACAAAACAACAATCACAAAAATATATATAGAATAAAAAAATAAAATAAAAAAAAAAAATGGATCACTTAATGAAAATAGTTAAAGGATTTTTCTAAATTGTGGAATAATCAAATTAGAAAAATGCTCCCCCGCCCATTCATTATTATTTATATTTATATATATATATATATATTTCATTTGGATTATGGAAAAATACTAACTAACTAAATATAAAATTATTAATATTCAAATGGATTATCAAATGTATTATTCAGGGATAGAGACGTGACTTTCCCATCCTCTATTATAAAAAAACAAAATCATTTTCAAATCAACCCATTCACGCAGAAAAATTATAAACATTCGGAAAAATACAAACATTCAAAAAAAGGTCAAGATACAAAACAGAATTGGGAAAAAAAACCCCACGGGTGGAATTAAATGATATTGAGGAGTTCGAGTCGGTGGAGTCGGAGGAGGAGAAGGATGCATGGGATATGATAGGATTGGATTGTGGGGAGGATCGATCCGATCCATTTAATATCGCAAAATAGATTAATTTTAATTGGTGTTTTTACAAGAATACTTTTTTTTTGTTCCTATTTCCAACACACTCTATTTTATAAAATAATTTTTTTTTTTTTTATATAATTAATTAACATCATAATAATAATAATGATAATATAAAATATTTATAATTTATAATAATAATAATAATAAAAATAGTTTTTTTAATAATAATAATAATAATAATAATAATAAATTTAAATCGATAACAACAAATAATTAATTAATTCATTTATATTAATTAATTAGAAAAACTTATAGAATACTAATAAAATTAATGAAATATCTATTATATATTAAATTAATTTTGCCAAATGCCAAACCGAAGAGGTCTTATAATTCTTAAGACACAAACCGTGATGGGATAACAAAATGATTGAAAAGAAAAGCTAAAATAATTATGAAACCTAATCAAAATTAAATCAAAAAATTAAAACTATAAAATTCACAAAAATGAATCAATGAATCAAAAACATATTAAAATAAAAGCTAAACTATAATTTTTGTTTTTTTTTAAACCATTATCGGTTCATCATCAGGACTATTTTGTCGATTATTATTATTATTATTATCACTACTATTATTATTATTATTATTACTATTGTTATTATTATTATTAATATTACTTGATTTACGAATTGTGTTGTCTTTATTGTTAATAGGATTATTATTATTATTATTGTTGTTGTTAAGACCTCCTCCGCTACTAATAATTGTAATCGGATTATCATTTAAATTCAATTGGCCACCACTTAATGATGTTATTGTTGCCGATGGTTTAATTGTTTGTATTATTGATGGTTCATAACCACCGGACATACTACGAACAGCTAATGGTTTTTGTCGTTGTAATTCCGTTGAACCAGTAATATAACCACCACTAACCGATGATACTGAAGAAGATGTTGAAGAACCAATAACACCACCAACACCAGTCGTCGTCGTCGATGATGATGATGATAATAAAATTGGATTTGGATTTGTTGGACCACCACCAACACCAATCATAGAATATGTTAAATTTTGATGACTACCAGCTCGTTTTGTTGAAGCTGCAATTGAATTATTATTACCATTACCTGATTTGTTAGTTGTATAACTATTTTTTAACATAGCATCTCGATCCAATAAATATTTATGTCCACGTGGTGTTATTGCTGTTGATGATGATGAAGATGTCGTTGTCGTTGTTGTCGTTATCATTGGATAATCAATATTTTGATCACGTATATTATAATTAACTGTTTCTTGCATTTCAATATCATTACTATAAAAATTATTTAATTGATCTTTAGTAGTTAATAATGATGGATTACCGCTGATATTACAACCACCGCCAGTACCACCACCACCAGCAATATTTGCTAATGATGTATCACTATCAATTGTTTTTCGACTTATTGTATCACTACCAATTGATGAATCAATACTATCTTTGAGATCACGATTATCATAAATAAATTCACGATCATTTGCATTACCACCACTTCCGGCACTACCACAACCACCACCTCCTCCACCACCATTACCACCATTACCACTTGTTTGACAATTGGCTCGACTACTACTTAAATCATCTAAACTACCACCTTCACCGTCCATATCCGTTGACAATAGATCATCGTCGGAACTGGCCCGTGCCAAACTCGGTAACGTTGACGTTAACATTGCCTTTTCTTTACGAATCTCTTGGATGTGATCTTCTAATATCATTTCTTCATTATCGTTTTCCACCGATTGTTGACGACTGGCCGATTGTGATTGTTGTGATGATGATGATGATGTAAATTCTTCATTGGTGAACACCTTTGAACTACGCAGTGTACTTAAACGGGTGGTTGCTGTCTGTGCGGCCGTATCCAATGTATCAATGTCGGCCAATGTACTCTTAACATTTGCCATTTTCTGCGTTATTAATGTTTCAATACATTTTGTTTGACGACTAATATCCTTAAGACTATCTTGGGCGGGTATTAAACGATTTGTTCGTAGAACACATGGGGCAAAAACAATAGCCAACGAACTGGCTGACATTCGATTGTATTGTTCACGTTGCGCTACCAATGCCAAATGGAATACAAGACGTTCCAACAGCGTATGATGAGCTGGTGGTAATTTTTTTATTAATGACATAAGCGTTGATACACGATCCGTTGTTTCGGATAATTCGGATGCTCGAAGAAAATCATCATAACGATCGAATGACAGTAATGGTTCAGGCATTTCACGTAAAAATAATTTTAATACATTTGCCAATACATGAACATTATACGAATCGTAATCCAATTCAACGGTTAACTCAGACATTTTTGATTTTAATTCTTTGATTTTAGAATTAACACCACTTTTACGGTAAATACCTTCAGCGTACAAACCGTGCATTTCAATTTTTGTAATTAATTGTTCAATACGTATCGGTATTTTAATACAACCTTCGGCACCCATCGATAACGTTGTCAATGGGATACCGAATAATGTTGATGGTGGTTGATTCAATTGATTCGTATCATTATTATTGTTATTATTATTATTGTTGTGTTGGCCAAAATTATTATTACCATTATTCGTTGAATTTGATATTTTATTACATGTTGATGATTTTTGATAGCATTTTTTGTGACATGTTAAACGACAACTTTGACAAACCTATATAACATATCAAATCAAATATATAAAAAAGAAAATATTAATTTTATTTACTTAATATATGAAATTATTTACAGTTATTAATCATTAAGTTTGGCAATCTGTTTGTCTTTCAACCACCACATAAATAAAAAGGTATTAAAAATCATGAAAATCTCGGAAAATTCTCAATTCTGATCAAGTCCGTGCAAAGAAACCCCATTCAATACTTTACAGAGATCATTTAGAATGGATTATAAATATCGTGTAAAATTTTCAGAACGATTGATTAACGAATTTTCGAGATATCGCAGATGATTTTCAAATAATCGCAGCCCTCCGATATTAAATGTCAAAATGTCAATTAAACAAATAGAGAGACTTACCAATCCTCGTTCAATTGGCCATAATAAAAACACTTGACACAATTCACATGCCGTTGGAATGTTAATAATTGTAAGTTGAAAAGCATGACCTAAAAATAATAAAAATAAAATAAAACAATTATTATTGTTATTATAATAATTACAAATTAAATCGTTTTCATTACCATTATAATTGGTATGCTCTTCGATTTTACGTTTTTTATCTTTTTTACGTTTTGTTTTTGGTTTTTCCGTTTCACGGGAATTCATAAATTCATTCATAAAACCACGAAATGCATTGACGCCCATCGTCAATGGGAAATCATTTTTACGATCACAACACGTTTCCATAACCTGTTCGAAATTCGATATTAAATCACGATATTTTATATTTAATGTATCCGAATTTTGTTTATGTGCAACACTGTATTGGGTCACCAAATTATCTTTAAATTCACGTAATGCCTCTTTGAATACCCGATCGACTTCTGATGGTTTTACACAATCATGTTCCATACGCCATATTTTTTGTGTTATAAAATCTTGCATTAATTGTAATTCCTTGGCATCGCTTATTATTTTATCCGTTGAATCGGTATATTCACGGGTACCCGAATATTTCGAATGTAAACCGCTAATGGTTGTTGAACCCGAACCAGAAATTAGCGATGATGGTGTTCCGGTGGACGACGACGACGTTGTTGTCGTTTGTGTTGTTTGACCGGATGTTGAAATTTTATCAATATTTTTACGTAAACGTTTTGAACGTTTTGCTTCGCACTGTAATGTTTTGACGCCACCGTTTTGTATACATTTTGTGTGTACCAATACTTTACAGTCAAAACAACGATGTCCTTCATTTACAAATGCATCACTTTCCTGACAACTTGCACATTTTTCCGCTTTGCCTATGCGTGCCGCCTTACGAAAACGATGTCCGGCTATATTTATATGCGTTGACGATTGATACATATCATTACCACGGTTCACTTCAAGCAATGGTATTTTATTATTTATCGTTGTCGGATCTGAATTTCGTCGACGCAATGAATCGATACTGGTCAATTGAATTTGTCTTGATGGAGGATATTGTTGGGATAAGTGTTGTTGCTGTTGCTGTTGTTGCTGTTGTGGTTGGGATTGTTTTTGTGGTTGAATTAGTTGTGATTGTGATTTTTGTTGTTGATAATTTTGATTTAATTGTGTTGGTGATTGTTGTTGTTGGTGTTGTTGTTGTTGTAGTTGTTGTGGATGATATTGACTGGATTGATTGTATTGAGTATTTATGGTTCCGCCTAAATATTCATCACTTAAATTCGTTTTAATTCCACGACGAGGTTTTGTTATATGATGATGATGATGATGATGATGGTGATGATGTGATGGTTGCTGCTGTTGTTGACTATCATGTGATTTTATATGTTGGATATCTTCTGGTAATGTTCCTAAAAATGCAGCAGCTTTACTTAATGGTTGTTGTTGTTGACCAACAATTGGCTGTTGTTGTTGTTGTTGCTGTTGTATAAATGCTTGTTTATATGGACTGGTGATTGATGATGTTGGATTCGAAGTATATGGTAAATCAGTTTGTTGTGATATTTGCATTTTATATTGTTGTTGTGGTATTATTGGCATTTGATAATTTGTTGTTGATTGTAAATCATTGCCCATACTGCGACAAACCATATCACGACGTATATTTTTGTTTGTTGTTGATGCCGCCGCCATTTGAAGATGATGTTGATGTTGAAGATGATGTGGATGTGGATGTGTTGATGGTAAATTACGTGCCGATGGATCAATTACAGAACCAACGGCAGAACCCGCCAAAGTCAATGTATCACCAACATTTTGACGAGGAAAAATATTATTATTATTATACGATGAATTGTCATATAAAATATCCATTTGTGAACCAGTTGGTTCGGAATCAACACGACGTATTGGCGGTTTTATAGATTCATACCTATATATATATATATATAGAAAATAAATATTAATATTTAAATTAAATGACATTAGAAAAGATATCACAATTAAAATGTTGTTTACCGTCTAACAGCTTCTGTATCATCATAATATGATGATTTTGATGTACGTTCAATATCATATGAACGGCTATCAGTTGTTTCTTCCGATTGTATTCGTTTAAATGATAAATCATTTTTTCCCGTTGATGAAAACATAACATTTTGATAATCATGTTGTGATTGTTCCAATTGTTGTGATTGTTGTTGTGGAACATTTGGCAAAAAAACTTCATTATTATTATTATTATTATTGCTATTATAACTATAATTATTATTATTATTAACATTAACATTATTATTATTATTATTATTATTTGCAGATATCATTAATCTTCTAAATTGATTTTCAGCCTTATTTAATACATCACGTTTTTGATTATTATCCAATATTAAATTATTATAATTATCGTTAAATAACAGTTCTGTATTTCTATTTTGATAATTTCCATAATTTATTGCTGTATTGCTATTTGTATTTGTATTATTAATTAATTGATTCTCTAATTCCGAATCTAAACTATAATGTGGTCTAATTAAAGCGCGTTGTTTACAATTTTCATCGAATGATAATGACGATGATGAGGTTGATACATCAATGGATCTGTAAATAAATGGAAAAAAATTAATAAAATGACTTATTTTTAGGAATATCATTCCACATGGCAGAAACATTTGGAATCTTAATCGAATTCTATATAGTCTATTGGGAATGCTAAATCAAATTACAGATTGATATATAATGAGATGTTAGTAAATTTTAATCCTTTATGACAATTGATCAATTTTCAACCTCTGTAAATTCCATCCGCCAGTTTAAATGTTTCGATAAATCATCGTTGAAACATTAAGTTTGGTAATCAGAACACTTTAATATATTTTGGATTCAACGAAAATTCTCAATCGGTGATTTTATATTACTTTATTGGACAAACCCGCCCGACAAAATTGAAATAAATTAAAAAAAAAACATTTACCTTTCATTAGCTGGTAAACTTTGTGTTGGTCGTAATTTATTACGTTCTTTTAATAATTTCTGGAAAAATAAAATGAACACAAAAATTAATTGAATATAAAAAAAAAAAAAGAAGGTATTTGATTTGTTACCTCTCTCAGTGCTTGTTTAAATCTTATCCGTGCCAATTTACCACGTATATGTGATTGAACGATAATAATACCGGTACGTAAACGATTATAAAATTTTTTTGTAACATACATACGCCATGTAGCCTGTATCAGCATAACCGCTGACGATTGTACCTTCATAAAACTAACATATTTTTGGGCTAAACACATTCGCCAATATGATTGTATTGTTATGGCGGCCGTACGTTGTGATAAATATTTACGACGTGTTAAAATGGAACGAAACCATCGTTGTATCATTATTATACTATCAATTATTTTCGTATGCAATTTTATATCTAAACGCATTTTTTGAGATTCACGCATATAAATTTTTGAAACACCTATATTATAAATAAATCAAACAATCCACCAACCAACATTTCGATTAATAAATTATTTTCTATACATAAATTAAGTTTAGTTTTTTTTCAATTAGTTTACCTAATTGATAATGTTGTTTATTTAAATCCATAGTATTCATAAAATCTCGTACATCTTTTTGTGAACTGACTAGACCTTTTGGTAATAATATACGATATAATTGGATAAATTCATCATAATTTAATCGAACATTATAGCCAGCCCGACGTATCCGAACAGTTTCTAACATTCCCGTATATCTTAACTGAAATTTATAAAATTTCATTGAATAATTTAAATTTTTTCTATAAACAAATAGATTACATACTTGTCTTATAACCGTTGGATCATCAAATTTATTTGGATGTTTATGTGGATTTGATTTAATACATCGTATAAAAAATGGATTTGCCTGAAATAATCAAAATAAACTTACATTAATATATTGAACATTTAACAAATCATTTAAATTGATTGTTTGTATAAAGAACTGTAATTCTTTATACCTGATTTAATGTGTCCATGAGAGCGCCCAATGAATTTTGAAATTGTGCCGTTACCGTTAATGGTTGCTTACGTGTTTTAACCGTTGATTGATTTGATAAATTTTGGCCGGCTGTCATTTTAACGGATTGTAAATTTTTTAATCCTTTTTTTGAACGTTCTCTTGGACGAAATGATTTATTTTTCCTAATTAAGAGATGATGAATTAAGATGATGTAAAATAAAAAAAAATAAATAAGAAAATGAAGAATATATAATAAATAAATTAATAATTAATTATTTTTGATTATTGATTATGAAAAGATAATTTTTAAAATGTATTTTTAATTTGTTATGTGGAAAATAAGGAAATTTTTGTTTTTTTGGTATTTAATTATGAGATAAATGGAATTCCAAATTAAGGTGTTAAAAGTGTTTTTTGTATATGAGAAAACAATTTTTGTTTTTATTGTATCATAGAAAATCTAATTTAGAAGTTTAATTATTGATTTAAAACCAAATAGAATAAATTTAAATAGAATTAATTCAAATAGAATTAGAATATGTAATCCAATTGATTTAATTCAATTGTGATGTTCCATTTATCAAACAATTACAACAATCACCTTTTTTTTTTATTTAGAATATTTTACAAATGTATTTTTTTTTTTTTTTATAATTTCATAATAAAATTTAATATTTAATTAATTAATTATTCATTGATCTAAATAAAAAAAATTAAAGCTTTTGTTTCTCTCTGTTTAATATAAAAACATAAATAAATTAAAAGTATTTAGAATTTGTTTGCTTAAAGAAACGATGCATGCAAAAGAAAAGACAATTAAAACAAAGCTTTTGTCCACCAACTTTGGACAACTCTTTTTTTGGTTGTTGTTGAAAAACTTGAACAAAAGCAATATATTAAAAATTAATACAAAAAAAAAAAAATAAAAATTTAAAGCAATCGAACGAATGGTTTTTTTTTTTAAGGTTTAAAAAAAACGAAAAAATTACCAATTAAATATAGAAAATACAAAAAAAAATAATAAAACCCAAATAAAAATAAAATTAAACAAAAAAAAACAAAAAATAAAGAAGAAAAAACATCCTTACTGTACAATTTGTGAAGCTCTTGCCATTACATCTTGACCTGAATTTTCAAATTTCGAATATCCTTTAGTGAAGTATTTATTTTTATTATTGATGATTTCATTATTATTATTATTATTATTAGTATTTTTATTATTATTATTATTATTATTTGTATTAATGCCACTAACATTCGATGTATTATTTATTATTTGACTTTCATAACCTAATTTTCCATCTGGAAAATTTTTATTAGAATAAGCAATACTTGACCATGATTTTCGAGGATTTTTATTATTATTAATTTGTTGTTGTTGCTGTTGTTGTTGTTGTTGTTGTTGTTGTTGTGAAGTTTGTGATTGTTGTTGCTGTTGAATTAATGCCGTTGTTGTTGACATTGTCGTAAAATCATTAAATGAACTATTATATTTTTTGCTATTTTTATATAATTGTTTTTTGTAACAAAATAAAAATAAAATCAAAACAACATAAATAAATAAAAAAAAAAATCAAAAATAATATAACATAAAATTAAAATTAAAAAAAAAAAAAACACAACAACATTTATTAAACACAGCCCTAACATAAAAAAAAACATTAATATTAAATTAATAATTAAACATGCAAAAATTAATTATTAAACGATAAGATTTCAAGTAAAATAGGGAAGTGCCTTTATAAAAAATCCTTAATGAAAATTCATTTACCATTTTTTAAGGCAAAAATGTCTTTATCAATTTTCCATTTAGTCAAATTCTAACGATATTTTCTTAAAAAAAAAACTTCCCGAGTAGAAAATTCTGAATGTATTCTCTATATATAATATTCCTTATTAAATTCTTTTTCAAGCCCAATTGAAAAATCCCAAAGGATCATCAATTCCCGGGGAAAATTCTTTATATAGTTTAATTTATACACAAAAATAAATCATCTGCGTTACATTATTTATTAAATATTAAATTTATTGTAAATTATCTGTTGATCAAATGCTCAAAGAAATTCTTTATTCTTTAGAAAAATCTCTACCTAACCGAATGAAATTCTATAGCATTAAATATCAGACAAAAAATAATTTGTAATATTCCTTCCGAACCGAACTGGTTCTGATCAATAATCTTTATAAAATCCTTATTTGATTTCTAGTTATACGAAAAAATAAAAATTCATTTGCTGTTATGAAATATTTATTAAATTAATTTTCTTTCTACATTCGTGATCTATCAAATTCTGGACGATTTTTTTTTTTGAATGATATTCTTTAGAAAATTCTCAATATCAAACATAAAGAAATTCTATATATACCTTTACCTTAGACACAGAAATTGTAATATCTGCTTTGGAAATTCTAGCAAATAATCGTTATGAAATTCATCTTATAAATATTTTACCGGAGGAAAAATCCTACATCATATACTTCAGTAGAAAATGCCTCTATATCATTTCCTTAGAAAAATATAATCTACAATATTCTTTATGAAGTTCTAAATTGCTTAATCAATTCCTTGTGGAGTAGTCCTGTAGGATATTCTATATAAATAATGAATGCCTTAAGGAAAATTCTATCTTTTATATGAAAGTCTTTCATATAGAAATGTTGTAGAAACTCTGTTGAAACGCTGTTAGAAACGCTGTAGAGGCTCGGGCATAATCGTTATGAAATTCTCCTTTGATTTTTACATATAGAAATTCTTTATAATTTTCCATGGGAAAAATTCTCTTTAAAATCCTTGAATTTTGAACGAATGAGAATGAGAAAATGTTCTATAAAATCCTGTAGAAATTCAATATTTTTATTTTAATTGAGGAAAATTCTTTGGAATTTCCTTAATATCAAAATAATCCATCATATTTTTTTACATTCTGTTTTTTTTTGAATTAAATTAAATTGAAAGATTTTATTCTATAATTCCTTAGAAAATTGTCTTTAAAATCATGTAGAAAATTTCTTTACAATTTCCTTGGCAAAATTCTATATGAAATCCCTTTTTTCAAGGGAATTTTCCCTTTCAAATTCTTTATTTGGAGGAAATTCTCTACAATATATTTTGTATTTGTTAAATAATTCAAATAAAATTAAAAAAAAAAAATTGAAGCGAAATTGTAAAATTATAAATGCAATTTTTTTCACATTAAAAAACCAATTTTAATGCGTACAAATCCTTTTTTTTTTATTTTTACACTAATTCCTCCTCCCAATCTATCCTGGGGATGTGTTCTTTTTTTTTTAAATCATAAATAAACTACACAACAACAACAAAAATATAAATAGTGAGTGTTTTTAATAAAAATTTTGTTTTTAGAGAAGCTTCAAATTGACTGCATGCTAATATATTTGGTAATAAATTGAAATTGGAAAACATCAATAAACGACGCAAACACCAAACATTCAAAACAATTTTATTTTATATAGAACAACAACAATATATAATATTATATGGAAATGATGCATATACTAAAAATATAACATTTTATTAAATTAATTTTAATTAATTGTAGTGATTGGTGTATTAATAATACAATAAAAGAAAAAACAATTTAAAATTAAAACATATAATAAAATGAATTAAAAAAAACGCAGAAATAGAAGAATTTTTTATTATGAGAAAGGGGAAAAATGTTTTTTTTTGTTTGGTTTATTATTTTATTTGTTTTTTTTTTTTTGGTTAGTGAACTTACGCAATCCTATAAATAGTTAGGTTTACCGATGATAATGTCACAAGATGACTATATATATAGATTTATTGATTGTGCATACAAAAAATATAATAAAATATATATAATTTTGGTTATCGAGTGCAAATTTTATATTTGTTAAAACAACAAAAAATAAAGTGTATATTTAAATCAAAATTGAAAGAACAGATTCCAATTGATTTACAAATACACATATACTTATTATAATATTATATATACATTATTGATTGATTGATGGAAATAAAATTGAATGTATCACAAAAAATAAAATATAATAATAATGAATCTATATTTTTATATTAAATTTATAATAATTAATCTATTAAAATTTTCATCAATCAAATTTAGTTCAACCAAAAAAAAATAATTGTTAGTAATGAAAGTGAACCAAAAACAAAATTCTAATTAGAATATTGACACAAACACATCCGCGCCGCACACTCCCCATCACACAAATTCTAATGATTATGAATTCAATAAAATTATAACAAAATGACTTTTTAAGAATTCAAAACTCTCGGAATAAAATTAAAAAAACAATCAAAGAATGATTGGTTGATGAAATTCTATCAATTTCTTATCGAATATTGTTTTGTGTTTTCCGAAATTATTAATACTACAAAAATGTAATTCATTTTCCAACGAATAATTCAAAAATCAAAACTAAATTCAAAATCTACAGACACACGCAACCACACCATAAAATAAAACAATACACAAAATCCCAACAAAATCCCAACAAAAAAAACCAATCAAAAACTAACTTACCTTAATAGTAAATCATTTTGTTGTCTAAATTTAGTAGTTTTACCAGGTAATTTAGTTAAAGCTTGATCGTTACGTTCTTTTCTATGCTTATTGCCAGCATTACGAAATGCAAAATATCCTCTAAAAAAAGCTCGTATAATTGCCCACCTAAATACAGCCACTGGATCGGCACCCACCAATTCCCGAACGAATGCCATACTGGAATTTTTCAGTACACCAACAATATCTTGTCGCATTAAATCTAAATTTTTCTCACGCATTTCCGTAACCTATTTGAAATTAATAATAATATTCTATAATATTTTTTGAAGTTTAATTTTCTGGGTAATTAAATTAGTCAGGTAATCAGATAATCAACAAGATGCAGTAAGAACCAGAAAAGATTCAGTGAATAATGAATTAAAATAAATATAGATAAGGAGTTTTCATCGAATTGAATAGTTTTGCTGTTTAATTTTCTGTAATTCTGATAAAAAAATCTGATTGTTAATCGTAAAAAATCTTTTTCTAACTAAAACCAAATGATTTCAATTTATTTATACACTAACTAATCAACTAATAAGAGTTAATCAAACGAATCAATTAGAAAAATCAATCTGAATTTATTCTTGAATTGATCATTAGAGACGAATGAATTTTTACGAATTTTGCTGATCTTCACTTCATTATTTGTGATGATGAACGTTTAAAGAGATGTTTTTATAGAACAAATAATATAACTTACTTGATATTTCACCTTTCCCGCATAATGTTGAATTATAAATGCATTCTCTTTCTTTTGTGGTTTTTCATAAAATATATTATCTTTATGGACGCTATTGAATTTTTGCAAAAGTGTTTCATTTGTTGCTCCAGGAAAACTTTAAAAAATAATTCAAAATAAATAAATTATAAATAATTGAGCAGACAAAATTACCAATAAAAAAAACCGAATACTTACTTGCACAAATCATCTAAAATACATAGTAAACCCGTTGGTTTCGATTCAAACAATTGTAAACAACCAGAATTATCTAAAAATTCAATATCACGCCATTTTATACCCTCCTTTTTATATTCATTTTGTTCATATTTAAATACATGCTAAATAAAGAAAATCCATAAGTTAGCAAATAGTTCAAAAATGTAATCATGAAACCGCAAAGAAAGAAATCCCATTCCATCACTTACCAAATTAAAATAATATTGTAAATGTTCATTTGCATAATTAATACATAATTGTTCAAAACTATTTTGTGAACCGAAATCTTCAAAACCGAATATATCTAAAACACCAATGGAATGTCCCGTATGTGGTGTTTGATCTTTATTTAATAGTGCATGATTAACCTATAAGAGATGAAAACAAACGAAACGAAATGAAATGAAATTGCAAAATAAAAGAAATTTGTTTTATAATCCAACCTTGATCTTTATTAATAAAATTTATCATATACCTGTAAAACAATCCAATCAAATAATGAACCATATAAACATTTTGCTAATGCATCACGTGCCGCTATTGCTTCCGGTAATTTATATTGCATAATTAATGTTTCACCGCTAGCCTTAACACGTTTCGATGTTAGGGCGGCCAACAGTGTATCTTGTTTTACCTTTAACAACGTTGATATAATACCAACAACATCAATATTTCGTACCTGTACACTTTCATCATGATGGTATGTAGATTTTTTTGGAAAAAATTCAACATTACCCAATAGTAAAACGGCCGACAATACATTAAATAGACGTCGTTGTTTTTCCGCTGAAAATCCAACCATTTCCATACTTTGTTTTAATCGTGAAAATTCATAAACTTCATCACAATTTTCTAATGTTAAATTTTTTCCATTTATATAACAATATTTATCCGCGGATAATAAATGTAATATTTCACGTTCTTGTTCCGTTGCACCAAATAACAGATAATAAAATACATGATAGTTACGTTCAAATGGACCCTATTGTTTTTTTTTTTTAAAACATTCCAAATTAATATCAAAATGTCATTTAACCATAGTTTTAAGTTTAAATCTTACTTGTGATACTATTCGACTTTTTTCTAATAAATATTTTTGAACAACAGCACCTTGAACCATTCCATTTTCACGATAATTAACCTGAAATTTTGCAAATCAAAAAGGTTATAAGTTTCAACAGAATGTTTGAATTATAATACATATTCAAAAGGAAATTATATAAACAATGTAAAATACTAACCTGAATAAATTTACCAAAACGACTTGAATTATTATTATGGGCTGTTTTTGCATTACCGAATGCTTCTAATACAGGACCAGCACTTAATATTGTCTGTTCAACACCCGATCCATGTAAACCTTTTTGTGATAATGCTGTCAAATGATGTAATAAAAAATTGGTACTTTCAGTTTTTCCCGATCCACTTTCACCGCTAATCACAACACACTGAATGGAAATTTAATATTTAACCCAACATTAGAAAAATGCAAAATCTAAATGAATTGTGAAATGTTTTATATGTTATTAAAAAAAAAATTACCTGATTTCGTTTTTCCTTTAACATACAATAATATGCATTATCGGCTATGGCAAATATATGCGGTGGTAATATTGGACCTACTCGTTGATTTTGATATAATCTTACATATTTTGGATTATAAATTGGATGAAATTTAAATGGATTAACAGCTATTAATATACTACCAACATATGTATAAATATGACCGGCTTCAAAACGTTGTCGTAAATTCTCTAATAATGTTGATTCATTTAAATCTGTCCATGCAAAATATTATACAAAATGAATAATTATTCATCATAAAAAGAATAAAAGAATTTATTTCTTTAATTTAACCTGGTAATTGGCACAAATCGGGATATTCTCTATTCTCTGGCTGTAATAAAAATGGTATAAAATCACGTAATATTTGTGGATCTAATCCATAACTTTCCAGCCAAGGTACATCATTTTGTGATTCACGTAAATAGAATCGATGAAAATCTTCTTCCGAATGTAATGGCCACAGTAACATAACGGATACTGGTTTTTCGTCTGGTGATAAACGTCTTTCTTTACATTCACCGGCTACTTCAGCCAATTCATAATTATTTCCCTATAGGTAGGTAGGTAGGTAGGTAGGTAGGAAAACCAACGCCACAAAACAATTATGAGAATAAATTAATTAATAATTGTTTTGTTTGTTTCGACAATTAATTTCATACTTACAGTTAAACTTAATCTTTCTACAATACAAGAAACAATTTCTTCGGCTGTTGTTTGTTTTGATGCTTCAACACTTAATGCTTCGTAATGTAAAGAAAGTGCTCCGACATATACCTTTAAATTTTAATTCAGAAAAAAATTTTAATTATAAACAAGTAATTATAATTTTACTTGACAATGTTTTTTTATGTAATTATTTCAATTTTAACAACAACAAAAAAACTTAAAACAATTATTTTCAAAGTCATATTTTTGCAGTTTTCAGTCAATTAACATATAATTTTCAAAATATTAAGAAAAACAACAGTTTTTTTTTTTAATATTTTTTATGCATCAATAAGATTTTTTTTTATATATAATGAGAATAAAAATTTTTCTATTATTTCATAAATTAATAATTATATTATTTTTTTTTATTTTTTGCATAATGGTCGGTCGTCATCGTCCGCGTCGTGGTCTGTTTTCTATATATACGAGAACGTGGATTTCGTAATTGTTATTTTTATATATTTTTTATTATTTAAATTTATTTCTAATTGTTAAGATATAAAACAATTGTTTTTTTTTTAATTTTTTTGTTGTTAAATGTTTATTCAAAGTCTTTTCTTTTTTTTTTATTTATTTACACACAGTCAGGCAGTGTGTTTATTTTTTTTTTAAATTTATGCCTTATCCATAATTGTTTTTATTAATTATGCCTATTAATAAAAAAAATTCTAATTATATTATAATTGAAAATTGAATGGATACAACAATTATATTTGTGTGTGTTTAGAACAGTCGAGATTAGAATACACGCAATTAAAATTACTACTTTATTATATGCATATATTTAGAATGAATCAGGAATGGAAAAATTAATATAAAAATTCTATTGACATCATTTTATTTGCGGTTTGTATATGAATTTTCCCAGATTTTTCCCATTCATAAATAAAGATAAAATCGGTTAGTTTATAGGAAAAATCTAAGAAATATTAATATAATGGAATGGAATGGAGATTCTATTAAAAGATATTTTCATACTGTATAAGAAAAAAATACCATTGGATAGGGTTTTCAAAAGAAAATCATATAGTGAAAAATCCAATCATTTGGTAAAAATCGGCTTTTCTCATAGATTTTCCAAGAACCAAGACAACCAAGATTTATGATTTTCATATGGATTTTCTGAGATTTTACAGTTTTAAATTAAAATAAAATATATTTTTAAGAAGAAAAAACTTTGTGAAAATAAACGAGTTATTAAAATCTTTGTCATTTCCCAACAAATTAACGAATCTCAAAGAATAGACCACCACCGATAGAAAGGCTTGATTTCATGCTGTATAAGAAAAAATTACCATTGGATAGGGTTTTCAAAAGAAAATCATATAGTGAAAAATCCAATCATTTGTTAAAAATCGCCTTTTCTCATAGATTTTCTAAGATCCAGGATCACCAAGATTTATAGTTTTCATATGAATTTTCCGAGATTTTTCATCCATTTAAATAAAAATCGCAGTTAAAAATACAAATTTTCAGATACCAGCAGACACATTCTATTGTACATTTTAAAAGAGAAAAAACTATTACTAAAAATCACCTGACATCAATTTTATGCTTTTTTTCCGAGATTTTTCCATTTTAAATGAAAATTTTCTTAACCAGTTATAACGAATCTGAATGATTGAACACCGATAGAAAGGTATTTTCGTGCTCTATAGAAGGAAAAAATACCAGTGGATAAGATTTCAAAAGAAAATCATAGTGAAAAATCTCCAATCTATCATTTGGTAAAAAATCATCGTTTCTCATAGATTTTCCAAGACAATCCAAGGCAATTTTATTGCACAATCTTTAAAAAAAAACATCACTTTTATGGTTTTTTCATACGCATTTTCTGTTATATATAAGAATAAAATTAATTTGGATTGATTTTAAAAAGAATTAGCTTAAAATATATGAAATAATTTAGTAAAATCCATCGTTTCTGATAGTTTTCCAAGCCGATCCAACAATTTTATTATATATCTATAAAATAGTTCACATTTTCTGATAGGTTTTCTAAGGTAACCGATGAATTTGATTACATTTTTCATAAAAAGATCATAAAAGTTATTAAAAAAAAGTCCCATTAAAACATTTTTATAGTTTTCACCTGAATTTTCCGAGATTTTTCCTATATTTTTCCAATGTTCACCATATAAAAATTATAATGAAAAATATAATAATTTGCGGAAAAATCCACAGTTTCTGATATATAGATTTTTCAAGACAACTGATCAATTTTATTGAATATCTATATAGAAAGATCATAAACAATTATTATGAATCTTCTGATATCACTTTTTTATGGTTTTTATATGAATTTTCCCGAGATTTTCCAGTTTTAAATAAAATTACCATCGATTTTTTTTTGTAATGGTAATTTTAGGAAAAATCTATGATATATTAAAATCATTGTAATTTCTCAACCAATCAATGGATTTCTAAGAATAGACCACCGATAGAAAGGTATTTTCATGATCTATAAGAAAAAAATACCTTTGAATAGGATTTCAAAAGAAATTGATTGTGAAAAATTCAATTATTTGGCGATAATTTGGTAAAGAACAATCGATATTTCTTATGCAATTTTTTATTTTACTATGTATTATTTTATAGATTACATTCGCAACCGGTTAATTTACCCAATTATTATTATTATTATTATAATTATTATTTGTTGATAAAAAAATAAATAGTATATAAATATAGAAACAGAAATATATTTTATACATACATAAATGAAAAAAACAAAAACACACACATAAATCCACCGTTAAAACAAAAGATGACTAACTAAACATTGTGTGTTTTTGCAGATAATAATAATTCAATTGTATATCAAAAAACTTATATAGTATTTTTCGTACATATACCATATAATATAATATATTGTAATAATAATAAAAATAAATAAATTGTATGGAAGATTGCAAACATTTTATTTGTATTACGATTTTTCATCACAGACTTTTCTAAAATAAAAAAGTATAAAATTAAAATTAAAATGATAAGCGTTTTTTTTTTGTTTTTGTTAATTTTATTTTTATCTTATGTTATAAGAGTTAGTTAGTTTTTTATTTATTTATATGTGATTGTAAATTTCGTCAATTTGGTTTGCAAAAAAAAAAAAACAACAATAATAATTTTGAAATTAAATGAAAATACTATCTACTAATATATTAACGAACTAACGAGTCATTGAAGTACATATTTTATTAATTTTTTTTTCCTATTTCAATATATTACAATATATATATATTGATTATAAATGAATTCGAGCTTATCACAGAGATAATATATTTATTAATATACACAAGTTAAAATGACAGTTAAACGGATTACAATGAAGAAGATATATAATTATATATAGAAGTGCTGGACGACAAAGTCAGAGTGAGGATGTTGAGAGGTTACATTTGAAGTAGTTTTCCATTGGGAAATTATTCATTGGTGGTCTTGGAAAAATCCTATAAGAGAATTAATTGAATTAATTGAAAAAATTATAGCATTTTCCTTTATGATTTTCTTTTGTTGAAACCCATATCCATAATGATATTTTATTCTTATACATTGTAAGATTAAAAATATATTTCAATTGATGCATTCGGATTCGATAATTGGTTATAGGAAATGTTAATTATTTTAATATATTTTGGGAATTTTCATTCAAAAAAAAAATATGTTGTTTTATTTCATTTAAATTAGGAAAATTCTCCGGAAAATTCATATGAAAACCATAAAAGTTATTTTTTCATTCTATTCATTCATTCATTCTATTAGATTCGTTTGAACTGATTAGGCAATAACGCAATCATTTCAATAAATTGTAAATTTTCACTCAAAAATTTCCTTTTAAATCAGAAAAATCTCCGGAAAATTCAAATAAATGGCAAATAAAAAGTTAAAAGTAATTTTTCCATTCTATTTTCACAGTAAAATTTATCGGTTATCTTATGCAGGAAAATCTATATATCAGAAACCGTGAACTTTACTTTAGTTGATTTTCTTTTGAAACCCTATCCAATAATATTTTATTCTTAATATAGAACATAAAAATCTAACCTTTCAATCGATGATCAATAAAATTCATTCAGATTCGTTTGAACTGATTAGGCAATGAAAATCATTTCAATAAATTGTAAATTTTCACTCAAAAATTTCCTTTTAAATCGGAAAAATCTCCGGCAACATTCAAATAAAAACAAGTTAGGAGTAATTTTTCATTCTATTTTCAAATATACACAATAAAATTTGTCGGTTTTCTTATGCGGGAAAATCTATATATCAGAAACGGTGAACTTTTTACCAAATGATTATCTTTTCAAACCTTCCATCTAACGGATGGAATTTATTCTTAAAGAGCTCATAAACCTTTAAAAATATCTGGACAATTCATTCAGATTCGTTTGAACTGATAAGGCAATGAAAATCATTTCAATAAATTGTAAATTTTTTCACTCAAAAATTTCCTTTTAAATCGGAAAAATCTCCGGCAACATTCAAATAAAAACAAGTTAGGAGTAATTTTTCATTCTATTTTCAAATATACACAATAAAATTTGTCGGTTTTCTTATGCGGGAAAATCTATATATCAGAAACGGTTAACTTTTTGCCCTTTTTGCTATTATAAGATTCGTTAATTGATTGGAAAAATTATAATAACTTTAATTAATATATTGTATATAGAGATTTTCCGTAATTTCCCTATAAAAAATATGTTAAATTTTTTCATTTAAACTGGAAAATTTTGTGGAAAATTCATGTGACCATAACCATAAAAGTGAAAAGACAATAGAATCAAATAGTAATTTCTATCATTCTATTTTTAAATGTAAAATAAGATTTATGATTGATGAAATGCCATATTCGGCTTTTTCCGTGCGGTCAGTTATTCGGGAATAAATACCACTAAATAAATTTATCTGTCTTGGAAAATCCACCGCGATTTTTACCAATGGATTTGATTTTTCACAATGATTTTCTTTTGAAATCGTATATACAAATATTTTATTCGTATAAAGCATTAAAATATATACCTTTCAATCGGCGTCAATTGAGAATCATCAAGTTTCAGTTAAGAAGCTAAAGATAAAGATTTTAATATATATTTTCATTAAATTTACCTGCGTAAAATTTGGTTTTTATTTTTATTTACATCGGAAAAATCTCGGAAATCTTTCATAGAAAATTGGTTAAATTGATATAAAGAGGTGGTTGGGAAATTTTTTAAGATATTTCTATATGAATTTGGGAATTGCCATAAAACGTCTATATGAGAAATTATGGACACATTTTACCAAATAAAAGTACTTTATAAATATAAATATGATGAGTATTTGATCAAATAACATTTTTTCGTACAGATTTTCTGTTAAAAAATCAACCCAATGTTATTTTATCATTATAGAACATTCAATATACCTTTTAAACAAGTCACATCCCCTTATCAGAGATTCCTTTACTCTATTTTATAGTTACTATAGAATAATTTTGTTTTTTAAATTTTCAAATACATAAAAGAAATGTTCAAAAACAAAATGATTCAATTTCAAAAGCATTTCAATTTGTTTTATTTTATTTTTTATTATCTATATATTGCAATAAGTGCATCCTGAAAGGAAATTCCTGAAAATATTTATTATATCATATCAAAATATGACCTCATAAACATTATTATATATATATATATATATATATATATATAGAACTTTATATATATTGTGAGAGCGTCAATGCGGAGGAGGAACACGTCAAAGGATGTTTATTAGTATTATTACTGCGGCCACGAGACATAAAATTATTATATTATGATCATTAAATTGATATAAATAAAATATTTCGTCACATATAAATATTGTGAAAAATTATCGAAAATATCATCATTTTTTTTTGTATATTTAATCTACTGATATATATTTATTAAGAATATTCCGTGTTGATTGTGTTAATATATGATGAAGAAGTAAAACACAAACTAACTGACTTACTGACTGACTGACTTAATTTAAAAAAAAACACTTTAAAATACACATAATCATTTTTTCATCAAAATACGTATAAGAACAACTCATAAAAAACTCTAAAATATTTAATTATTTTTCTTTCGCATTTTTTTTTTTGTTCTTAATTTTTACACACATCATAATTTTTCTTTATATATACAAAATTATCTATAAAATAAAAAAAAAAAACCAACAAAATATTAATATGTTTTTGTTATATTTGAAACCATATTTCATTCATTCTTAAAAAAAAAACACAAAAACCGCACAAAAACAAACAACAAACAATAACATAGGGAGTTAACATTTTCATCATATAAATTGTGCCGACTTGAGGATTAATTTTACAGACTTGGGGATTGATTGAATTGATTGATGGGGAAAATAATTCTATGTCTTTGATTATCAATAAATTGACCATAGAGTAATTAAATTTTAAATGTGTTTATCGAATTCATTTTAAGAATTGATTAACGATAGTTCTCGACATTATTTGATTAATTATTGAACGGACGAAAAAATTAGTCCTGGTATAGATTGTTTTTTATAGCCTTTATTGTCTTGGATTGAATTTCCAAATCTTTTGGTTTGAAAAATAGTTACAAAAATATGTGGATGTGTCGTTTAAAAATTTCTTGAATTATAGGAATTATGATCTATAAATGGTCTTATAAATGCCCTCTAAACCACAGTGTTAAATTTTTCAGAATAGACAAATTCATTTGATATTAGAATTGTTATTAGACAAGTTCAATTAAGCTAAATTAAACAAATAACTCATTAGAAATCTGCATCATTTCGAATTTTATTAGAAATTGAACAAAAAAAAAGGTCAACAATTTTTGATTAAATTAATGTATGAAACTCCCTGTGCATTTTCAATTTCAATGGCCATTTCAATAATGTGTGAGAAATGATTTTAATGATTTTTCCCCATCATGCATATATAGGGTATATATGGTATATGGTATATATTAAATGTAAAATGTATATATAAAATTGTAAATATAATATGGAAAATTTTGTATACACACATGAGGAAGACGCGAGAAGGATGAGGAATTAAATGATGCTTATAAAAACAAATTAAATCAAAATATACACATTTTCCATGCATTATATATATGGTAAACTCAATTTAAAATCGTCGTCGTTTACTATATACGATACCTACCTAAACAAATATTCTATATATATAATACAATAGCAATACGCACTTTATCTTTTCTGTTTTTGTCAATTAAAAGTTATTTGTTTCTTATATCCTTTTATATATATATATAAATAAAAACCAACTATAGGTGAAACAAAAAAGGATGATCCAAAACCAACCAAAAAAAATAATTAAAAAAAAACAAAGGGATAGAACCCCGCAAAAAATACTAAAAAGAAAAACTCTCACCCACAAAAAAACACTAAAACAATATTTAATAATAATTTTAATATACCAATGATTTATGTGCGATGACAATCAACTTTAAACTAAACTATAATAGATTTTTTTTTTGAAGAACTTTGTATAAAACTCCAAAGTCATCAAAATAATCCTTAAAAAAGCATCCGGCCGTTTATCGAAAGATTATCTCCCGTTTAAATGCCCGTACGGTAACAAAATGAAAACTAAACTGATCAATAATAAAAAATATAAAAGAATTTTGTTTGTGTGCGATGATCTCGATGAAATAAAAATTAAATTTAATAAAAAAAAATATTCAGTTCAGTTTATTATATCAGGCGTGAGTTGTTGGCGGCGAGAGTGTGTTTATGTTTTTTTTAGCCAAATGTTTTCTGATTTCATTTTCTTTTGCGGATAATAAATAACAATTAAATTATTCATATTTTTTTTTCATTTATTATTATTATATGAATTCTAAAAATGAAATATATGTAATAAATAAGTCATAAATATATATGTTTTGGGGTTTTTTTTCTTCGCATTTGGATTATTTGGATTTTCAATTTTTATTATATAGAATACAATATAATAAATAAAAGTAAACAAACAATTCACAATTTTATTTTATTTTGTCAGTAAAATCAATTTTTTTAAATTGATTAATAAATCAAAAATTATTGAAGTTGTAAGTTATGAATAAAATATGAAAATTCATCACAAATATGGATAGATATAAATATTAAATGAATCATATAATGATATATATAGGAGATATTAGAGAAAATCCTTCTTATATATATGAATGTTGGTCATAAAGTCATAAAGGTTCTTGAATAAATTAAATTATTAATACATTTTGTAGAATGATAAAAATTGTAATTGACATCAATTAACAGTTGTTAAGGACATCTAACAGAAATGGAATTAAATTCGGCTACTCAGCATCAGGATATAACCATATCAATCAAAAATCACGTTCTGGATACGTAAAGAAACTCTAGAATTTAAACTATAGAACGATAATCTATTACCATTTTTATAAATTGGAATGCATTGTATAAAAGATTTATTAAATAGTAGACAATTGTATTAGTTTATAGAATCAAATAAATTACAAAATAGGTTGTGCTAGCAAAATCACAAAAAAAAAACCTATTTCATAATGCAATCGACCGCAAAATATTCTGCGTACCTGTACTTTACCTGGTTTTAATAAAAAATCCAACCAAAAAATCCTTTGAATTTCAAACACTGTTTGGATCTGCGGTATGATAATTTCAGTTGTACTTTAAATGGTCAAAAATCTCAGAGAATTTGAATGAAAGTCATATTAAACGTGTATGAAGATGTAAGGAGACGATCAGTACACTTTTATGATCTATTTAAATATATATATATATATATGTAATGAATTGGTTAACTTGGAAAATGTTAGAGTAAAGAACAATTTTCTCCGATTGAAATTGGAATTTTCATTATGATTATCTTTTGGAAACCCCCATTCAATGTTATATTTTATAGCCAAATAGAACATAAAATATTACCTTTCAATCAATAATGAGATTAATTCTTATTCTTATTCGATAATTGGTTATAGGAAATTATAATAATTTTTCAGTATATCATAAAATCATCGGTTACATTTTTATTTAAATATCGGGGAAAAACCTCGAAAAATTCATATGAAAAGCATTAAGATAATGTAAAGACTTTTACTTAATTTTGTGATCTTTTTGCAAAAAATACAAAAAAAATTGATTGGTTCAATTGGAAAATGTTACGAGTATTGAACAATTTTCTTCAAATTCATAACACAATTTTCTTTTGAAATCCTATTTCTATAACGTTATTTTTTTCCGAAACGTTGTTAATATGTACCCTATATATGTTTTTATAAAAAAATAATTGGACATATTAAAATAATATTTTAATTGATTAATTAGTGTGTTTTATTCTGTATATTGTTACAATATCATGTAAATAACTATTTAATCAATAAGAATTTTAAATTAAACGACCGCAAAGCCAAAAAATTAACGTAATTTGTTATTTTTTTCTTATATAAATCATAAAAATACCTTTCTATCAATTTTCTATCCTTCACGGATTCGTTAATTGTTTAGGAAATTATAATGATTTTAATATCTACTTTTAGTCATTGTCCGCATAATGCCGCAGATTCTATAGGAAAATTCATTCAACTATTATATGCATAAAAGATTTATTAAACAAAATAGAAAATGATGTGCGGTAATGACAAATGACAATCTGCGTAAATTTAACAAAATACATGATCGAATTATATAGTTTAGAATCAAAGATTATATATTATCAATTAATACCACACCGGATCGTTATATACGATTAACAAAAAAAAATATGGACAAATTAATTACAAATAGCGATGCCCGCGAATAAATCATCATAAAAACATTATTATATATATATATTTAATGAAATCAAGAAGGATATATCCATCAGGACTTCTGATTCACATAATAAAAATCCCCATAAAATATCCTTTGAATTTTATTTATTGAGTTTGTTTGTTTATGATCTGTAGGTTTTATAATCTGTGATATAACAATTTTGAACAGGATTCAAATGCACATTTTAGACATGTCAATAGATCTCAAATTTTTAAAACTCCCTTCAACCCGCACAACAAATAAACGATGTTGGTATAGTGAAAATTTTCAGGGAATCCAGGAGAAATATTACCAATTATTCATTTCAATTATATGGTTTATGAAGGATGGTATAGTTAATTGTAGTTAGTTTCTCACAATCAGGATAACTTTGAACAGATAAAAAATTATGTAAATGTCCGTGGAAAATTTAGATAAAAAATATAAATTTAATCATGAGGATGATATAGAAATTCAGTCAGTTAAATATCATTTATATAGGAGCTGTAATTTGATCCTCTTCTTCATCATCTTCAAATCCCTATACAGATAACTATACCTTGGTATATTCTACCGAATAAAATTGAGAACGAAATGTCCTTACAAATGTTTATGATTTACTAAATTAGTTAAATAGTTAAGAAGTTTTAAATATATTTAAGAATAGTATTAAGAATCTTTACAAGTAAATTATTCGAAAAAAGATTACATTTATGTTATAAAATCGGGCAAAGTTTTTATATAGATCTTTAACCCATGACGCAGACAACATCATATATAAAACATAATCAATGTGTTCAAAATCGAATGGTCAACACAAAACAATATATAAAACACATGTTCCACTATCATTCATTATACGATATGATATACTAAATATTAATTGTCGGGATTGTGAGTCACGGTTTCTTGTTATCGTTTTTTTTTAACACTTATTATAATCACTGATCACACATCATCATATTTGTCCGCCTTCGTGTCATTTATAATAGGTCAACTACATTTTTAGGTCATTCTCATGCAATACAAATAATACAATAATATATGCATATAGGAATTAATTTAAATATACATATGAATATATATTTACTTCCACAGTCAGTTTGTGAATCATATTCACACAAGTATATACATTTATTTTATATTTTATAAATGGATTAATAAATTTAATTTAAAATAAATCCATATATATATATTATTTTTGTATATATATTCTATTTTGAGTTTATATATAAATATTATTTTATAACTCTATCTATATAGATATATAAATAAATAAAGATAGAGACACTACTATACATGAATAGTATAATAATACACAAAATGTATCTATAATCGTATTTTGTGTTATATATAACTAAAAATATATATATATATAATTTGGTTTAGTTTAGTTGGATAGTGTTTTTTGTTTTTTTTTTTGTATTGCTGATGTTGAAAATTAAATAAATATATATATATATTCAAGATACGGTGTTTAAATTTACTTAAAAATTTTTTTTTTTATTATTTATATGTATATTATATTATAAAGTATGCTAAACCTATAAATATAATGAAATGTATATCTTCTTTTATCCATATTTGTATATATATCGTTATATATACACAGTGCGACAATTAATATTCCGAACTCAAACCATATCTCAATAACCAGCAGTGGGACGATCTATATGTGATGGATCTATGTGCGTTTTGAAGCTTTATTGTCGTTTGTAAAAATTTCATTTCATTTGGTTGACAAATAAAAAAGTTATGACTTGTTTCTTGTTAAACAATATTTTAGTTGAAGTAGAAATTTTAACATGGAACTAAGAGCAGTCATTAAATTCAACAGCAAAACTTGGTAAATCTGCAACAGAAACGTTCAAATCGATGCAGCAAGTTAATGGCGATAATTTCGTATGGGTAGAACACAAGTTTTTAAGTGGTATTTAAAACGATTCGTGGATGGCTAAAACACAGGCTAAAAAAACAAACCAGAAAAGTTCCATCGAAAATCAAGACAATGCTCTTAACATTCTTCGATAGCAAGGGAATTATCCATAAAGATGGATTTGTTCCAACTATGGCCGCCAAACAGTGAGTGGAGCATATTATTGTATATCGAAGTTTTGAAGCGTTTGATGATGATATTTTTTTACACCATAATGCACCAAGTCACACTTCACTTATTGTTGGTCAGTTTTTCGCTCGAAATCTTAATTCTGTGTGGGTTAAATCATCCACCGTATTCACCTGATTTAGCACCATCAAGGACTTCTCCTTGTTCCCAAAACTTAAAATTAAATTGGAAGAATGGTTTTCTGAGGATATTGAAACCATTCAAACGGCATCTTGATACGCGCACTAGAGGCAATGCCACAAAATGAGCTGGAACACGCATTTGAATCATTATTAAATCGATGTATAACAGTTGTATTGAATCAGGAGGAGAATATTTTGAATAAATAAAAAAAAAATCGTATATTTAATGTATTTCCTATGACTAGTCCGGAATATTAATTGTCGCACTGTGTATATAAATAAATTTATTTAATTTAAACTATATATATAGGTATAAATAAATAATTTAATCCTATATATATATATATGACGATGATGCGGCGGTGGTTGGTTGGTATGCATATGTGCAAATAATACTATATACTGTATACGACCTCATCTTATTTATATATATTCTTTTATTTGATTGTACAAAACAAACAAACAAACAAACAAAACGATTTGGATTTATGAGTATCTTTTCTGCGTATCTATATCGTATATAGTATGAAATACTAAAAAAAAAGGAAAAGGAATGAATTCAAAACACAGACACAAAGGATTGAAAATTAAAATTTATGAGAATATATAAAAAAAATTATGATTAGTTTGTTATATATTTTTAATTTAATATGATACAAATAGATAGGAGATTTATTTAAAGATTTTTTGCTTTTAATTGATAGAAAATTCATTATAGATTTAAAAATTGGATCATTCAAAGTCTGTTATTGTTATATGAAAGTAATTTTTTTTTTGAGGTATTTTCCAAATATGTAATAAAATTGAGGTGGTTTTGTCATATGAAAACCGACTATTAATAATTTCTAATAATTGTTTTCATCTTTTTTGTTATGATTTTCGAATGAAACCTCATCTTATAACATTTTATTCGTATAGAAAGCATAAAAATACCTTTCTATCAATGGGTAAATTCGTTCAGATTCGATAAATGGTTGTAAGGAAGTTATAAAGATTTTAATATCTCGTATACGTTTAATTAATTTCTATCTATCCGTCTCGATTCGTTAACTGCGATTAGGAAATGACAATGATTTTAACATATCGGAAATTTTTTTTACTAAATTTAACCTGTAAAAAAATCGGTTTTATTTCTATTTCTAAAATGAAAAACATTGGGAAATGCATATTAAAAACGATGTCAAAAGACAAGAGATTAAATAAAATGTGTCTGTTGAATTGGAAAATTTATTACGAAACGAGATTTTTTTACCAAATTATTAAAGGTTTCACTACGATTTTCTATCGAGACCGTATCTAAAGTTATTTTATGCTTTTAGATCATCAAAAAATACCTTTCTGTCAATGGTCTATTGGTCTCGATTCGTTAATTGATTAGGAAATGACAATGATTTTAATATATTGTAAATTTTCACAAATTTACCATTAAAAAATATGTTATATTTTCATTTAAAAATGGAAAATCTCGGAAAATTCATATGAAAGCCATTAATTTTTATGATCTTTTTAAATATGTAATAAAATTAATCGATTGTCCCGGAAAATGTTAAAATATTGAATTATTTTCTACGAATAATTGCATTTTTTCGGTATAATTTTCTTTAGAACTCCTGTATAATATTATTTTATACTTTTTAAAGCATAAAAATACCTTTCTATCGATGGTCTATTCGTGTGGATTCGATAAATGGTTAGTAAGTTATAAAGATTTTAATATCCCGTACATTTGATTAATTTTCCATACAAAAATGGGGAAAAACAAGGAAAATTCATATTAAAGTCATCAAAATAATGTAAAAACACTTAATTTTTTATGCCTTGTCTTAATTATGAAATAAAATTAATTGGTTTAAGTGGAAAATATTAGAATATTGAACAATTTTCTTCGAATAATTGAATTTTTTCTAATAATTTTCTTTTGAAATCGTGTCCAATGTTTATTCTTTTAGATCATGAAAAAATACCTTTCTGGCAATGCAGTATATTCGTCTCGCTTCGTTAATTGATTAGGAAATGATAATAATTTTAATATATTGTAAGTTTTCACTTAAAAATGGAAAATCTTGGAAAATTCAAATGATTAATGGATATAAGAGCACTTTTAGTATCTTTTTATTATCTTTTTAAATATGTAATAAAATGAATTGGTATTGTCTTGGGAGAAATCTATGCGTATTGAACAATTTCCTCTGAAAATAATTGAATTTTTCATTATGATTTTCTTTTGAAACCCTGCGTATAATGTTATTTTTTAAGTAGGAAGCTCTATTGGTTATGGAAGAAAGGAAGGAAGGAAGGAAAGAAGGTATATTCGTTTCGATTCGTCAAGTGGTTAGAAAATGAAAAGGATTTTAATATCTTGTATATTTTCATTAATTTACCATTCAAAAACTATCGATTTTCTTTTTATTTAAATCGGAAAAATCTCAGAAAATTCACAAATTTATATTCTATATGATAAATTTGTCCTATAGTGATAATAGTCATAAAGTATAAATACTTTTAAAATCAACATTTTTTAAATTCAATTATTACTAATATATAAAAAGTATGATAACATTTTTTAAATATTAAACAAAAATAAAATGGAATTTAATCTTTATACCTATGGATAGATATAGAATAGACAGATAAATAGCAATAAAGGAACTGAATAAATAATAAAAAGGACACTGGACATTGACAATATAAAACTACTTTACGATTTTATACAATCAAAAGTGTGATAAAAAACAAAAAATGCTATTTATTCTTCAAATAATACAATTCACAAAACATTCCTTTAAAGTTAATCATCATTGCCTCTATATACATATATAATAGCAAAAAGAAAAAAACCATTTCAAAAATCATAAAATACTGATAATAGTACACCAACAAAACGCACGTCAACGTCATCCATCCATTTCCATACCATATATACCGCATCATATAAAACGAACACAAAGTTATTTTTATATATACCATACACAAATAATATGCGATGATATGATACAAAACAAGGATATACAAAAAAAAAAAAAAATGATAAACAAATAATAAAAAAAAATACTTTGCGACTGTAAGAAAAAAGATTGCATTTTTTTATAAAAGAATTAAATAATTTTTTTTGTTTTGTAATTAAATATCTTTTTTATTTTATTTGTATTTTTGTATTTGAAGTTATTTAGAAATTATATCGTCGTTTCAATCATTTTTATGAGGTTTATATTTTTATTTATTTTTAAGAATATTTCTTGTATTTTTATGGTTGTAAATCTTTAAATCATCTAAATATAATGCGATATCCTTTTGTATTTTAATATGGTTATTTTTATATCTATATAATTTACTATATATGTATAAGAATAACGTTCGACGACGACGCGCGTTCGACGTTTAAGCAGATAAGGTTTTTGTTTTTTCATTTTATTTTATTTATTTGCTAAAATATTTGTAATATTATGAATAATTATTCTACAAAACGATATTGTTTAAATATAAAAAATCATAAATATATTATATGAGATTTTTAAATGAAAAATGTTTACATTTTTTGATATAAATATCCGCATGTGTGCGATAAGTGACGGAGTTTTTTTTTATATATAAATTTATTACTATAGGATTGGAAATATTAATTATTTTATTATATGTTATATTAGAAAGAGTTTCTGGTTAGAATATTTGTATAGATTCAGTCCTTTGAAGATGAATTTTAAATGACATCAAAATGAATTATTTTGTAAGAATTTTTGTCGTTTCTGACAATGAATCTTCAATGACAAAAATCCCCATTTTTGATATTTCTTAATATTTTTTCATTGTAATACACAGAAACAAACATATCTATTTCTATATATTGTTGGTAGTAAAAAAAAAAACAATTTCTATTACATTATGTCAGAGTCATTATATTATGTATATATATATCAATCATGAAATATATAAAAATCATGAAATATATAAGAACAAGTGCATATATGAAAAATACAAAATATAAAATACATACATTATTAAATCTTCATATATAAATATATACAGTAGTGGTCAGTTAAATAACACATTGATTTATTACGCCAAATATTTTAGTTTTACAAGTACAAATTATATTATATATACAAAAACGCATAAGTTTCTGGATGTAAAATGTGTTATGGACTGTAAAATCAAATTATAATTGATGTGGAGGATGGGATGGAAAAGTGTATGTACGTAATCAAAGCATCAATCCATTATACACATTAAAAACAGTAAAACATGCTGGCGGTTTGGAGTATCGTGGTTTGGGGAGCGCTATCTGGGCATGGTACTCGTCAACTACTACACAGAATAGACGAAAAAATGGATCAGTAGGTATATGTATAAAAACATACTTGAATATGCAATGGAACCATATATGCTGATGATAATATGCCACTTAAGAGGAAATTTATGCACGATAATGATCCAAACTCACCGCTCGTTGCATAAAAAGATACAGCTGTTAGAACAACAAATTAGTGTATTAGATTTGGAAATTTGGATTTGGTAATTAATTTGGTAATTTGGAAATTAGATTTGTAAATTTGGACAAGTTTCGGACAGTTGTGCAAGAGACTAAGCTTGCAATCCCATCAGATCGATGCGAATGTTTGCGGGGGGAAAGTATATCTCGTCGATGTGCCGAAGTAATTAAAATGAAACGTTTCCCAACAAAATATTAAACCAGCTTTTAATCAATTTTTTTATTTTGTGATGCAAATAAAGCCAAAGTTCGTGGACTGTGCTATTTACATGACCACTTAACTTTAAGATTTTTTTTTTTTGTGTTACTGTTTCATTTCCACATAAACTCCCTTAGTCAGTTTAACACACCGCTTCCATCCAGATAGATTTTTAAGAATTCAATCTAAGAAATGGGTGTGTTATTTAACTGACCACCGCTGTATATAATAAATAATAATGTATATATAAGAAGAAGGTCATCAACATTTAAATATTACACATATCAAAAAAATCTAAATGTAGGTAATGTATATATTTATAATAATATTCACAGGTATATTTGTATTATTTTATTTTTTTTATATATAGTATATATGGCAAAAGAGAAATAATAATAAAAAAAAATAAAACTTAATACCCAATTATGTTGTTATTATTATTATTATTATTGTAAAAATATATACTTTATATACTAAATATCCGTATAAAGATCATCATCATCGTCATCGTCATTGTCATATATAGAAAGAATAGAGTTTTGTTTTTTGTAACTTATCGATTGGCTGATTAGATTGGATAATTATACGCGGTTATGATAAGGAATGATGATTGATAAGGCGATTGTGATCATTAAAAATGATTGTGAAAAATCAAAATATTTACCTTACCAAATTATAACAAAACAATTCATACTTGTCTTTATATTTAAGCATAGAACTACCCTTTTAACTAAGACAGTTTTCTTACAATTTCTAAATTTCGGATTCTAATTTCTCGAAATCTATTTAACATAAAATCTATAATATAAATATCTAAATTTTGTCTGTTTTTAGATGATTTCGTTAGTTTTTAACACAATGCGATCCATTGAACCAGAGGGTATAGCGAAATATACCGGAAAAAGTAAGATTAGTCACAAAATTTAAGGATAAGAATTTAAGGATCGCTATGCAAATTTAAGGATCGTGTGTTTGAGTCAAAACGATTTTAATTTTACAAATAAAATATTCACTTTATAGATGATTATTGATTACTTGGGAATTTTGAAAATTGTTTTATCATTTCTTATTTTTTTTTCTTATGATATCGAGGTGATTTTGAATTAATTTTTTCATCGTTTGTTAAACGATTGTTAATCAACTGATAAGAAAAATATGATTACAAAAATTATTATAAACCAAATACAGTTCAAAACATTCAGAGGATTAAAAATAACGACAGCATATAAATTAAGATATTTTATTTGCCCAAAATGATAAGAAATCAATTGACCAAATGAATCAATTGACTACAAAAAAAAAAGAAAAGTTTATTTTATCTTTTTAATTTTTATTCTATTGAAATATTTAAAATAATCAACCGATAAATAATCAACAATTTATGATTAACAATTAACAAATTACAAAGGAATGTATGACAAATGATCTCTTATTTATGTTCATAGGAGGGCATTTTAAAAGCATATAGCAATAATCTAGCCGAACTCCATCGATTTGGTTTATTTGGACATATCTAACTATTTTAAATTTAAACTTAAATAGAGTCTGTTTTGGAGATATTCCCCAAAAAATAAAAGGATTAATTCACAAAACTCGATGATCTTTGAAGGGATGTCAATCTAAATAATAGTAAAGGATTAATTTAAGAGGGTATTATTCAAACTTTCGTATCTAAAACATATAACAATCATCTATCAAACTCCATATCTACCTATTTTGAATTTAAACTTAAATAGAGTAAGTTTGGAGATATTTCAAAAAGAAAGAATGAATTTACAAAACTCTTTGAACATTGAAGAGGTGTCTAAACGGTAATGTAACTAATAGTAAAGAAATATGGGTTAATTTAAGAGGGTGGGTTTCGAATCTAAAACATAAAACAATCATCTATATTCCAAAGAAAAGGATTCATTTTCAATCTCTTTAATATCTAAATGTAAATGCCTACAAAAGTCAATGTAAATAATAGTAAAGAAATAAGGATTTATTTAAGAGGTGATTGTTCAATCCCAAATATCTATTCAAATATTCTTAACAATTGAAATTTCCTCCGGTGTTTCAGAATATAGAATATAATATTACTGATTGTGAGCCAATTTCTACCGTTCAAAGAGAACTCCAATATAGAAATCGAATCCCATATAGAAATCTTTCAGATACAAATCATTTTCATATATCCATAACTGAATCAATTATACATTAAGTTTGAGGCACCCATGACGAATGAATCCATGAATTGTTCATGATGAAGATGAATAGAATGTATTAATTTTAATACATTTGGCACAGCACTACAGCACAAAACGACATAAAATTACACCTTCAGGTAGATTTCTACCATCTGCGGTTCAATGGAAAATTGTGTTAAAAACTAACTAACGAACTCATCGCATGACACACAACACTTAGATATTATAGATTATATGTTATTGATATTATTGATAGATTGATTTTGAATACCATGTTCTGATAACAAAATCAATCTGATTTTTGATTTTTTCTTCTGAATTCTGAATTTTTCAGAAGAGATTTAATCAAAAAAGAATTTATTAAAAAACTCAGAATATACAGAATCAGAAACCCCTCCCAGCCAGAATAATATTATATATGATTTGGATTGATCAATACATAAGATTCAAAATTGGAATTTGAAATTTTTGTTGATTGAATAAAACGATATATAGAATAAAAGTATGTTAAGAATTTTTAAGTGTAATCTAAGTTTTTAACCTTTTTATTACTCACGTTCCCGCTAACAACAACATATTAAAAATACCGAATATTGTCAATATTATATATTGTCAAGTCGATTAAATTTTTGTCATCAAGTGAATTAAAAATCATATAAATAAATTCTTAAAATTATAAATTCTTAATTTTTAAAATATTAATAATAAAAACATACCTGTAATATATATCTTGAGCAATTATTACTCGTTGAATCAGGAGACTGCATTGCTTTTTATTATATTGATGTTGATGTTGTTGATGTTGTTGATGTTCTGGTTCTTGTTCTTGTTTATGTTGTTTTTGTTTATGTTGTAGTTGTTGTTGTTGTTGTTTTTGTTGTTGTTGATGATGACGATGATGATTGGTGATATTAATGTTTGCATAATATTTCTTAAAACTTCCAATCATTCTGTTTTTACACACAACTTTAAACTTCGTTCAATTTGATTTATTATTTATTTTTTTTGTTATAAAACATTGATAATTAATTAAAAAAATAATAATAATGCGTTTTGGAAATGAATTATAAAAAAAAAAATAATAATAATCTAACTCTATTCTAAATATTGATTTCAAGACAAAATCGCGTACCGTTTCGTTTATGTTTTTTTTATTTTTTTATTAACCAAATTATTATATTTTAGAATTTTATTATTCATATATTATATTAATTTAATTTTTGTTTTATTTTGTTTTGTTTGTTTTAACAAATTCATTGTTTAAAAAAATCACATTATTTTTTTATTGTTTGTTTGTATTACTATCATATTACTATTTTTTTATTTTTTTTTTTTAGAACTAAAACACTCTAAAACACAGAAAAAAAAATCTATTATTTGAGGAAAAAAAAACAAAACATAAATTATAATGAATTAAATAATTTTTAAGTGCAATTGCTAAAATAATTATTCAAGAATCCAATAATCCAATTGCAAATGAGTAGGATTACTAATTGATTAAGGTGTGTTTTTATTTTTAAAGTAGTAATTATTATTTATAGGATTGCGGTGTTTATTTTTTGGTGGTAGTAATGATTGGTTTTTGTTCTTTAATTGAGTCTATATTAAAAATCACAAACATATCATTCATTATCAAATCATTCGCATTCATAATATTCTATATTCATTATTCAAACATTCATTCAAACACCAACCGATTATTAAATATCATTCATTAGAGGTTTTATAACTTATTTTCTGATGAGTAAATCCTTTTTATTTATTATAAAATCAAAAAATAATCATAAATTTATCCTTTTAATTTCATAAAGAAGACCAATTCAATGAAGATTAAGATGTAAAATATAGTAATAGAATTTAACAATTTGATGATGATTTATGTTCTTATATTTGTTCTTATATACCAAAGTTCTTATGTTTGTCTTTGAAAATGCGTTTTTTTTTTGTTAACATCGATTAAATTTTCTAAATGAAATTCTATTGAATGTTCTAAAAAAAAAAATTATATTATATTTTCTAAAGGATATTCTGTTCAATTTTCAAATAACCTTTTATGTACAGGAAAATCTATATAATTTTCTCAAGAAATTGTCATTCATAAGTCATATTAACAATTGCCAATAGTTAAATATAATCAATTCTAAAGGAAATTCTATTGAATGTTCTAAAGAAAACTGTTGAATTTACTAAAGGATATATTCTGTATAATTTTCACATAACCCCCTTTCGCTATACAGGAAATATTATTGAATGTTCTAAAGGAAATTTTATTAACTATATTCTAAAGTTAACTGTTGTTGAATTTACAAAAGAATATTCTGTATAATTATCTACTGATTTTTTTCTATACATAGGAAATTCTGTATAACTTTCTGATGAAATTATCGTTCTAAAGACGAGCCATAATAGACAATTCTAGTTAATTCTAAAGGTAATTCTATTGATCTTTCTGTAGATAACTGTTTAATTTTCTAAATGATATTCTGTATAATTTTCTAATGGCATTTCTCTGTGGGAAATTCTATTGAATGTTCAAAAGGAAATTGTATGGAATTTTCTAAAGGATATATTCTGTATAATTTTCTAATGACTTATTATAAGAAGTTCTAAAAGAAATTATATTGAATTTTCTAATCTTAACTTGAATCTTAACAAATGCCAGAATAGTTAAATATAATATATTTAATTCTAAAGGCAATTCTATTGAACTTGTTAAAGAAGACTGTTTAATTTTCTAAATGATATTCAATATAGTTTTCTAATGATGTTGCTCTACAGGAAATACCTGTATAATGTTCTAAAAAAAATTCTAAACGATATTTTGTATAACTTTCTGATGTAATTATCGTTCTAAAGACGAACCCACTTTGTCTATAGTTAATTCTAGTTAATGCTAAAGGTAATTCTATTGATCTTTCTGAAGATAACTGTTGAATTTTCTAAATGATATTCTGTATAATTTTCTAATGGCATTTCTCTGTGGGAAATTCTATTGAATGTTCTAAAAGAAATTGTATTGCATTTTATAAAGAATGTTATGTATAAAATAACAGAAAAGTCATTTCTAAAGAAAATTCTGTATAATTTTCTAAAAAAAATTGTCATTCATAAGACATCTTAACAAATTTCAATAGTTAAATATAATATATTAAATTCTAAAGGCAATTCTATAGAATGTTCTAAAGGAAACTGTTGAATTTACTTAAGGATATTCAATATAATTTTCTAATGATGATTCTCTACAGGAAATTCGGTATAATGTTCTAAAAGAAATTCTGTTGAGTCTTCTAAACGATATTTTGTATAACTTTCTGATGTAATTATCGTTCTACACCCTGTCATTGGTTAATTCTAGTTAATTCTAAAGATAATTCTATTAAACTTTCTAAAGAAGACTGTTGAATTTACTAAACGATATATTCGATATAATTTTCTAATGATGTTTCTCTGTATAATGTTCTAAAAGAAATTCTGTTGAGTTTTCTAAACGATATTTTGTATAACTTTCTGATGTAATTATCGTTCTTAAGACGAGCCCACATTGTCAATAGTTAATTCTAGTTAATTCTAAAGGTACTTCTATTGAACTTTCGAAAAAGAGAACTGTTTAATTTTCTAAAGAAAACTGTTTAATTTTTCAACTGATATTCTGTATAATTTTTTAATGGAATTTCTCTACAGGAAATTCTATTGAATGTTCTAAAGGAAATTGTATTGAATTTTCTAAAGGATATTCTAAAGTATAAAATAAAAGAAGGGTGATTTCTAAAGGATATTTTATATTCTTTCATCTATTGACTGTTCTCAAGGAAACTGGTAATATATTCTATAGTATATTTTGCATAGTTTTCTAATGACTTTTCTCTAGAACAAATTCCATTGCATGTTCCAAACTCAATATTGATATTTAAAGTTCTAAACGAAACCTTTTGATTTTACTTAAATATATTTTGTAAACTTTTCTAATGACCCTTTTCTACAGTATATTATGTATAATGTTCTAATGACCTTTCTCTACGAGAAATTCTGCACAATTTTCTGAAGAAATTGTCATCTTATAGACGAGCCAATAGTTAAATATAATATAATTAATTCTAGTTGATTCAAAAAGAAATTCTATTGAACGTTCTAATGGACTCTATTGAATTTTTTGTAAACTTTCTGAAACATGAAATGTTCTATTAAATGTTCTAAAGGAAAAAAATGATATTTCTACTTTCTGTTGGAAACTTCTTTATACATTTTCTAAAGGCAATTCTATTTCATTTTTTGAAAGAAAATTCTATTGAATGTCGTGAAGAATATCTCAATTAAGTGTTCTAAAGGTTATTCTGTATTCTGTATGAATTAAGGCATCTTAACCATTTGCCAATAGTTAAAATTAGAAGATCTTTTAATACTGAGGGTTTTCTTCGTGTCATTACATCTTTTATTATAGAATCGTAACTTTTATTAGTTCTACCTTATATTCCGATCTCTGCATCTATATATTAAAAAAAAAAAAAGTTTATATAACAAAAAATTGACTCTATGTATATATTTGTTATTTTTTTCATATGTTATTTATATAAAATAAAATCGGCTACTTTTTATATATAAATAAACATATATATAAATATATAATATTAAATATTATTATATGCTTATTATATAATTGGATGAAATTGCTATATAGATAAAAAAGAAAAAAATCTAAAAATAATTTGGCCAAAACCACCACCAAAATAAAAAATATAAAATAGAATGACGCATCAATAAACAGCATAATCTTTTGGCTATATAAGGCATTGCCTATACTTGTTATGGTTTTGGTTTTTTTTTTTTTGCACAATCAATATTATTATTTAAAAAGTGAATAGATAACAATTTAGAAATTTCATAATACCATATAATATGAAAAAAAATAATGTTTTATATAATTTGTACATTATTCAATAACCCATTGTTTTAGAGTAATCACCATATTAATTGGATACGTTTTTAAATGAAATCTCTCTAGTTTAAATCAAAAGAAAATTTCTATTATGTTAGAATTTCCTTGTGCGATTGAAATTATATAAGTAACAATCTGTTTCAAACATTCGTAATACATTTTCTATTATTAGTATTTTTTTATTATTATTATTATTATTATTATTATACAGAAACGGTGTGTTTATATTTTTTGCAAAATAGAATATATACATTTTGCCATAATCAACCCCACCGCCCCTCATATTATCGCGAGCCACCAAATTCAGAGTCCTCATACCTTTTCCATCCATCCTCAATCGCACACATAATGATTTTTATATATTTAATATAAATGTGTTGTTGTGTTGTGTATTATAATATAAAAAAAAATAAATATAGCGAAGAGATATTTATATATATATATATAAAATATTATACCATAAACATTATATTAAATTAGATGATAATAAAGTGGATATTTTTAACATATATATATAAATGATTACGAATTGATATAAATATATCTATATATATTTATATATGAATAAAATAATAAAAATAGATTGTGTGTGTGTTGTCTGTTTTTTCTGCTTTTGATTTACAAATTTCATGTCAATCACTTTTTTTTTTTTTTACAAATTCCAATCAATATATTTGACTATATAGTAATTAAATTGATTTTATGTTCAACTAGTTCTTTATTTTATTATTATTATTGTTTTTATTTTATTATAATCACGATTATAGTTTTTTTTTATATATACCATATTGAGAAAGGGAATGAATATGTGTTTTGCCTTACCCTTTCTTTTATAGATATATTTCGCGTATTCTAGTAGGACATTGAAGGTTTTTTTTTTGTTTTATTTTTGGTTCGTGTTCGTTTACACACAAATATATTTTATATTTAGTTTAGTTCATCCTTGCAGAAATTTTAGGATGGATAATAATAATAAATTTATTATTATATTGTCTTTTGATTCTAAATCAAGGTTAAAGGAATCGAAATGGACATTGGAATAGAAAAAGAACTTTGTCTTCTATGAAAATGTCTTGTAATTGCGCCTCACAAATAATTGATCATTGTCTTTAATTTTCAAGGAATTAATCCCCATAACAATTTGATTCTCTACATTTTTACAGAGTTACCAGACGAATTGATTTATTTTTTCAATAATAAATTGATTATTAACTCTGTTTGTCCAAAGATTATCAAGGAATCGAATTCATTTCTTAATAATAAACTAATGTGTATCTTGTATTTGTCCTCGATAACCAAGAAAACAATAAATTTTCAATAACTAACTGATTATAATCTTCTATTCTGTCATCCATTTCCAAAGAAATCCATTTTTTTTATTCTCAATCTCATAAATGGATTATTTTCCTATGTTTATCTTTTGATTATTAAAAATTCAAGATATTTTCGTCACAATAAATTGATAATTATCTTCTTTTTGTCTTCGATTCTTTATGCAATCGATTTATTTTCAATTATAAACTCATTATTACCATCTTTTTTTGGCTGCGATACCAAAAGGTATTGATTTTATATCTTACATCATAAACTTATTATCATTTATTGTTAACCAATAAACGGATTATAAAAGATATTATTCTACGATGTTCAAGGAATTGATTTATTTTTAACAATTAACCGATTAATATATAGCTTCTATTTGTCTCGAAGATAACTGATTATTATCTTCTCTTATTATATTGTCAATGGGAATGTCAACCGAATCGATTTGTTTTCATATAGTAATGGTTATTATTGTCTGCTGTATTTATCTGTAATGTTAAGGGAGGAATCGCAAAAATGTAATATTCTTAATCGTAGTAAAAAAATTTTCTGTTCTACTGGCCTCAATTATTTGTTTTTTTTTTTTTAAAGAAAATACAAGGATAAATTCCATTTTATTGGAACAAAAACATAATAGGACAAAGGAACCAAAAGATTAATCTCTATTTTATCTATTCATTGAACTTTTTTTTTTTTTTTTACTTCCCTTTACTATATAGCATTGAAATTAAATTGTTAATCAACACCTATTCTTCTCATTTCCTTTCACCTTTTTGGGTAATTAAAGTAAATAACACAGGTGTAAATAAAAAAAAAAAAAAAAGGGAAGTTATTTCGTAACCCAATCCTCATCGTATAACAATGGGAATGCCCAAAACACTTAAAAATCTTAATTATATTTATTAGATTAACAAATAAAATGTATGCATAAATAAATAAATAAATAAAAAAAAAGAAAAGTTTTTCATACATACTCGTTGTTGTTTTTTTTTTTTTCACCATCAACATAACCTCAAATATTTGCAGTTTTTTTTTTTCAAGTTCAAATGTTCTTAATTAAGGAAATTCAATCTGTGATGGAATTTTGGCTATATAATACACAAACAACAACTATTATTATTATGGATTAATATTAAATTAATTAATTTTGAAAAAACTAAACAACTTATTATTATTAAAAAAAATTCAAAATGAGGTCACTTGTTTTAGTTGTTTTTTTTTTTTAATTTTATTGATACATATATATTTACATTTTGAAGACGATTAAGAGAAAAGATTTATTGATAATTAATAATAATAATAATTGTGTTTTAACTTTAAATGGATTGTACAATCATTTTATATATTGCACCACACACACTCCTAGTCGTAATATTTCTAGAAAAGATAAGATTTAACAACAATAAATAATATATATCTATATCTTTCTGTGGTTTTGTAACCAAAAAAAAAAAAAAATCAAATCCACAATCATCAAAAATAAAATTGTTTATCAATTTTTATTGTATTTTTTTATTTATTATTTGTACTTTCACAAAAAAAAAATAAATAAAAATATCACAAGCTTTTGAATGTGTGTTGTTTTTTTTTTTTTTTTTATTTTTATACATGTTTTTGTTTATTTGTGTGTGGTGTATTTTTATTTATTTTTTTTTAATTTTATGATGTGATATGAAAATGATGACATGTTTTTTTTTTTTCTTTACATATTTAACAACCAAAAAACAAAACACATATGAATAATTTTAATTAATATTTTGTTTACGAGTTGTTCGTATTTTTACTATATTCGCTATTTTAATTTCTAATTTTTTTTCCAAAAATTAGTAAACAAAAAATTGTTTTAAAACAAAATTAAAAAAAAAAAAAAAAAAATCACACACACACAAATCAAAATCCCGTGTATAAAATAACAATTTAACTTTATTGACATTTCCTCATTGATTCATTTTCCTTTTTTGATTCTGATTGAATTTATGTTTTGTTTATTGTTTTTGTTGTTGTTGTTGTTTTAATTATTACATTTAATTTTGAATAATTTAATTAACAAATGAAAATAAAAAATCAATTACTACCACACAGAGTTTAGGATTATGTTGTTAAATTTATTGTTTTTTCACCACCTCGAAGAATTTGACGACCACCGAATCTTATGGAAAAATAAAAAAAAAAAAAAATTACTACACAACTACCATTGCAATTAAAGAATCCAAATCCATTCATTCGCATGCACACACACACTAGGGCACACACCAAAAAGCACGCATTTGACGTCGCCGTCCGTCGTCTTCGCGTATGCATATATATATATATTAGAAACACGTTAAAACGTATTGGTGTCACAATTCACAAAATTTTTTTTTTTTTATATGCGATTTTTTATTTTACGACACATTTGTTCACTCAAACACGCACACACTCTCGCACAGATTTTCTTCCATACATATTTTCGTGTGTGCAACAATAAATAATATTAAAAAAAAAAAAAAAATTCCTATACATTGAAAAATGCATTTAATTTTCCAAATATAAAAATAAGATGCCATCCTACATTTTTTTCTTTTTCTATTTATTATTATTTATAATCATTTTTTTTTGTTCTAAACACATTACATTTCAACTAAATAAATCACTAACCATGAAAGAAAAAAAAATTCATTAAATTTAATGTATTTTTTTTGTTATTTAATTATTATTTATTTTATTAGGAATTTATTTAATTTATAATATTTATAATGGAGGAACAAAAAAAAACACATTAATTTACACACAACACCACACGGATTTCTTTTTTTTTTTAATTTAATTTTTTTTTTTTCTGTCTCTCCTTGACGACGACAATTTTATTATTTTTTTTTTTTTTTTAAATTAAATAAATCCCCGCATACCTTGTTGTCGTACAAATCATTCGACAAAAATGCATTGCATTCCGCAATCCGTATATAAAATTGTCGCAGCCATTTTTGATTTTATGGTATGTCATGTGTTGTTGTTGCGCTCTCCGCTCCGATTTCGAACATTTGATGTGGTGAAAAAAAAAGAATTTTGATATATGCGTAAAATCTGTTTTATCATAGTTTTAATAAAATATTGAACATTTTTTTTTCTGGTATATTTAAAGGTGTTTGTGTTAATGTAGGAAATTTTGATTTGGGAAATTTGATTTTGAAATGGAATAATTTTCTTTCAATTAATATTGAGATTGGTAATAATATTCCTTTATATATGTCCTATATATAGGTTATCCTATGTTAAACATCAGAAGAATATACAGAATTTCCTTCAGTAAATTATATAGAATTTCCCTTTAAAATCTATAATCTATAAAAGATTTCCTTAATCAAATTACAGACTGAATTTCCTTCATTAAGCCAATCATACAGAATTTCCTTCAGTAAATCATACAGAAATTGTTTCCTTAAACAGATAATAGATAGAATTTCCTTCCTTACGTAAATTAAAGTAAAAATTTTTTTTCCTTAATCAAATTATAGACAAAATTTCTTTCCTAAAGCAAATTATAGATAAAATTTACCTTCCTTAAGCAAATTATACAGAATTTGCTTCCTTAAACCAATTATTAAAAGTTTCTATAAGCAAATAATGGAGAAAATTTCCTTCCTTAAGCAAATTATAGATCTAATTTGCTCCCTTCAGCAAATGATTTACAATTTCCTTACTCAAATTAAAGATAAAATTTCCTTCCTTAAGCAAATTATAGATAGAATTTCTTTTCTAAAGCAAATTATAAATAAAATTTAGCTTTCTTAAGCAAATTATACAGAATTTGCTTCCGTAAACCAATTATTAAGAGTTTTTTTAAGCAAATAATAGACAAAATTTTCTTTGTTAAGCATATTATAGACAGAATTTCCTTTCTTAAGCTAATTATACAGAATTTCCCTCAGTAAATCATACAGAATTTCCTTCCTTAAGCCAATTATACAGAATTTGCTTACTTAAAACAATTATTAAAAGTTTCTTTAAGCAAATAATGGACAGAATTTCCTTCCTTAAGCAAATTATGAACAGAATTTTCCGACAAAAGCAAATTATATACATAGTTTCCTTCATTAAACAAATTATAAAAAAGTTCCTTAAGGAAAGTATTAACAGATTTTCCTTCCTTAAACAAATGATAAACAAAATTTCCTTCCTTAAGCAAATTATAGACAGAATTTCTTTCCTAAAGCAAATTATATATCTAATTTGCTTCCTTCAGCAAATAGTAGACAATTTATTTAACCAAATTATCGATAGAATTTCCTTTCTTAAGCAAATTATTAACAGAATTTCTTTCTTTATTCAAATTAAAGACAAAATCTTGCTTCCTTAAGCAAATTATACAGAATTTTCTTCATCAAAACCAATTATTAAGAGTTTTTTTAAGCAAATAATAGACAAAATTTCCTTTGTTAAGCAAATTATAGACAGAATTTCCTTCCTTAAGAATTTAAATCAGTAAATCATACAGAATCTGTTTCCTTAAACAAATTATAAAGAATTTCCTTAACAAATTATAGACAGAATTTCCTTCCTTAAGCAAATTATAGACAGAATTTTCTTCCTTATGCAAATTATATATCTAATTTGCTCCTTAAGCAAATGATATACAATTTCCTGACGCAAATTAAAGATAAAATTTCCTTCCTTAAGCAAATTATAGACAGAATTTCTTTTCAAAAGCAAATTAAAGACAAAATTTTGCTTCCTTAAGCAAATTATACAGAATTTTCTTCATCAAAGCCAGTTATTAAGTGTTTCTTTAAGCAAATTATAGACAGAACTTCCTTCGTTAACGAAATTATGGACAAAACTTCTTTCGTTAACGAAATTATGGACAGAATTTGCTTGGTTAAACAAATTATATACAGAATTTCCTTACTTGATCAAATTATACTGAATTTTCGTATAGAAAACGTATACAAAATCTCTTTAAAAGTTCAATTATGCATAGAATTTCCTTAAGTACGATGAAATATAGTTATAAAATTCATTTAACTTATATTATTTTTTATAAATAGTAATTTCATACACATTTTTCATATTAGAAAAAACTATAGAGCAGATAAAACTATAACTATAACAACAAATTGAGTTAATCAAGCATTCATCTGCTGATATGTTCCTTTATTTTACATGGGTCAACGTCACAGTAAAATAAAACTGAATCGTTTTCAAATAAACGAAATATAAAACACACAAGCTTAAATTTCCATTACCTTGATGTAATCCCCATCAATAATGATATAACTTATCTGTTTCCTTACATTATTATAAATGCTTAAAAATTATTGTTTTTATTATTACAGCTACAATTTTTTTTATTTATCAAATCATTGTCGTTATAAAATGTAATAAACTTTTTGGACAATGTGGTTCATAAAAATTACATTCATTATTTAATCCATTTAATTCGGCTGTATAAAATGGTAATGGTAAATTTTCATCTTCGGATGATGATGGCCTGAATAAATAAAAAAAACAAATAATACAGAAAATAAAATATTATGATTAAAATTAACAAAATCATATTAGCTTAGCTTAGCTTAGCTTACGTAAATAATATATGAAATATATTTCCAAAAACTCCATTATGTTCATAAAGTGGTTCTTGTGATGTTTCACAAATTGTTTTCAATAGACAAGAGGTTCCATTAAAACCCGATCTATAAATAAGAAAATAGAAAATAGAAATAGATCATCATTTTAATTTAATAAAAGTTTAAATTTATATTATATTACTTACTGAAATAATTCCTTTTCTAATACTTTATAAAAACGTTTTCTTGTAAACATTCCTTTTGAATTATTTTTATTAATACTATTATTATTATTGTTATTATTTGTATTGATTTTTCTTTTACGTCGATTTTTATTTATTATTGTTGAATTTTCTTTTAGATTAACATTCATTTTATCATCATCGTTCAATTCTTTCTTATTAATCTCATTATCAACGTTCACATCTTCATTATATTCTTCATTGGCATTGGCATTAGCACCACCACCATCATTATTATTTTGTCTACCTTCAAATTTTGTTTTAAGTAGCGACAACGAAGTATTATCGGGTAATCCATAATTTGCTTCAAAATTAAATGCAACAAATACATGACGATTTATTTCATTTGGTGTGGCTGGAATTGCAAGTGCAACGAAATACTGAAAGGTAAAATAAAATTAAAAATTGATTAATTATAACATTATATTGGAAATATTTTTGTGTATTGACTATTAAGAAATAGGAAAAGGACTTATTTTTATTGGTTTTCATCATTTTCAAATGGTTTTGTCTATTAATGCTGGGAAATCAAGAAAAAATTTCCTTTAAAACTAACCGCCTTTAAAGGAAAATCTTTCTTATTGATCGAAAATCAATCATAAAATTGTATTTATGAATGATTTTCTTTAAAGAAAACGAATCGATTAATAGAAAACTAATCGATTATTTAATTTTCAAAAATTATAGGTCAAAAAAAATGTGTCTTAATAGAAATGAATTTTGGTAAATGAAAGTAAAAAATATAAAAATTCAGATATTAAACCCACCAGAAATGTTTTAAGTCTTTTGAATTGAGTTCATCGCGTTACATAAAAGTTAATCAAACAAATAAAATGTGTATTTGATAATCAATACATAATCATAACGATATATTATAACACCGCAATCATTTCTTATTCTGTATTTTTTAGTTCAAATAACTGTTTTTGAATATTAAAGATGTATATAAAAAAAACACATCATTAAAATTCAAAAACATATTGAAGAAGATTAAAAATGATTTAAATACAAAAAAAAAATTGAACATGTTAATTATTGAATCATGAATTTTCTTTTAAATAATAGTAAAGATATCATCATCGTCTTCGTCGTCGTCTCACAAAAAAAAACTAACACAATCAGAAGCTATAGTACCTTTACATATTCTTTATTTTATTAAATTAAATATTCTTTATATTATGCTTTTCTTGATTGTGGATTAAGTGCTCCAAAGAGAAGTTAAGTGTTTATTTATTTTTTGATTAATTTTCAGTTTAATTTCTATTTAGTTTTCGTGATATATTTTTATACAATCGATTAAGCAATAGATTTTCTTAGATAAATTAATCCAAAAATTAAAGTCGTAATTTAAAAGAAAAATTCAGAGTTCAAAACAATTACAAAATATGTTGAAATTATTTAGTGGTGACGATTTGAATAATAGTAAAATTCAAATTCTATTTACAATTTTTCTATTAATATTAATTCAACAAATTGGCGGTGAATCAAGACAAAAACGTTTTTTAACATTTCCACGGACATCACCGACAAGAGTTCAGGTAATAATAATTATAAATAATATTTTTCATATCACTTCATTGTTTCCTAATATGTTTCCTTTTCTATTTCCATATATCCGTTGTTTTTTTCTTTCTATTAAAAACCTATCTATTTATAGAATGAAACTATAACAGCTAATATTGAATCACATATTGGATCAGGAGCTGTAAGTTATCACTATATATATATATTGAATTCCTCTTTAATCTCAATTAATAAGTGACCAATCATTATTCTTTTATTCCATAAACCATTTAACAACCTTTTTTTTTTTGGTATTTTTTTTTATTATAGATAATCGTCGGCATTGGAATACCCGTTGATTTAGAATTGGAATCGGTTACAATTGGTTATGTATTAAAAGCTGAATATTTTCTGCCAGAGAATGCATCAAATTATTTAGATTATATTGGTGATCCATTTAGTCCAACGTTACGTCCAATTACGGGTACGGCCATTGTACTTAAACGGCGTTCTGCCGAAACGGATCCGGCAGGAAAGGAGGTGATGGTAAAAGAACCCCAACAACAAGGAGAAGAAAAAGAAGCTGATTCTACTGATACTGCTGCTGATGATGAATCTTTAAATAATAATAATCATGCAAAAAATACATCCAACATAATTACGAAATCAGAATTTGGTTATGATAAAGAATTACATCAAAAATATGAAAAATATACACAAGAAGCAATTGAAATAAATGATGTAATACAAAATGATGATGATGATGATGAAGATAATTCTAAAACAGCAGATCCCGAAGATGCTGATAGTAAAACTAAAAAATATAGAAAATTAACAAAATTTGAAAAAAATAATAATATTGAAATTGAACGTGAATCCGAATTGAATTTAACCGTTGATGAACGTAAACCAAAAGAACCACAAAGTTTAGAAACATCACGTTGGACGTTGTATAAAGGTATTGAAACACTTGCGGAAAAGTAAGTATTTGAAATTTTAAGCGCATTTGAATTTTATCAATGTTCTATAGATTATATAATACAAATATTTTTGTATATATTTTCTTAGTAAAGGATTAGTTGGACGTTCATGTATTTTAAGAAGTATTTGTGAAGCAGCAAATGCTCCATTTACCTATTCCAGTGGAATATTAGGTGAATTAATGCATGTTATAATGTCGTAAGTGCTTTGTAAAGTTTTCACAAACTTAACAAACTTATATATTAACGCATCCTGATGTTGTGTTGTTGGTTTTTATATTATATTAATAATTTTTTTAGACCTTCAACATCACCCGATCGGATCATAAATCATTCGGATAATGAATATTTAAGGGCCGAAGAACTTGGACAATCCGGTGCACCATGTGATAAAATATTTAAAGAATGTACACGATCATTATTGGATCAATTTTCCGGAATTTATTCAACCATTGATAATGTATTGCAATTTTTAGGTTGAAAATATCGGGCGGGGGGGATTTTTTGTATGTTTGTATTTCAAGTGAAAATAAATGATTATATAAAAGAATTGTGGTTTGGAAAATGATTTAAATTATTTTAGTTTGGAGTTTTTTCCAGAGTAAAATAAATACTAAATTGAATATTTCGTAAAAGAATCTGTTATTGTGGAGATAAAAAAGGTGAAATTTTAAGAAAATGAATCAAAAATCGATTTATTTAATGAAAAATGTCTTCTATTGATAGAAAATCAATCAAAATTTTGGATTTTAACCGATTTTCATTGAAGATAAAACTATTTTATTAATACAAGATCAGATAAAATCCTGTCTGTAGAAATTTCCTGTATTAAAATTTTTTTTATTGATGGCGAATCCATCAAAAGTCGATTTTGAATCGATTTCTTTAAAGAGAAAACTTTCCTATTGAAAGAAAATCACCCATAGAAACTCTTAATTTTGACTAATGTTCTTTTTCTATGCCCATTTCTGACAATGTTCTTTAAACACAAAATGTTCTGATTGATGGAAAATCAATCAAAATTCGGTTTTAAACCATTTTCTTTATAAGATAAAATTGTTTTATTAATAGAAAATAAATCAAAAATCATATCTATATATAGAAATTCAGGAAGAATTTCATTTTATTAATGGAAATTCAAAGGAAACCCTTGGATTTTCTGGACAATTTTCTTTAAATAGAAAATTTTTCTATTGATGGACAGTAGAAAAACTGAATGGGAAACCCATTTCAGAGACATTTTCATTAATTTTTCTATATATTGAATAACAATTTCAAAAATCATTTCTATACAAAAGAGGATTTCAATTAAAATTGCCTAATATAGAATTAATAAAATATCTTTTCTTTAAAATATCTTTAGGAAAAATTGTTTTTATTAATGAAAATTCAAAGTAAAACCCTTCGATTTTCTGGATCATTTTCTTTAAACAATTTTTTAAACAATTTTTCCTAAAGATATTTTAAAGATATTTTATAGAAAATCCACAAAAAATCGATCAAAAATGTAGATTTTCTTTAAGGTAAATTTTTCCAATTGATGGAATGAAATGAATCAATATAAAAACCTCCCTTTTCTGAGAAGTTTTCGTTAAGGATAAATTTTTCTATGGACATAACATCAATGAAAAATCAATCTGGAATCATTTTCATTGATAAAATTAATTCAAAATCTAGCTTCTGATCAATTTTCTTTGAATAGAAAATTTTCCTACTGATTAAAAAACAATCAAAATTAGTTTTTTAACCATTTTCTTAAAAGATAAAATTATTTTATTAATAGAAAATCAATCAAAAATCGAATCTTTAAGAAGTTTAAGAAGAATTTTTTTTATTGATGGAAATAAAATTCAAATGAAAATCTCGGATTTTCCGAACAATTTTGTTTAAAAAGAAACCTTTTTACTATAAAGAAAATTTACCCAAAAACAAACTCTATACAGCTTAACTTCCCGAAAATATCTATATTTTACTATCCAACAAAATTCAAATTGCCAAAGAACCACTAAATTTATTACAAAACCATTTAAATTATCAAAAGAAAACTTACACCAATTGCACTACCTCTTGTAAATGGAACAACTGGAACGATTCTTTTAATTCTTTCATTTGAACATTTTATTAACAGAATTTGATTTAATGCAAATATTATTAATATGGAATGTGCAGATTCAAATGGAAAATATTTCATTTTCTTTATTTTTTTGTATGAAATCCAAAATTTCTTTGTATTAAATCCACACTTTTTTTTTTTTTGTATTACTAATCCACAATATTCAATTGAAAGAGGTTTGAAAATTGTACTATATATGATTATAGAATAAGAATATTTGAATAACTAAAAATGATAATGGATTTTACACCTGTGAGGAAGTTAAAATCTTCTGCGGTGTGTGATTTTAATTTTTATGTTTAGTATATACCAAGAATTTTTACATATCCATCATAAATTTAACATCTACTATATATATAATATATTTTAATATAATGCGAAATTCCTCAACATCTCTGCGGCGTATTGCATTTTTTAATAGAATTTATGATAGAAAATTACAGGGTATTTTAGAAATTTGGTTTTTACAATGTTTTTGCAATGCCCTTATCCTTTCAATAATATTAAGTAAGTTGTTGAAATTAATTCAATTGTATTTCTAAAAAGTTTTCATTGATTTTATAAGCTTGATCTCCACGGGATGAAAAGGAATGGAGGAATCTCCCCGCAGGGTGAAAAGGAAGGATTTAAAAACGAAATGAAAATTTAATTGATCTTTCATGGAAATTGTAAACAAATTTTAAAAGAAAATATTAATTTAGTAAAAATAATAGTAATAATAAAATTAAGAAACTTACACCAACTCCACTATTTCGTAAAAATACAACTCTTTTATTACGATGTAATAATAATTCCGATTGAAAAGGATGATCAACTTTATTTCCATAATTTTTATTTGATGTTACTTGAATTTGTTGTACAGATGAAGATTCATTCGTCGCAATACAAATTTGTATTGCATTTAATATAACAATTAAATTGACCACCAATAATAATCGATAGCAATAATCATAAATAAATAATCGATTCATTATATATATATATATAAATTTAAAACAAACAAACAAATAACCAAAAAAAAAAAAAATACTAAATATAATATGAATTACTCGTGGTCAACGATTGTGAGTCTCCTAAATAACTTTGACAAGTTCTAATTTTAAAAACAAAAATATATCTACATATAGATCTCATATTACCATTATTAGTATATTATATCATTAGATACACATGTATATTGATTGTAATGATTTCTGTTAATTTAAAGACAAAAAAAACCTCAAATATTTAAAAAAAAAAACCATAAGACAATATATATAAATTAGAAAAATAAATGAATTTATATATACAAATGCGTTAATGTATAAAATTTCTCTTAAGTCATCGGCAATAGCAATAGCAGCAGCATCAGTATATAATAGCATCACCGGGATGCTGCTAATGTCTGTCTTTGTGTATTTATTTATTTTAAAAACTTACTAATTAAATATTCTCTTAAACAAAATTTTTTTTAATTAAATCTAATTAAAATCTAGATCTTTTTTTTTTTTTTTTGCTTTTTTTATGAGGTTCTCTAACTGTTATGTGGACGTTAATTTCTATATATATATATAAAAATTTCATATGGTATTAAATGTATTTATATAAGTACATTAACTATCAATATATATAATAATCGATTGACGATTAGAAAATATATCTATTGTTATTAGAGGATGGAAAAGAAGTGCGAATTATTTGTATAATTTTATCTTTTTTTTTTTAATAATCAAGTGGGAGTTTGTCGTAAGTATTCGAGCTAGTTCATCATCGCAATCGCAATCAAGATCTTTAAATTCATTAAAACAATTCAGCAATCAGTTCAACAATCCATTTATTTAACCATTTATACAGTCATATTTCATTCCATTTATATCAATTAAATTATCCATTCCCATTTCTAATTCAATTTTTCGCATTAATAAACCAAATTCATTCTGATCAATATTATAAGATTTTAGTTATAATATTCGCATTCTTCTTATTGTTTGATTAACTTTTAATTATGGTTATTTGAAAGAAATTAAAGAATGAAAATTTCTTTCACCTCTTTACAATTAAAGATAATCCATTTTTAAAGGTCAATTATTCATTAATCTAGAAAACAATTAAATTCTTTTATGCTTTATCTATTCTATATTCATCAATTTATTCATTATCACTATTCAATCCATATATACATACCTAGAACATTCATATATACATTCAGTAATCAATATCAATATAAATTAATTCATATATTCTTTCATACATCTATATTTCTTTCAGTCCAACCTCTGTGTATCCATTTGATCTCTTCAATTATTTCAATTAGCTATCCATTTTATCCGCCAATATATACATTCTGAAATAAATTCTCCAATACATATTATGCCACAAGACATTTTAAATACTTCAAATTAGACAAGAACTGATCAAAATTGTTTAAAAAGTAGTTAAGAATGAATAAAAATATATATCAAAGTATAGATAAGATTTGATTAAAACATTGATCAGACTTCATACTTCGAATTAGACAAGAACTATAATAAGAATTGTTTAAAAAATAGTTAAGAATGGATAAAAAATACCGGTAATTAGAAAATATCTGATTAAAATATTGATAAGACGGATTAAGAATACTTCAAATTATAGACAAGAACTGATAAAAATTGTTTAAAAAGTAGTTAAGAATCGATAAAAATCTAACAGAATGAATATAGAATTGATTGAAATAAATAAACAAAAATAGACTGAACAAGAAAGCATTCCAAAATATATATACAAGAATTAATCCGAATTGAATAATAAAAATAGACCAAATGCAATAAGAATTACTTAAAATTTGACAAGAATCGATAAAACTATACATCGAAATAGATGAGATTTGATTGAAACATGCCAAAAAAATGTAACCCAATGAATATACTTTAAATTAAACAAGAACCGAAGTTATATGAGAATAAATCAACAACATATAGACAAGAATATGAATAAGCAAAACATTCCATACACTTAAGACAAAAAAATGATCGGAAAATTAATTAAAAAATAGATAAAATTTGATAAGAATCATTAAAAATTAATAAAAATTGTTCATAATTGCTTAAAAAATTGAATCAAATGCAATAATGAAACAAAAATTGTTGAAAATTTCTTGCAAAAATATTTAAGATTAGATCAAAAATACACTGATGAGAATGTGTTAAAGAAATAGATAAAAATCGATAAAAATACATCAAAATAGACAAAATCCGATTCAAAAATTGAAAACAATTCATACAGACTGATTAGAAATGATCAAAATAGACAAGAATGAATAAGAAATCATTCTAAAATAGACAAATTTTTAATCCGAATGGATTAAAAAAAACTGAGACGGACATCAATAAGAATAATTAAACTTAAATATATTAAATTCTTATATTACATATCTGATATTTTACACAGAAAAATAAAATAATATGTAAATTTATAAATTTCACACACTTACAAAAAAAAAAAACATTACATTCTTTTAAGAAGAAAATATAAAATATATAAATAAATATAGATAAATAACAAATGCGGAGATTTTACAAATATTTTAATATATTTTAATAAAAAATATATATTATATATACGAGGTAAATAAAAATTATAATAAATAATTACATTGAGAAGGTGATGATTTAAATAATTCTTAAGTCTATATAACAAATATATATACACGTTAATTAATAGGTAAATAATAAAATGAAAAATATATGGATATATGGAAAAAAAACGATAACGATAGTTATATATTATTCTTCAGATGTATTCAGATCTTATATGGATATATTACTAAATCAAACATAAAATCTAAATATAATCTTTCGTTCATATATATGTATTCTAAATTCTATAAGTATATATCGAGTATAGAGCAGACACCCAACTATATATAGAAATTTGTCAAAGTTTTCATTTTATCTATAACTATAACTACACTATATATTTTGAAATCAAATTAATATCATTTCAATTATATTTTAATATGCGATTTAAAAATTAGCAAATAAGAGAAGAATTTAAAAAAAAAAAAAATAAATATTAAATATGTGCAATTTAAAGTGTTGGTTAAATCAATATTTGTTTTTTATTTTGTGTTTGTTGTGCAATAAAATATCAAATTAAATATAGACAAAAAAAAAATGTACTGAACACAGACTTACCAGTCTAATTTTTAATAGTAAAATAACAATCTCCCCGCACTGCCAGACTGGAACATTTAATTTATTATTTATGGGAAAAAATCAATGGTCATCAGCATCATCATCATCATTATTAAAACAAAAATTATTTTCAATTATTTTGATTTTAATTACAATACAATTTAATGTTTTTATTGTTTTATTAATTAATTCATCAAATGTAAATGCAATTTCAACCAATACAATAAATACAATCAGTAAAAGTACATCAAATCATCATCATCATCATCATCATGGACAATGTCTAAGCCGTTCAAAACGAGAATTATTATTTCCATCAAGTAGTACAATTGGTGTAAGTATATAACTCACAAATAGAATCTCAATCAATTTCAACAACATATAATAATTAATTAAAAAAACTTTTTTTCTATCAATATATATAAAAAAGTTACTAGTTGCAATTTCAGTACCATTAAGTCCAACAAATAAAAATGTATTTGTATCGTATAATTTTGAAGCCAATTATAATGTACCAACGATAGTTAATGATTTAAAAAATGGTGTAAGTTAATTGTAATTATATACAGAAATAAATTATATCTATATATATATCGAATTAAAATCAATTTAAATTTTTAGTTTAACAATCAACAACAAAGAAATTATGACCATGATGATAATAAATTGAATAATGAGAATAATAAATTAATAAAAAAATCAAAACGATTAAAAGTTAAACGATCAAATCAAATTAGAAATTATTCAAAACAATTGGACGAATCAAAAGATGATGATGATACCAGAAAAGAATCCAGGAATAATCGTAAAGTGGAAGAAGAAGAAACAGCACAACAATGTAATAAATCAAATTTTAAATTAATTATGAGAAAAAGTACATATCGGATGCTTGAAACAAAATTACTAGTGTAAGTATATTTCCTGGTTTTTTTTCCGAATAAAATACATTAAAAATGATGATTTTCAAGGAAAATTCTCAATTCTGGTAAAGTCCGTTCAAGGAAACCCCCTTCAATATGTTTGACACAGATCATTTAGAATGTATTATAAATCGTGTGTGTAAAATTTTCAAAACGATTGGTTAATAAATTTTCAAGATATCGCAGTCAGAATATGATTTAGTAAAATTTTCCATATGAAATACATGAAAAAATGGTGAAAATCTTGGAAAATTCTTAATTCTGGCAAAGTCTGTTCAAGGAAACCCCCTTCAATATTTGACAGAGATCATTTAGAATGTATTATAAATATCGTGTTAAATTTTCAAAACGATTGGTTAACGAAATTCCAAGAAATCGGACACAGAAATTGATTTGGTAAAATTTTCCATATGAAATATATGAAAATCTCGGAAAATTCTCCATTCTGATCAAGTCCGTTCAAGGAAACCCTATTCAATATTTGACAGAGATCATTTAGAATGTATAATAAATACTGTGTACAATTTTCAAAACGATTCGTTAACAAATTTTCAAGATATCGTAGTCAGAATATGATTTAGTAAAATTTTCCATATACAAAATACATTAAAAATGATGATTTTCAAGGAAAATTCACAATTCTGATCAAGTTCGTTCAAGGAAACCCCCTTCAATATTTGACAGAGATCATTTAGTATGTATTATAAACCGTGTGTCTACAATTTTCAAAACGATTGGTTAACAAATTTTCAAGATATCGCAGTCAGAAGATGATTTTGTAAAATTTTCTATATAAAATACATTAAAAATAGTGAAAATCTTGGAAAATTCTCAATTCTGATCAAGTCCGTTCAAGGAAACCCTATTCAATATTTGACAGAGATCATTTAGAATGTATAATAAATACTGTGTACCATTTTCAAAACGATTCGTTAACAAATTTTCAAGATATCGCTGTCAGAATATTATTGAGTAAAATTTTCCATATACAAAATACATTAAAAATTGTGAATATCTTGGAAAATTCACAATTCTGATCAAGTCCGTCCAAAGAAACCCCATACAATATTTTACAGACATTATTTAGAATGTATTTTTAACACTGTATAAAATTTTCAAAACGATTGGTTAACAAATTTTCAAGATATCGCAGTCAGAATATGATTTAGTAAAATTTTCCATATACAAAATACATTAAAACTGTTGACAAATTCTCAATTCTGACCAACTCCGTTCAAGGAAACCCCCTTCAATATTTGACAGAGATCATTTAGAATGCATTGAAATATTTATACAGTTATGGATTTGAAGGAAGACCATGTATTTTACGGGCAATTTGTGAAGCTGCCGAATCCTCAATTGGTTATAATAATGGAATTTTAGGTGATATTTTACATATTATTTTAACGTAAGTATACAATTTTTGGTTTCGTTTCCAAACTAATCAGCACGACAGAAAGTTTATAGTATCGTATATTTATTTTTTTTAATAACATCCCCATCATTACACAGACCATCATCATCAGAAAATGAAAACCTTCATTCAGATTTCTACGAAGCCGAACATTTTGGTAAATTAGGTAAATGTGAATTATATAATAAGTATTGTAAAAAAAGTATTTTAAATATAATAAGCCATAATTTAAATTTATAATAATAATAATAAAGCAAAAAAAAAAAAAACAAATTAAAAACTAGAGTTTTTCTTATTATGTCAATATAATACATTAAAAATTATGATATTCTTGAAAAATTCTCAATTCTGACAAAGTCCGTCCAAGGAAACCTCATCCAATATTTTACAGAGATCATTTAGAATGGATTATAACTCTACTCTGTACAATTTTCAAAGCGATTGCTTGGAGAATTTTAAAGATATCGCAGTCAGAAAATGATTTTGTAAAATTTTCCATATAAAATACATTGAAAATTGGAAAATTCTCTCTTCTGACCAAGTCTGTCCAAAGAAACCCCATCAAAAACAGATGTTTAATGCAATAAATTTCTTATTATACACTATAATTTCATCCAATAGACAAAAATAAATTATATTGTCCATGTTTAACTTTAAAAAAAAACTAAATGTAGGTCATCATCACACAAAAACACGAATATCATGTTCAAAAAAAAAAAAAAAGATATAATAAATATTTTTAACCGTATTGACTTAACCGAAATTCCCTAATAAAAATTAACATTTCTATTTTTTTTTTTTAATTAATTGTGTGATTTAAACAAAAGTATTAAGTTAAAAATAAAACAAAATATATAGTGAGATATGTACATATAGAAAGAAATAAGAAAGGTAGGTTCTAATTAAATTAAAAGTTTTATGTATAGTTATTTTTTATGCCTTTGTATTTCTTTTACCCATTCTTCTTTCTATATTATTTTAGTATTGGGACAATTGAATTCATATTGAAGAACATTTTTCTTATGTAACCATTTTTTAATAATATTATTAATTATTTTTAGTTATTTTCAATCGGTCATTTAGACTTTAGTGATAAAAATAACAGATTTCTTTTAATATTACGTCGTTTTAAACTTTGTTTTGTGCGTTGTTGCGCTGTGTGTGTGATTTTGATTTTGAAAATATTTCAAAAATAATGTTACAATCAATTAATTTAATAATTTTAATAATATTTTGTTCATGTAAATTGAATCAAATTTATTGTTATGTAAATTATAAAGCTTTAGCTGATTCTGATCAATATCATAAATTGGGACATAAATTGAATTCATCGTCAGCAATAATAATGGACGAGACGAATACTACGGTATCATCAAAAAATGATACGATTTCAAGCAGACAAAAAAGATTTATACATTTTCCATATAATTCATGTTTTGCGGTAAGTTTTTTTTTTATAATCATAATCGAAGGAAAAGTTTGTCTAATTGATGATCAAATGAACAATTATTGTTATATATTATTTACAGTTAGCCGTTGCAATGGCAATACCATTAGAAACAAAAAATCGTAATGTTTATTTTTCATATAATTTTGAAACAAATTTCTATTTACCATATTGGGATGTTGTTCAAGGAATTGTACCTGTTACATTTTCAACGGTATGTTAAATTAAATAATTTATCTATATAATCATATTTTGAATCAAAATAAATGGTATATATGGAATTGAGTAGCTGATCGTATAAGATTAATTTGTTTATTCTTTTACTATATAATATTTATTATAGATAACACAATTGGGTACAATTGATGGAACATTAGCGGCAATCAATAATCAACGTAAAATTGATGGAAATTCTGAGATTGAAATGGTAAATTCCAATCAATCAGTGGATGTTAACACAACAATACAAAATAATCATAATAAAAAACATATAAAATTGAAAAATAAAAGTCAAAAGGTAAAGAATAATAAATCGGCACAGCCTCAAAGATCAAAGAAACATAAAAAACAACAAAAATCAAAAATTACAAATAAAGTTAATGGTAATAAAGGAATCATTAATTCAAAGGATAATTCGAAAAAATCAAAAAAAAATCCAGTATTATTAAAACGAAAAACACGTAAAATTCAAAGTTTATTAAGTCGTCGTAAATTTTATAAAATATTAGAGAATAAAATGGAAAGGTAAAATAATTTTATAATATTATTATAGTTTAGAAATTAATCTATTTACAATTGTTTGAACTTTATAGTATGGGATTAAATGGACGTGCTTGTATATTAAAAGCAATTTGTGATGCTGCTAAATATCCATTGGGTACTCATAATGGAGTGTTAGGTGATATTTTACATATTATTTTAACGTAAGTACATTTATTTTTTACTTAACTAAACTACCTTTTTTTTTAAATATTCATAAGAAATTAAACAAATGTCAATTTTATTATAAAATATATATAGACCATCATCGTCAAGAGATGAAAATCTTCATACAGATATCTATGCGGCAGAAGATAACGGTTTAAATGGAGGAGATTGTCAGCAATATGTTGAAAAATGTCCAAAAAGTTTTCTTGATTATATTTTATTGATTAAATGATGATTTGTTTTTTAAATAGAGATGATCATTAAATATATGTGTTTTATGTTATACCAATTTGAATATTTTAACAAAAAATAAAACAAAAAACGGTGTCACCAGAACGAAATCTCTATCTGTAATTCTAACTTGGATTTGTATTTGGGTGGTATAGGGAAGATAATTTCTATTCCACTTTAAACCTTCCTCCTATCTCCGAAAACCTTCCTCCTATCGGGGCAGTGCTTGGGCAAAGAAAAAAAAATTATATAATACTCACTGTGTTTATTAGACGTACTGTCAACATTACATTCATTCTTTATTGAACCTTAACATTTGGTTGGAATAAAAAAAAAACCCTAAATAAAAAAAAAACACTAAATAAAAACTCCCATCTTTAAAAAAAAAAAAAAAAAAAAAAACCACTTTTCCACTACCAATTTTCCCTATTAAAAATGATTTATTGTAGGTGCACATTTAATTTTTCGTTCACTTCACAACACGATTAAATTTTTTAAATTAAATTTATTGCATTTTGGCTTAAAACAATTAAAATTAATTAATAATTAATTAAAAAAAATCGAACTAAATTTGCATACAAAATAAAACGAAAAGAACAAAGAAAATGAAAATGGCTGCCAAAAAAAGAAAGAATTTAGGGGAGAATTTCGTACAACAATCATAATTCCATGGCTGTCAAGTAAAAATTAATATAATAATTTGGAATGCGTTCAAAAAGACAATTTTTCATAATATGATTTTTTAATTATTTTTAATTAATTTTAATTGTTTTTGTTGTTTGTTTTATTCATTTTATTATGTTTTTAGAAATAAATAAACAAAATTTAATAAATTAAAGGTATAATAAAGGAAATAGACAAATAAATTTTAAATTTGTTAGAAATTTTTCTTATTAATTTATTACATGGTATAATTATTTTATTTAAAAATAAAATGTTTTTGGCATTAAATAAAGGTAATAATCGGATCTTTTCATGCTCTTACATCAATTATTTCGTTAGGCTTTTAGATATTTAAGATATTTTTATGATCTTTATCAAAATCTTGATTATAAAATTTGAGTGAAAAAAAAATTTTAATAGGAAAAAAATGTCATTATAATGATATTTGTAGGTTTATCCGTTAGCCATTCTCATTGTTATGGCTATGATAAATTAATATTCAAACCATTTGCCGAATGATTTCCGTGCTCCAAAAATTCTTACCTTATAAAAATATGAAATTCCAAATAATCCAAATAATCCATAGTTCAAAATAATCGTTTACGCCACAGGACATAGTCCAAAAGTTAGTCAAAATGAACCACATTTTCAAGCCTTTGGATTGGTTAAACCCCTTCTATCGGAAATTGCTTATCTGAATTTTACCCAAAAAATTTTTTTACGCCAAAATCAAATAGATTTTGCTCTGGGAAGTTTTTTTTTGTATATATTTCTATATAAATTTAATTTAATATTGTTTTTTTTTTGTTAATTTATGATCGTTTTAATTAAATTAAACATTTAATTTAATTTAATTAAACCTTTTTTTTTCAAATTGGAAAAAAAATACAAGGAAAAAATGTTTATATGAAAAATTAAATATTCGCATTTCGATCCACAGCCCCTCCAAAAGTTAGTCAAAATAGATCTTTCGAGCTAATAAGTTGGTTTACTGGCCAATAGCCGAAGTTCCTTTGCTGAATTTCAACCAAAAAAATTTTTTTATGCAAAAAACAAACTTTTTAAAATACACATTTTGCTCTACCAAGAAATTTTTTTGTTATTATTTATATATGAATTTAATTAATTAATGTGTTTTTGTTAATTTAATGACCATTAAACTTAAAAAATAATTTAAATATGGAGTTTTATTTGGTTTTGTGGTGCGAATAAAGAAAAAAAAATACAAGGAAAAAATTTTTATATGAAAAATTCAATGCTTTTCAATATTACAAATTCACTCACCCGGTTAAATCCGTCAATATAAATACAATATACATCAATAATAACGGTAAATTATTGATTTTCATCATAAAATACAATATTTTGACCTAAACCCATTAATATCTCAAATGAAAAAAAATCAATTAATTAAAATTATATGAAAAAAGAATATATTCAAAATCGAACGCATTCCTAATTATTTTCTTTTGTTTTACGAATATGCGTGGTTTTTATTTGATAATTGATGTGGTAATACTTTTTTTTTTTTAATTTATAGCGGCGGCCATACTTTATTTTTATTTTTCATATCATGACATATGGTGGCGGCCATATTTATTTTTTTTCTACAGTATATTTTTTTTTTTTTGCGTTAAAATTTTTAATTTTTTTGAAATAAATTTTAATTAATTTAAATTTTACATTTTAATCAATAGTAATTTAAATATTATGTTTTATTTTTTAATTTTTTATTTATTTTAATAGTGTTTTTTTAATGTATTAATATCTTTTAATAGTGTTAAAAATTGTATTGAAATTTTATTGCTTGTCTCTGCTTTTTTTTTTTTTTTTGTTGAACAAATATTTTGTATGGTGGTGGATCCCCGAAAATATTTTCCTTAAACTAAAGATTAAAGTGATTAAGCGATGGACATCATCCAACGGGAAAAACAACAAGATGAAATTGTGTTTAAAACAATCAAATTTGTTTTGGAAGATGATGATGATTTCTGCAGAAATAATGATGAAACGAAAATGAAGGTAAACAATCCAAGTAAAAATTATAACGGAGAATATTTCTTTGGTAATAATGGCGTTGATGATGGTGGCAACCATTTAATTGACTACAAAACATCGATAAGGGAAATGAATTCGTCCAGAAAAAATTATTTACCAATTAAAAGTGAAACCATTGTTTTACCACCACCACCACCACAACATCATCAAGAACAACAACAACAACAAAGACAACAACAATCTATTAAATCATCAATGTTTAATGTTGTTGGATCAATTTCTTCAAGCACTTCAGTTACTTCTATTGATGATGACATTCCAAATCGTTATTCACAATTGCTACCAAATAATGTTAATCCATTTTTGTATAAAACATGGTCAACATCCGATTGTTTGAATGATAAATTAATCAATGATAATAATAAAAATTCAATTGGTTTATCATCGCCATCCATTAATTTACGGCAAATTTATGAAATTGCATTAAAACAACAAATGAAGGAATTACAAAATAATTTACAACAAAATTATAGTCGTGTAATGGCTGCAGCCGCAACGGTTGTTAAAGCTGCTGCTGCTGCGGGAACCGTACCATCAGCATCATCATCATCATCATCATCATCATTCATTCCTTCACACCATCAAATTTCAAATGTAACAAAATCATTTGTTCCACAATTTAATCGATATAATGGAAATAATTATGGTAATCAACAATATACGGAAATGGGTAATTCACGTCGTATGATGATGCCAATAAATAAACCAATTAATCAACAATATTATGTAAAATCATCATTAACTGCACAGTCTACAGCAGTATCATCGCCATTAACTACTAATAATGGTTCATATCCATCAGTAACAAATTATATACAAACATCTCCATTATTGATTCAAAACAACAATAACAATCACAATAATAATAATAATTATTATTATAATACAAATATTATTAATAATAGAACAATGGAAAATCAATTTTGTAATTTTTGTAAAAAAAATGGTGAATCGGTGTAAGTATAATCATTTATTATATTTATACAAATGTTCCTGATGTATTTCTAATTAGTTTCCAATTCCAAGACGACAGGGATGTTTTATTTTGTGTGTTTATTCTTAAATCGTTGATGGATTTCTATTAGTTTACACAACTCGTACGTTATTTAGGTTCAGTAAAAACAAATTAAGAATACTCAAATAACTCAAATATTCGTTTTACTATTTGCCTGTAAAATAGCGAATGTTTGATAGGGTTGAATTTTGTTCCACCACCACAACCAATACAACTTCGTATACCAAAGTCCTAATTCATTTTTGTTTTTATAATATATACCATTAGATATATATAGTATTTTATATTTATACATACATTTGATGAAATAATATTAATCATTGATTTTCTTTTTGTTATTATTTTGTGTCATTTCAGTGATTTTTATACTTCACATAAATTATCAATTCGTGGTATTACAATATGCCCGGTATTGTTAAGAACCAATTGTACAAATTGTGGACGTCAAGGACATACAATGTAAGTTTGACTTAATTATTATATTATATGATTATATTAATATCAATCAAGAATGCAAATCATCCGGGTTCTTTTTCTTAAATGATGTTTATTGTAATTTAATTAAAGTATAAATTAGGGCTAATTAGCTTGGGCATTTTAGTAATACTAAAAATAATTTAATTGCTATATGAAAATACTTACAGTAATATTCAACAAATCGTTTTGAAAATCATATAACGTATTAATAATGCAATATAGATGATTTGTGCAACTTATTGGATAAGGTTTCCTTGAACGAACTGGTTCATAATGGAGAATTTTCCAAGGTTTTCACTATTTTTAGTGGATTTTATATGAAAAATTTTACCAACGCCATTTCTGAGTGCGATTTCTTGAAAATTTGTTTACCAATCGTTTGGAAAATTCTACATAGTGTTTATAATACGTTAGAGATGATCTATGCAACTTATTGGATAGGGGTTCCTTGGACCAAATGGTTCATAATGGAGAATTTTCTAAGATTTTCATTATTTTTAGTGTAGTTTATATGAAAAATTTTACCAAACCCATTTCTGAGTGCGATTTCTTTAAAGTTTGTTTACCAATCGATTTGAAACTTGTATACAGTATTTATAATGAATTATAGATGATCTCAACAACTTATTGGATGAGGTTTCCTTGGACCAACTGGTTCATAATGGAGAATTTTCTAAGATTTTCATTATTTTTAGTGTATTTTATATGAAATATTTTACCAAATCCATTTCTGAGTGCGATTTCTTGAAAATTTGTTTACCAATCGTTTGGAAAATTGTACGTAGTGTTTATAATGCGTTATAGATGATCTCTACAACTTTTTGGATAAGGTTTCCTTGGATGAACTGGTTCATAATGGAGAATTTTCCAAGTTTTTCATTATTTTTAGTGTATTTTATATGAAAAATTTTACCAAATCCATTTCTGAGTGCGATTTCTTGAAAATTTGTTTACCAATCGTTTGGAAAATTGTACGTAGTGTTTATAATGCGTTATAGATGATCTCTACAACTTTTTGGATAAGGTTTCCTTGGATGAACTGGTTCATAATGGAGAATTTTCCAAGTTTTTCATTATTTTTAGTGTATTTTATATGAAAAATTTTACCAAATTCATTTCTGAGTGCGATTTCTTGAAAATTTGTTTACCAATCGTTTTGAAAATTGTATACAGTATCTGTAATGCAATATAGATGATCTGCACAACTTATTGGATAGGGTTTCCTTTGACCAAATGGTTCATAATGGAGAATTTTCTAAGATTTTCATTATTTTTAGTGTATTTTATATGAAAAATTTTACCAAATCCATTTCTGAGTGCGATTTCTTTAAAGTTTGTTTACCAATCGATTTGAAACTTGTATACAGTATTTATAATGAATTATAGATGATCTCAACAACTTATTGGATGAGGTTTCCTTGGACCAACTGGTTCATAATGGAGAATTTTCTAAGATTTTCATTATTTTTCGTGTATTTTATATGAAAAATTTTACCAAACCCATTTCTGAGAGCGATTTCTTGAAAATTTGTTTACCAATCGATGTGAAACTTGTATACAGTATTTATAATGAATTATAGATGATCTCAACAACTTATTGGATGAGGTTTCCTTGGACCAACTGGTTCATAATGGAGAATTTTCTAAGATTTTCATTATTTTTCGTGTATTTTATATGAAAAATTTTACCAAATCCATTTCTGAGTGCGATTTCTTTAAAGTTTGTTTACCAATCGTTTTGAAAATTGTACGTAATGTTTATAATGCGTTATAGATGATCTCTACATCTTTTTGGATAAGGTTTCCTTGGATGAACAGGTTCATAATGGACAATTTTCCAAGTTTTTCATTATTTTTAGTGTATTTTATATGAAAAATTTTACCAAATCCATTTCTGAGTGAGATATCTTGAAAATTTGATTACCAATCATTTTGAAAATCTTATACAATATTTATAATGCAACATAGATGATCTGTGCAATTTCATAGATAGAATTTCCTTGAACGAACTGGTTCATAATGGAGAATTTTCCAAGATTTTCATAGTTTTTAGTGTATTTAATATGAAACATGTTACCAAATCCATTTCTGAGTGCGATTTCTTGAAAATTTGTTTACCAATCGTTTGGAAAATTGTACGTAGTGTTTATAATGCGTTATAGATGATCTCTACAACTTTTTGGATAAGGTTTCCTTGGATGAACAGGTTCATAATGGAGAATTTTCCAAGTTTTTCATTATTTTTAGTGTATTTTATATGAAAAATTTTACCAAATCCATTTCTGAGTGAGATATCTTGAAAATTTGATTACCAATCGTTTTGAAAATTGTACATAATGTTTATAATGCGTTATAGATGATCTCTGCAATTTATTGGATAGGATTTCCTTGAACGAACTGGTTCATAATGCAAAATTTTCCAAGATTTTCACTATTTTTAGTGTATTTTATATGAAAAAGTTTAACAAATCCATTTCTGAGTGAGATATCTTGAAAATTTGATTACCAATCATTTTGAAAATCTTATACAATATTTATAATGCAACATAGATGATCTGTGCAACTTATTGGATAAGGTTTCCTTGGACGAACTGGTTCCTAATGGAGAATTTTCCAAGATTTTCACTATTTTTAGTGTATTTTATATGAAAAATTTTACCAAATCCATTTCTGAGTGCGATTTCTTGAAAATTTGTTTACCAATCGTTTTGAAAATTGTATACAGTATTTATAATGCAATATAGATGATCTCTGCAACTTATTGGATAAGGTTGAGCATGGTTATTATCAAGGGTATGAAACGTATAATAAACCGTCAGTAATTTTTTATCAGTCCGGATGATTTTTGTATTGTGGTACATTTTGTATTCCCAAAGTTTATAAAGAAACTTAAAATGGTTATATCAATATGATTTGCATTTTTGATTGTATATTTATAGATTTATTAAATAAAAAATACAACACACCAACACATTATATATTTTTACACATAGTTCATAGTTGGTATTGATTCATTAACCAAATTGTATAAAATAATATTTACTATATTTTGGTGCTAATTCTAACATTTATATTCCTTTTTTTTTTTTATTTATATAATATGTTCTGTGCTATTTGATTATTATAACTATTATTATTAATATTATTATTATCATTATCGTTGATTTAAATGGTTCTTATTTAAAAATTATTTTGTTTCGCAAAAGGAGGAATGTATATCTTTATTGATTAGAATTAGGATTCCGCTAGAATTTTAAGAGTAATATTTTGGAGGCGAATGTATTAATTAAATATACAGTAATAATAGTGTAAAGGTGATTGCTATAGTTATTAAAGTATCTGCATGTTATGATTATTTAATTATTCTGCTTAATAATAAGATTTTTATATTTGACATCAGGATCGGTCCAATTATGACCTTGTTGTCTATTGGAAATTTTCTAATAATAAGAAAATTCTCTGTAATTTGATAGAATAAAATTTTGTATTCAACTAGCTTAAAGAAATTCTAATATATTTAAATTGATTTAATGAAATTCTATATTTAAATTGCTTAAAGAAATCCTGTATTTAATTTGAAATTCTGTATTTTAATTTTCAATATTAATGGGAAAATTTTATATATAGTTGTCTAATAATAAGAAAATTTGTATAATTTTCCTATTAATTGAAGGTTTAATATAATTTTTTATTGTAATATAGCATAAATTCCGTATAATATGTTTTAAGGTTTAAGGAAATTCTGTACAATTTTCTTATAGAAATTTTGTATTTAATTTGCTTAATGAAATTCTTTTGTATTTAATTAATTCTGCATGGTGTTCTAATAATTATAAGAAAATTCTTTTGAATTTTATGATAATGGGAAAATTCTCTGTATTTTTCTAATAATGGGAAAATTCTCTATAATTTTCTATAATTATATAGGAAAATTCTGTATAATGAACATTCTTTTATATTAACAATTTTTTTTACTGCATTATGAATTGCATTTTGTAATCTATTTTAATTTTCCTGCATAATTTTTATAATAATTATTGGTAGTTTCGCTGGTTCTCAAGTTTTCATTCAATCTTCTGTTTTAACCATAAATTTAAGCTGTTATGTTTTCAAATTTAATTCTCATTCTTCTATATTTAGCTTTATTTACTAAATGGAATTATTTAATAAATTATATAGCTATATTATTTTGTCAAAAATACTAATATCATAACTAGACTAATAAAAATCCACCACATGATTATCAATTTATTAATTGATCATTTCATACATACATAAACAAAACAGATAACCATTTGATGAACATAAAATCCCTCCTTATACAATTGTATTTCTATTTTGATTTTATTTCTTTCCATAAATTAGTGGTAATTGTAGTCGGCAGACAAGCAGCAATATAATAAAATTAATGAAAAGAATTCATTCAATGAATGTGCAGTAATGAAAATATTCCAGTTTTTATTCTATTTATAATGAAACTATAATTAAAATTTTAATATAAATTTTTTTTTATATAAAATAAAGGCAATTTGAATGCCGTTGAATTTTTTTTTTATCCATTATTCGAATGAAAACAAAACAATTTTTATGAATTTTAATAATAATTGATATTGGTTTTTGTATTTAATTCAATTTTTTTTTTTTTGGTATTTGGTGTTTCAATTTCAATTTGTTTTCATATTTTACTTTATTTTAAATCTATTTCGATTGTTAATTTTTTTATTCATATATTTTTTGATGATAAAAATTCAATTGAATTATTAATTTATTTTTAATTCCTTAAAAATTTTATAAACAATGTTTTTTTTTATTGTAATTTTTTTTTTGTAAAATTTATTTTACAGTTTTATTTTATTGTAATATTTAAACAAAACCATATATGAAAGAGAAAAAAAGCATGTGTTTTTGGAAAACTTTGCCCAAATTACTATATGATAGAATAAGTTAGAAAAAGTAAATTTTTTTTTTGTATTTATTGTATTTTTTAATTTTTTAATTAAAAATGAATTATTTTCGAAATAATATCTAATGGTGATTTTTCACATTCTTTAAATAATTTCTCGCATGGATCACCAATTCGTCCACGTTCTTCCGCCCATCGATATTCTTGATCTCGATGTTCGGATATCGTTTCGGTGGTTGTCGATGGACTGAAGTGAATATTTAGGAAATATATTTGATTGATTTGAGAGAATTTTTAGAGAAGAGATTTAAAGCTAAAAAAAATCCTTACGTTAAAATAATATGCAATAATTCACTATACACATTTCCATTTGTTGTAAATTGAATATCAGCACTATCACAAATGGCACGTAATATACAAGCACGTCCTGAATATCCTTGTCTAAGGAAGGGAGGGAAGTTGAGAGTTTTTTAATGTATTGACAATTTAAATCTAGATTTTTGTTTACTTACTGATCAATTAGAATTTCCCATCCTTTATATAATTTCCATCGAGAATTATTTAGATTTTTTAATTTATTTTGTACATTTTCATTTGATCGACTTGATTGTTGCCATTGTTGCTGTTTTTCATTCTTCACGTTATCCTCATCCAAATTGTCATCATCGCAATCGTTTTTAAACCATATACTTTCATTTGGAATTTCAATAATATCTTCATCATTAACGGTGTATTGTTCTAAATTATTGGTATTTTGAGGTGTTGTCACGTCACGTCGTTTTAGACGATAATTAAAAAAATCACCAATTGATGGATAAATTATATTGCTGGTATTATAGGGTAAAAAATATTCAGCTTTAAAAACCGTTCCCACGGTTATCGATCGATCATCGTCCAAATCATTAACTGGTATTCCAATACCGGCTATAAACTATTAGAAAAAATCTTTTACATTTAATATAGTAATCATATTATTTTGAATTTGTGTCAAAATTAATTACCTGATAACGTGTTGGATTTCCTCGTGGATAAATTAAAAAACGTTTTTCTCTTTCCAATAAATCCATTTCACAATGAATAAATTTTATAAATAATAATAATAATAATAAAATAAATAATAATTGCTGATAAATATCAATGGGTTTATAAAATTTTAACATTTTGTTTGTTTTTTTTACTATGACTCACAAATTGCGAGATTAATTTGAAATAATTATCTATTATACGCAGAGTTCAATGGATAGATTTTATTGGTTTTTAAATCGTAGACAAAGTAGAAAATAATATTATAAATTAATACTTTTTTTTACTGCGGAATTCTATTTTTTATATTTTATTTATTTTTCATATTCTGTATTTAACACATTTCCGATATGTATATATATTAAAAAATCTATACTTGTTAATTAAAAACAAAATACGCATATAGGTTCATTAATAAACATCCGCTATATTATTAATTGTTATTATATTAATATATGAATTGTAAATGCAGACGCGATTTTTATCGCAGGTTTTAATGCGCGATTTCTTGAAAATTTGTTTACCAATCATTGTAAAAATCTTATACAGTATTTATAATGCAATATAGATGATCTGTACAACTTATTGGATAAGATTTCCTTTGACGTACTGGTTCAGAATTGATAATTTTCCAAGACTTTCATGATTTTTAGTGTATTTTACATGAAAAAATTTTGCCAAATCCATTCCTGAGTTCGATTTCTTGAAAATTTGATTACCAATTATTTTTAAAATCTTACATAGTGTTTATAATGCATTATAGATGATATGTACAACTTATTGGATAAGGTTTCCTTGGACCAAATGGTTTATAATGGAGAATTTTCCAAGATTTTCACTATTTTTAGTGTATTTTATATGGAAAATTTTACAAAATCCATTTCTGAGTTCGATAGCTTGAAAATTTGTTTACCAATCATTTTGAAAATCTTATACAGTATTTATAATGCAATATAGATGATCTGTAGAACTTATTGGATAAGGTTTCCTTGGACAAAATGGTTTATAATGGAGAATTTTCCAAGATTTTCACTATTTTCAGTGTATTTTATATGGAAAATTTTACCAAATCCATTTCTGAGTGCGATAACTTGAAAATTTGTTTACCAATCATTTTGAAAACCTTTTACAGTATTTATAATGCAATATAGATGATCTGTACAACTTATTGGATAAGGTTTCCTTGGAGGTACGGGTTCATAATAGAAGATTTTCCAAGATTTTCCAAGATTTTCACGATTTTTAGCATATTTTATATGAAAAATTTTACTAAATCCATTTCTGAATGCGATATCTTGAAAATTTGATTACCAATCGTTTTGAAAACCTTATACAGTATTTATAATGCACTATAGATGATCTGTACAACTTATTGGATAGGCTTTCCTTGCACCAAATGGTTTATAATGGAGAATTTTCCAAGATTTTCACTATTATTAGTGTATTTTATATGGAAAATTTTACCAAATCCATTTCTGAGTGCGATAACTTGAAAATTTGTTTACCAATCATTTTGAAAATCTTTTACAGTATCTATAGTGCATTATAGATGATCTGTACAACTTATTGGATAGGGTTTCCTTGGACCAAATGGTTCATAATGGAGAATTTTCCAAGATTTTCACTATTTTTAGTGTATTTTATATGGAAAATTTTACCAAATCGATTTCTGAGTGCGATATCTTGAAAATTTGATTACCAATCATTTTGAAAATCTTAAACAGTATTTATAATGCAATATAGATGATCTGTAGAACTTATTGGATAAGGTTTCCTTGCACGTAAGGGTTCATAATGGAAGATTTTCCAAGATTTTCATTATTTTTAGTGTATTTTATATGAAAAATTTTACTAAATCTATTTCTGAATGTGATATCTTGAAAATTTGATTACCAATCGTTTTGAAAACCTTTTACAGTATTTATAATGCAATATAGATGATCTGTACAACTTTTTGGATAAGGTTTCCTTGGACCAAATGGTTTATAATGGAAGATTTTCCAAGATTTTCACGAGTTTTAGTATATTTTATATGAAAAATTTTACTAAATCCATTTCTGAGTGCGATATCTTGAAAATTTGATTACCAATCGTTTTGAAAACCTTATACAGTATTTATAATGCAATATAGATGATCTGTACAATTTATTGGATAGGATTTCTTCGGACCAAATGGTTCAAAATTGAGAATTTTCCAAGATTTTCATTATTTTTAGTATATTTTATATAAAAAATTTTACCAAATCCATTTCTGAGTGCGATAACTTGAAAATTTGTTTACCAATCATTTTGAAAATCTTATACAGTATTTATAATGCAATATAGATGATTGTATAAGGTTTCTTTGGACGTACGAGTTCATAATGGAAGATTTTCCAAGATTTTCACGATTTTTAGTATATTTTATATGAAAAATTTTAACCAAATCCATTTCTGAGTGCGATTTCTTGAAAATTTGATTATCAATCGTTTTGAAAATTATATACAGTATCTATAATGCATCGAGATTTATATTTAATAATCTTTCGAATCATCCTCTTATATATAAGTTCACGTATAATAAAACAAAATAAATTCTTTTCTAAAAGTATATAAACTCTAATTAGTAAAATAATAATAATAATAAATCATTTTGTTGCATTCCTCGCTCAACATAGATATAGTTAGATGATAATGTTTATTTTAATTAAACCAAGAATAAAAACAAAAATAATCACAAAACACACACACACACACACACATTCACCTAAATTATAAATTCATTAATGGTTTTCTATTTTGCGAAATACGTATTTATTTTTTTATATTTAAATCTGAATGAATATTTGTATATATATATATATATATATATATAAATAAATTGAAATTAAAAGAATTTTAATTTTGTTTATGCTAATTTTTATTTTTGCTAGGTTTTTTACCTAAACACAACATCATATATATATATTTAGTTAATTAATGTGTATATTATTATTATTGCATATATAAATATCTCTACCATACCTACATATCCATTTATTTATTTGTATAAAAAAATAAATATAATATACAGATGTGAACATGAAAATAGTACGTATTACACTTAATAGATGATTATAAAATTTTATTTCATTAATTTGGAATTGAAAGTTTTCCCAGAATTACCTTATTTTATTTAGAAAATTTTACCAAATCAATTTCTGAGTGCGATTTCTTGAAAATTAGTTAACCAATCGTTCTGAATATCTTACACGATGTTTATAATACATTCTAAATGTTCTCTGTAAAGTATTGAATGGGGTTTCCTTGGACGGACTTGGTCGGAATTGAGAATTTTTCTCGGTTTTCATGATTTTTATTGTATTTTATATGGAAAATGTTCCCAAAATCGATTCTGAGTATTATATCTTGATAATTCGTTACCCAATCGTTTTGAAAATTCTTCACAGCATTTGTAATGCAGTCAAAATGATCTCTGTAAAGTATTGAATAAGGTTTCCTTGGGCGTACCTAATCAAAATTGAGAATTTTGCAATAATATCATGAATTCTAATGTATTTTAAACGGAAAATGTTACCAAATCATTTTCTGAGTACGATTTCTGCAAAAATTTCTTATTCTATATTCAAACTACGACAATCATACGAATATAATTTATACTATTTTCATGTTTACGTCTGTAAAATCAATGTACAATAATGAAAAGTATCTTATCTATATAATATATATATAGATTCAATTCCCCCATATAAGTAAACAAAAATTAATACGAAAATAAGAAGATTTTACTAGAAAAATAACAAGAATCTGTACGTATATTTTTAAGTATACATATATGAATATTTATAAATATAATTCAAGTATATATAAATAGAATAAGATTGTATATATAACTAGTTTGTTCGCTGTATAAATAAATAAAATTCATATTGTATTGTATATTGTGTACTTAAAGCATATTTAAAAGAAAAATCGCATATTAGTCATTACGGAAAATTTATTATTTATTATACATTTGAAAATTTATCAACATTTAGGAATCTCAATATTACTAATATTCTGTCCGCCTCTTATTATTATTATATATGCGGTTATATTCGATAATTATATTGGTTTTTTTATGAATCAATGAATGGAAATTTGTTAAGGTATATACAAAAATTTGTTAGTTTTTTCCTTTTTTTTTATTTACAATATCGTCATTTGCTGTTTTGTCAATCAATAACATATATAAATTGGATGTTTATAATTAATGAATGGAAATAATTTATGTGATTCATCGTATTTTTTTTATTTTTTTTACAATTTTTAATACATTTTTTTTGTTTTTTTTTTGTAAATATTTACATTAATCGCAATTTCCTCATTCTATAAATATGTAAATATATACGATAATGTATCGTTTTTTTTTTGTTTCTTCTTATGTATATTATAAATATATAATATAACGATCTCTGTGACCTCGGCGAAAAACTTATATATACAAATATATATCATTCAATATAAAGTTCCCTTTTATATATACAATTTTTTTTTTTGTATGTTATAGAGTTAGTTTTTAATAAATTCCTTTCGTTTTTTTTTGTCTATAAACAATTAATGAATTTCATATGGAATTTTTTATTGGAATTCAAAATAAGTTTTCTGGATCTTGTTAATTTTTTTTTAATAAACTGAAGGTTTTCCTTTTAACTGATCATAAAAAGAATAATAATTTTTGCATTTTTAAATACAAAAAAGAAGAAAAATAGATGAATTTTCCTTATATCATATATTTTCTTATATCGGTATTTCGCTATACCATATATAAATGAGAATGAATGACGCATTTATTATTAATAATTATAATAATATATTTCTGTATAAGAAAATAAAGAAAATTCTTTTAATATTATTTATTTATTTTGTTTTTGTTTTTTAAATAAAAATTCCGTATGTAAATACATTTTATAAAAGAAAATGAATTTTAATTGAATTTTATTGGTTAAAAGCGTGTCTAAGATATTTATAATTATTGGGGCATTTTTGTATATATAATAACATAATCAAACAATATATAACATTGTATTTAAATATTTTCATATAATGTAAAAATTTATTTTTGTTATGTTTTTTCTCTGTGCATTTTCATAAATACAAAACTTTTATGTCACTTTCCGTGAGCATTTTCTTTTTGCTTTGTATGAAGTGTTGTTAAACGGCATTATAAATACTGTGTAGGATAGGATTTTCGATTGATTGATGAATTTCCATATGAATTGAATTAAAATGAAATGATTTGCCTGAAACATTCTAAATTCAAACAAAGGCCGTTGACGGAAACCTCATCCAATATCGGGCTCAGAAATTGATTTGGTAAAATTTTTCATATAAAATATACTAAAAATCGTGAAAATCTCGGAAAATTCTCAATTTTGATCAAGCCCGTCCAAGGAAACCCCCTTCAATAATTTACAAAGAACATTTAGAATGCATTATAAATATCGTGTAAAATTTTCAAAACGATTGGTTAACGATTTTTCAAGATATCGTACTCAGAAATTGATTTGGTAAAATTTTCCATATAAAATATAATAAAAATTGTGAATATCTCGGAAAATTCTCAATCCTGATCAAATCCGTCCAAGGAAATCCCATTCAATACTTTACAGAGAATATTTATAATGTATTATAAATGTCGTGTAAGTTTTTCAGAACGTTTGGTCAACGAATTTTCAAGATACTCAGAAATTGATTTGGTAAAATTTTTCATATAAAATATACTAAAAATCGTGAAAATCTCGGAAAATTCTCAATTCTGATCAAGACCGTCCAAGGAAATCCCATTCAATACTTTACAGAGAATATTTATAATGTATTATAAATGTCGTGTAAGATTTTCATAACGATTGGTCAATGAATTCTCAAGATATCGCACTCAGAAATCGATTTGGTAAAAATTTTCATATAAAATATCCTAAAAATCGTGGAAATCTAGGAAAATTCTCAATTTTGATCAAGTCCGTCCAAGGAAACCTCATTCAATACTTTACAGATATCATTTAGAATGTATTATAAATATCGTGTATGATTTTCAGAAGGATTGGTCAACGAATTCTCAAGATATCGCACTCAGAAATTGATTTCGTAAAATTTTCCATACGAAATATCCAAAAAAAACTAGGAAAATCCGTGAAATTTCTCAATTTTGATCAAGTCCGGCCAAGGAATCCCCATTCAATACTTTACAGAGAACATTTTGAATGTGTTATAAATATCGTGGAAAATTTTCAGAACGTTTGGTCAACGAATTTTCAAGATATCGCACTCAGAAATTGATTTGGTAAAATTTTCCATATAAAATATACTAAAAATCGTGAAAATCTCGGAAAATTCTCAATTTTGATCAAGTCCGTCCAAGGAAACCCCCTTCAATACTTTACAGAGAACATTTAGAATGCATTATAAATATCGTGTAAGATTTTCAGAACGATTGGTCAACGAATTTTCAAGATATCGCACTCAGAAACTGATTTGGTAAAATTTTTCATATAAAATATACTAAAAATCGTGATAATCTCGGAAAATTCTCTATTTTGATCAATTCCGTCCAAGGAAACCCCATTCAATACTTTACAGAGAACATTTAGAATGCATTATAAATACTTTGGAAAACTTACAAACCGATTGGTTATCTAATTTTCTAGAAATCAAACTCACAAATTCAGTTTTGTATATATAATTTGATGTGAATGAGATATTTGTATAGTACAATTAAAAAAAAATACAATGCCTTTAATTACAAAATGATTATTTATTTTATTTTTTTTAATTACTTATATTTATAATATAAATAAAAAACTCTAATAAAAGTCGTCTGGTAAAATTTATTATATTATTTCCTTATTTTTGTATTTGTTTTTTGTAACATCTCAGGAATTTATTTAAAGTTTTATATATGTATAGAAATAGAAATATTATTCATTATATACACATATATATATAAATATTTGTATAATTACTATATATATATTTTGAAATTATTAATAATTAGAATGGAATTTCATTATGTGTTAATTAAAAAATATATAATTAAACATAAATTACGTGTTTTTTGTTTTTATTAAAACAATTTTTAGTTTAACACAAAATAATATAATTTAGATCAAAAAGTTTCTTCTCCTGTCTGCGATCGGCCAAGAATTTAAGTAAATTACATTTGCAATATTTGGTTTTCTGATCGGAAAATTTTTACTGAAAGGGGTTAAATGGAATTGTAGTATATATAATTTCCATTAATAAATTCAATTTATATTATGAGAATTGGCTTCATCTACTCATAATGTTTTATGTGTCATATCAAAAAAAAAAACCCTCTAAAAACAAATCATCCCCAATTATGATTACGTTGGCGAAATGAAAAAGAAAAACACATTATTTTGTATTTATTTATTTTTTTTTATATAATAATACTGTGTTCTACTTTCGATATATCTATAAACTAATAAAATTCAAAAAAAAAAATTATTTATAATTAAATAAGAAAAAAAAAAAAAAGAAGAGATATACATAAATAATAAATAAATAATAATATATATATATATATTTGACTTAAAAATTATATTATAATTTAATTAAAACAACACAACACACTAGCCCCCCCTCAAACATATCATTATTAATATAATTACATATAGACTCTATTTATCCATCATTTTTTTTATTTACAAAAACAAATCTATTATTTATTAAATATAATTCTATTATAATTAATTAATTATAATTAGAGAGATAGGTAATTGAGAATAAATTATAAGATTTTTGAATGTTGAATGTTAAATTAAATTAAAATTGTAAGTGTTGTGTATATATAATAAATAAAAAAAAAACATTTCTTACTATGATGGATCGCATTCATTAAACACAATTCACAATTCACAATTGTCATTTGGATGATTATGCAACTATATATTTAAGAATTGACTGCGTGTGATTGATTATTTATGATTTGTGTGGGTCATATATCCATATAAATTATTTCTTTATATTTAGTTTTGTTATAAAAAAAGAATTTTTTTATTTTTTTGCTTTATAAAATAAATTCATTATAATTTTCAATTGGTCATGCGATATTCAAAAAATTAAAAAAATTAATAAAAAAAACAATAATATGTCTTTTATATAGAAAATGGTTCTTTTGTTTTTCTTTTTTCATTAAAAAATAAATGGAAAATGGATGAGATTTTTTTTTTTTTTATTTTTAATGTTTTTTTTTTTTTTGGTTTTTTGATATCTATTGTAAATTTAAGATAGTAAATTTCCAACTGGAACTGGATTTGGACTTGCACTTCGTCGTACCTCTTCAACTTTTGCATCTAAAATTTGTTTAATTTCTTTAATTGATTTCAACATATAAATTGGTACGTCATCGTCACGACGCTAAATTAATTAATTAAAAAAATCCTCATTATATATATTAAACAAAAAATCAAACTGCGGCGTATGTTTACCTGAAATAAAACTTCACCTTCAAAATCAATCAATTTATGTTTTCTTGCTCTTAATAATAAACCCACTAATTTATCATTAATATATGTATAAATCTATTCACATAAAAATAAAGATAAAAAAATGGATTAAAATTTATTTTTAAAATTAAAATTAAAAAAAAGTTAGTTATTACATTAAATAGTTCACCAAAACGTATAGCTTTAATGTCTGGATCACTTGGATTTGCCGAACCTTCTGAATTAATAAATTGACATAATTCCAACATCTCTTTGAATACATGCATATTTGCCCGTTGACCACGAGCTTCTGTTAAACTACCGGCAATTGGTCTGTTTGTACAGGAAAATAATAATAATAATAAAGAAAAATCGTGTCTTAATGAATAAAAAGGGTCTCTAAATATACTTACTTTCCATATTCTTCTTTACTAAATTTTGGTTTTGGTGATGCACGACCATCGGCATGTGTAAATGGATTTAATAATTGTGAATCATTATGTTGATTTACAACATTATTAAACATTGCAACTTTTGACGATAATGGACTGTCCTGTAAATTAAATTAACCAAAAAAAAAAAAAAAATTGTATTATTTCATTACCCATGCAGTTTATAGAATGCGGTTAATGGTTTGATTATTCTATATAAAGCTATGGATTCTATTTGAAATTGTGATCAATTCTTTTTCTGTGAGGAAAAATTTCGGCAAAATTAACTATATCCATAAAGATTATTTTTAAAGTGATTATTAGTAAATGGATATATCTATTGAGGATTAAAGTGAGGATTAAAGTGTCTTATCTAGGATTAAATAGGATTAAAGGATTAAAAGTGTCTTATTGATAAAGATTTTGATGATTTAAGAAAATAAATTTCGGTCTATAAATTGAATGGATATGGTTATTATGGGAATGTTTTTAGGATGAGAATTTTTCTATTCCATTCATTTTTTTTACCCCTTTAAATGGTTTAAAAAGAAATCTGTAAGTTTTTTGACTGAATATTTTTAATTATATGAAAAATTTACATTTGCAAAGAATTAAGCTATTGAAATTTATTGAAATTTCCCGGTGCAACTGCAATTTTTCTATTCTATACAGAACTATAGAACAAAACTCCTTGACATATTAATAAATGTATATAATTGGTATTTTGTTTTGGTTCACCTCTTTTATGGATTATTTTCTAATATGTCATTGGATATGCCATTGGATACTCTGTAATATACTTTGTGCGGTGTAAATGTTAAAAAACGCCAACCTAAAATTCTAACGAAATTTTGGGGTCGTGGGTTCGAATCCTACTGAATGCATAAAATATGTTTTGTGTTTTCGGTTATTTTTCGAATCTGAATTTTAACACAGAGTTGTATTTTCCGCTTGTGGTTGGTCGTACGGCTAATTACCGACACCGTAAATGACCGGAAATTAAGAAACTAATAACAGAATGCTGTTGTTGCACGCTAAAATCAGATTGTTGGTCCGGAAAATTCCGTCCGGTTGGAATTTTATTGAAATTATTAATTCTTTCTTTCTTTCTTTTGAAAGTATACAGACAAAATTATAATTGATTATTTACATATATTAGAAAAAAAAAAAGAAAAACAAACACAAAATTTTTCGGTGGATTATAATTTATGAAATGTCAAATCAATTTAAATAATTTAAATAATTTATCTTTTATAATATTTGAAATGTAATGTAATCGCATCGAATGCCAATTTATATATAATTTTAAAATTTAAATATGTATATTGCTGGCGCTAGAATTTATTTTTTTTATTGTCTGAATATTGATGATCGTGTAAGTTAAAAAAAAAATTGCCTTTTGAATCAATATACAAATAGTTTATAGATCAAAGTTCCCGCCATTCGTGTGTGAAATCAAATAGAGATGAAAAAAACGAAAAACGATGTTATTTAAATTAATGTAAAAATTATATCGTCTACAATTTATGTTGATTAATTGATTAATAAATATAATTAAAGCCGTCATCAAAAATAAAAAAAAAAAAAACATTCAACCCAATTTTTCATTTTATATATTATAATTACACCTATCAAATTTATTCCATTTTGAATTAATATACAACAAATTTGTTTATATTTGTTTTTTGAAAGAAAATGCTTTTGATGATTAATTTTTCAATGTATATTTATTCATATTTTTTTATATACTATAATTAAAATTGTTATTCCTGGTTTTTTGTTGGTTTTTCATTTTTTCATATATATATATATATAAATTGAATTCAATTCAATTCAGGAAAGGAATTTCAATGTCATCGCAAAAAAAAAAAAAAAACGTTTGTGTGTTTATACGATCACAAAAAAAATAAAAAACCAAGTTGATATACGCGACAAATAAAATTTATAAATACAAAATAAAATAAATAAATATTTGTTTAGAAAAATACGAAATTGAAATAAATGAAAAGAATATAGAAATAAATAAATAAATTCCACATCGCACGCCATAGAAAATACATCAATTTTTTATTTTTTTTTTTTTTTTTTTTTTTTTCATTTTGATAATTAGCCAAATTATTTATTTAATTTTATATACAAATATGTGATATTCAAAATAATATTATTATTATTTATATTTTTATTATCATTATTGGTTCAAACGAAACGAATATGAAATGAAAAAAAAATAAAAATAAAATGATGAAGTGGTGACTGTATGATGATGTACATAAAAATTTTCCTGGCAATTTGCCAAAAAATCATATGCCATAGATACAAAAAAAAAAAAAAACTTTTTTAAAGAACATAAAATACAAGAAAATTGTATATATTATATATATTAATTCGAAATATTACCACTGCAGCCGCCGCGAATTCATTCTGAAATTCTTTTACAATATATAATTAATACATTTTTTTTTATTAATATATAGTGTTTTTTTCTTTCTATCCTACATTTTAATTGAATTTATGAATGATTTTCAGAGTTTATCAAAAAAAAAACAAATAAATAAATAAATACACAAATAAATATCAGTTTTAATTTATAAAAAAAAAAAAAACAAAACACACAAACGCTCAAACACACACACAAAACACACAAACATTCGACAATAAATCAATTTTTTAATTGTTTTCCCAATAATAATAAATATTTGGATGATTTATGTTAGACATAAGGTTAAAATATATAAATAAATGTCAACATTAAAAATATTCGCAATTTTCAAGAATCAAGAAATATATTGATGTGTTGTCGGGCAGGTTTAAGTTGTTTTTTTTCACTTAATTCGCATAATTACGCAATTAAGTTTTTGAATGGAATTCAAATTCTATATAAATAGTATATAGAAGAAAATTCTTTGAAATTGTTGTATGAAAACTTTAACTTATCCTAATTTCTATAGGGAGGTTATAATTTGATACTTTTAATTTTTTTACAGTCATATTACTTGAATATTTGAAGACTACATAGTTTTTTTAATACTCTTCATAAATTTTCACATTCTCAAAAAAATAAATAAATAGAATTTCACATAACTTTTATTGTCTATATCGTGGAAAATTACAGATGATTTTCCTGATAATTAAAGGGAAGTTCTAAGAGTTCTTATACAATATTGAGAGTTGAAACAATATTGAACTTTTAAAATAAATCTACCTTTTAGGATTCTTAGACGTTAGAGTGATAAATTCAGTAACGGAAAGATTTCAAATTCTAGAAAGTTGTTGAAATAAATAACTTTTTCGGCATATAACCAAAAATTTTCATTAAATTAATTAAACCACAATTCCTATATATCGACTTATATAATCCATTAAAACCCCAATCTGTATTTAAAATGGTTTTTTAAATTTATCAAGAGATTATAACGAAACAAAATTGTCGATGATATTATTATATATGAGTCTAAAAATTTATTATATTATTATACGAACAAAATAACTTTTACTTTTTATCTGTTTTTTGTACGCTTAATGGCATCGAAATGAAAATTAAAAAAAAAAATACAAAAATACACACATCTGTTGAATTTATTTCAAATCAATTTTTGAAAGCTTTTATAGTATTATATTAGATATTATAAATTTTTTTATGTATTATTATTAAATGTTTTATTATTATGTATTGTATATGCGGCATATATTCCAAATGCCAGATGCCATAAATTATTATGATAAATGAGTACAACCGCATAAAGTACAATATAAAAAACAATGTATATATAAATTATATAAGTATTTATATATATATATAATAAGTAAATTGATTTGAATTTTCTTTTTATATTGATATATGAATGATGATAAATGGACAAAAAAAAATGAATTTATTTTAAAAAAAAAAGAAACACATAATTTTTCTATATATAATTTATTGGCAAACGATATATTAATTCATATAACAACAACACATAAATACAAAACCATTAAGAAGTTAATGGTCTATAATTTTATAATTTTGCATTTTTTACTTTTGGCCGATAAACGGCAGACGGCAGAATATAAATATATATATAAGATAACATATGAAAATTCATGGAAAATTTTCAATTCTGAATAAGTCCGTTAAAGGAAACCTTATTTTATATTTTACATTTATATTGGATCTTGCCCATCCAAGAAAACTGTATCTAATATATTTTAATTTTTTCAAATAAAATACACTAAAAATCGTGAAAATCTTGGAAAATTCTCCATTATGAACCAGTTCGGCCAGGGAAACCCTATCCAATAAGTTGCACATATCATCTATAATGCATTTTAGATACTGTATAAGAATTTTAAAATGATTGGTAATCAAATTTTCAAGAAATCACACTCAGAAATGGATTTGGTAAAATTTTTCATATAAAATCCAATAAAAATCGTGAAAATCTTGGAAAATTCTCAATTCTGATCAAGTTCGTCCAAGGAAACTGTATCTAATATTTAACACAAATCATCTAGAATGCATTATAAATACTGTATATGATTTTCGAAATGATTGGTAATCAAATTTTCAAGAAATCGCACTCAGAAATGGATTTGGTAACATTTTTCATATAAAATACACTAAAAATCGTGAAAATCTTGAAAAATTCTCCATTATGAATCAATACGTCCAAGGAAACCTTATCCAATAAGTTGCAAAAATCATCTATAATGCATTATAAATACTGTATAAGATTTTCAAAACGATAGGTAATTAAATTTTCAAAAAATCTCACCCAGAAATTGATTTGATAAAATTTTCCATATAAAATATACTATAAATCGTGAAAATCTTGGAAAATTCTCAATTCTGATGAAGTTTTTCCAAGGAAAACTTATTTAAAATTATTTATGGGTCATTTTGAATGTATTATAAATACTGCGTTAAATTTTCAAAACGATTCCTGAACGAATTTTCAAGATGTTGCACTTAGAAATGTATTTGGAAAATGGTTCATATATAAAAAGTATTAAAAATAGAGAATTTCTTGGAAAATTCTCAATTTTGACCAGGTTTTTCCAAGGAAACCGTATATGAAATTATTTATAGGTCATTTTGAATGCATTATAAATTTCGTGTAAAGTTTTCAAAACGATTGGTTAAAGAATTTTCAAGAAAAAGCACTCTAAAAATTATTTTGTAAAATTTTCCATATAAAATACAGTAAAAAACATGAAAATCTCGGAAAATTCTCAATCCTGATCAAGTCCGTCCAAGGAAACCCCATTTAATACTTTACAGAGAACATTTATAGTGTATTATAAATATCGTGTAAGATTTTCAGAACAATTGGTCAACGAATTTTCAAGATATCCGACTTAGAGAAATTGATTTGGCAAAATTTTCCATTTTAAAAGCGCATTCAAAATTCTGCGATTTTTTTTGGAAAATTCACAATTTTGAGCCAGCCCGTCTACGGAAATCATCTTATCTAATATATTTCCAAAAATCATTTTCCACTTCGTTTAAATACTGCAAGGGGGCCAAAACTTTTCAAAACAAATTTTCAAGAATTTTCGCACACTCGGAAAATTAAACTTAAACTATATTAAATTAAACTTACCACAATAAATCGGATAGCACCAAGTTCATGATCAACATCAGCCATTGTATTATTATTATTATTATTATAAAAGTAATTAAAAAAAATTAAAAAACAATTAACCAAACGTACAAAACAAAATAAAATTCAGTTGCACACGCGAAACTTTAATTAAAAATAAAAAAAAATGTTTTAATTCAAAACTCTCTATTAATAAAAATAAATTTAATTGATTTTTTAATAATTGTTTTTTAAATTCACTTTATTTATTAAATTAAATATCTTTATATAAATGCGCTTTCTTTCCGGAAAATTCACTTAAAATGTTAAAAGGTTTTTTCCAATTAATAAAACTTTATGTTGTTTTCATATACACGAGGAAAATAAATATAATTAAAATATATGAATTTATAATATTTAAAAAAAAAAAAAGTTATTAATTCACGCGAGTTCACTTAACAAATAAATTGTTATTTTTTTTTTTTTATAGAATTTTTGAATTCCAAATTATTAAAAAAATATATATTTTGCGAATTTTATTCACGGTTACCATCCAATTCGTTTAATATCTACTTTTTGAATAACAATAATAATAACGATAATATAACATTATATGAATGTAAATTTTGTTTTCGCGAATATATTTTAAAATATTTTTAGATCATTAAAATATATTAGCAATAAAAATTGTTGTTTTCTATATACGACGAGTAGTGCCTTTTATATTTTATATATATATATTATACGATTATATACAGACTCAAATACATATATGTGAAATGTGTTGTGTTTTTCCTCGTCACTCAGACATTTTTTATAATAAAATTAATTTTCACTGATAGATTTTCCCATATGTGTATTGAAAATTGGAATATATAGGAAAATGTTTGCTTATATGTTTTTTTTTTTTTCAATTCGTATTGAATACATTTTTTTTTTTCTACAGATTATATACTCACATTTGTTTATAAAACTGTTTTACTATACACTATTTATACAGGGTGATGTAAAAGGTACCGCTGTTTAATGTATGAAAATTAATCTATTACAGTAAATTTTCCTGGTTTTCCTGACAGAAAAACGAATGGTTTATGCGGAGAAAATTTAAGGTAAGGGTAAATTGTTTTTTATGATCAATCGTTTAAAAACTTTTACTATTTATCTATTTCACAAAATTTTCCAATTCAAACCTTTATTAATTAAATAATAATTTGTTTTTTTTTTTGATGTCAAAGATTGAGTAATTTCTTAAGATTTCATCCAATTTTCATTGTCATTAACTTAGGAAGTTAAAGACCAAAATAATCAGTTTTCCACTTATTAGAATTAATCACCCATCATCGCACTGACTGACTCTCGGTTACATGCTTTTATAAAACATTCTGTATATATAATAATAATAATAAAAAAAATAAAATAAAATATAAACGACGCACATAACATTTTCCGATGATATAGCAAAGTGTAAAAAAGCAACAAACAAACAAGCAAAATTTTTGTGTGTGCTAATTCAAATAATAATAACAAAAAAAAAAATGAAAAATGAAAATGAAAATGCTATTATTTTTTTTTTTTTTGTTACCATATTGTAAATTTATGTATATCGTATGTTGTATAAAGATAACAATACACACTATAGCAATTAATAATAGCGATATAGGCAAATGAAAAAAAAAAAGAAGAAAAGCGAAAGTTTTCTTTGGAGTTTCGTTAGATAAAAAAAAATTGTGTGGCTATTGGAAAAGTGACTCATTTAACCGCACACGATCAATATTTTGAATTTGCGATGGTGCGGCGTTGCTTTAATAAAACCCAAATCAATTCAAAATTCTGACAAAATTTGTATAGATCAAATGAGTTCATATCCTTTATAGAGAAGGCGTTTTTCTGCTTTTCTGCATCATTTTCCGATCTCAATCCAGATATTTTTCCACAGTTTACGTTTCCACAGCCCCATTAATATGCGAGTTTTCCATTTCTATATATATATTCTATCCCTGCATAATTAAATTGAATCACAAAAAAAAAAAAAAAAGTGTAATGCAACCTTAACAAAAAATTTATAGTAAAAAATATATATATATAAATGTTATATATTGTAAATATAATTTTATATTATATAGTTGTTGATATCCTAACATATAAATACACATATTAAGTATATATTATAACTCATCGCTCATGTACTATATTAAAAACTATATATATGATATAATATATACATAGTGAAAATGTCAGTGGCTATATATATATATATATATATTTATATAGAAAATTTGTAAAATAATACAGTCAATTTTCATTGTTGTTATTTTTGGTCGCGTATTTAAATGTAATTATTTTCAATTCTCGGATTGAAAACAACACAATAAGGTATATATATATATATTTATAGAAATTGATAAATGGATAATCTAAATAAATAATATACCTACTTAACATATATACAGTGCGATGACTGTCTGTCAAATGTTTATTAGAAATTTTATACTACATTATATATATTTCTTGATAATTCGTTATAGATATACATCCGGGAATGATAATTAAAATGTATAACGTGCCGTTCTACAACAAAAACAAATTCTTTTTTTTATGATTGCATAATTTGTTGTATTTACGGTATTGGTAAATAGCCTTAATACGAGCAACTGCATGAGAAATAATTCAACTGTGTGTGAAAATTCCGTTTAGAAAATACCCGAAAATCACAAAACTTTTATGTCTTCGGTATATAGGATTCAAACCCACAATCCCAACATAATTGTAAGAATTTTAGGTTGGCTTTTTATCAACTATATAGAGTTATATGCAATGAATATCCAATGGATTTTTTTCTTGTTAAAAGATATATACAATTTGACGAACGGTCACTCTGTCTCTGCATATGTATATATATAATATGTATGTTATTAGTATGTTTAATTTCTAAAATGGATAAATATATTTTCTCTATATAACTATACGTATACACGGTCAATCGCACAGTTTTATAAAGGTGCGAACTATATATATACATAGAGTTATATATTTTTCCATTTTATACTTATTTGAAAAGTTATTTCCATTCTAAATAAGTGCGACAAAATGAAAATATCTATTAAGATAACTTAAAATCATTTCTAACCGCCGGTAACGCATCTGAACGGATTTACCATCGATTTAAAGGTATTTCTCTGATCTAACAGAATAACTTTGGTATTAGATTAAATCTAAAAGAAAATCTTAATGAAAAAGTGAATCATATTTGAAATAAAATTGCGAATATTCTCATACACTTTCCAAATGAACCAATCCATTTTTATTACTTAATTAAAAAGATCATAAAAATATTATTTAAATTATTTTTTACATAATTTTAATATGGATTTCTTTAAATAGAATTTTTGTATACCTATTTGATATTATACAGAATAGGTTTCTTAAGCAAATTATAGACAGAATTTCTTTCAGAGCAAAGTATACAGAATTTTCCTTCAAAATCTATCCAGATTTTCCTCTAAAAATATCTATCTGAATAGATTTTTCCTTAAAAATCCGTTCAGATTTTCCTTTAAACACCTATTTAGATTTTCCTCTAAAAATATGTTCAGATTTTCCTATAAAAATCTATGCAGATTTACCCTTAAAAATGTATTTAAATTAAACAGAATTTTTTGAGCAAATTTAAACGAATTTCTTCACTAAAATTATACAGAATTTCTTCACTTAAATTATACAGAATTTAAAGAAGCAAATGTAAAAGAATTTCCTTCAAAAATATATTCAGTTTCTAACTTAAAAAAACTATATAAAGAATTATATACAGAATTTCCTTCAGCTATAGATAATTTCCTTAAACAAATCAATATGGAATTTTCTTTCAAATTAAACAGCATTGCGTTAAGGAAATTAAGCATAATTCTTACCAAAAAATGATAGAGAATTTCCAATTTATTCAAATTATACAGAATTTTCTACAGAAAATCTGTCCAGAATTTTATACAGACTATTGTATAGAATTTTCTTTAAACATCTATTAGGAGTTTCCCATAAAAATCTATTCAGACTTTCCTCTAAAAATCCGTTCAGATTTTTCTCTAAAAATTCATTCAGAATTTCCTGTAAAAATCTATGCAGATCTGTCCTTAAAAATCTATTTAGATGTTCACTTCAAAATCTATTCGGTGTTGCCTCTAAATATCTATTCAGACTTTCCTCTAAAAATCTTTGCAGATCTACCCTTAAAAATGTATTTAGATTTTCCTAAAGCAAATAAACCATAATTTTTTTTAAGCAAATTAAACAGAATTTTCTTAGGTAAATGGTACAGAATTTCTTTAAGCAAATGTAACAGAATTTCGTTTAAAAACCTATTCAGTTATTCAATTAAAAAAACTATACTGAATTATATACAGAATTTCCTTCAGTAAATTATAGAGAATTTCCTTATAAAAATTATACAGAATTTTCTTTAAAAATCCATTCGGAGTTTCCTCTAAATATCTATTCAGATTTTTCTCTAAAAATCTAAGCAGATTTGCCTTTAAAAAACTATGCAGATTCACCCCTATAAATGTATTTAGATTTTCGTAACGCAAATTAACCATAATTTTTTTTAAGCAAATTAAACAGAATTTTCTTAAGCAAATTATAGATTATTTCCTTATACAGCATTTTCTACAGAAAGTCTGTCCAGAATTTTGTACAGTCAATCTTTAAAAACCAATCAGATTTTCCCTTAAAAACCGATTCAGATTTTCCCATAAAATCTATTCAGATTTTCCTCTAAAAATCTATGCAGATTTTGACTTTTAAAAATCTATTCAGATTTTCTTCTAAAAATCTTCTCAGATTTTCCTCTAAAAATCTATTCAGATTTTCCTTTAATAAACCATTGAGATTTTCCTCTAAAAGTCTATGCAGATTTTCTTCTAAAGATCTATATTCATTTTTAAAAATACTTTATTTATTTAAGAGATTATAATTTCTTAATCAGTTAACGAATCTTATAATAACGAATAGACAACCGATAGAAGGGTATTTTTTGTGCTCTAAAAGAATGAAATCACGTTAAAATGAAAATGTTCACATTATTTGATAAAAATTGTCAATTCTTTAACATTTTCCATGTGAACCAATCAATTTTATATATAACATATTTAGAAAAATCATTATTAAAATGTTTCCTTATATACATATAAGCGAATTATTAAAAGTCTCTTTATACATCATTTTAATTGTTTTTATAGAAATTTTCCGAGATTTTGCCAGATTTTCCGAGACCGACTTTCCCTTTTTTACATAAAAATAAAACCTAATTTTTGCATGGTAAATTATTATTGTGAAAAGATACAACATATTAAAATAATTGTTGTAATTTTCCGACGGCCGTTAACGAATCGGAACGGATAGACCATGGATCGATAGAAAGATACATTTTGATTATCTAAAAGATTCTAGATGAAAACTTTATAAACCTATATAATTCAATTATGATCAACATTTCTGTATATCTGCTTGTATCAGTTCTGAGTTTTTTTTCCCAAACGTATGGTGATTAATTTTATTAAAAACGGAATGATATAGTTGAGTAAATGAATCCATACTATACACTTTCAGAATAAAATCCACCTTTTTGATTACCAAAAAAAAAAAAACATTTTGTATCTTTTACGAATTTTTCCTAAATCTTTGAAATATCGCTGTATGTAAATCACAAAATTGTATAATGTTTATTTCAATTGGTATAATTTCATTTTATATTTTTTGTTCAACTTACCCCATATCATAACAAAAATTTTTATCTAGAAATCTATAAATCATTTCATTTTTACTTTAACCATTCCAAAAACATCATTCGGTGTTTTTTTTTTCTATTTTAATACAATATTATTTTAAAATTAAAAATATATATAAATTTTCATTCTTAATGAATTGTTTGTTAATTATATTTGTTTTGGTATTTTGGAATTCAAACAAACGCAATAAAAATATAAAAACTGTGTTAATTGCAAAAAAAAAAAATAGAAAACAATCGAAAAAAAAAAATTAGCAATGAATCAAATTTTGTTAATTTTTCTCAAAACAAAACTATACACACAAAAAATTCTTTATTTCTGTTACAAAATTAATATTTTTTTCACGTCATTAACAAAACACAAAAAAAAAAAAAATATAAAAAAAATTTCCTATACCAAATAATTTTTATTTTCTATTTTTACAAACCAAATAAAAAAAAAAACAAAAATCACACAAATAAATAAATAAATATTTCTATATTCTCAAATGTGTGTGTTTTTTAGTAAAATTATTTAATCAGTTGAAATGAGTTTTTTTTTTGTATGGTGCCGCGATTATTATATATAAAAAAATATAATTAACATTTTTTTATGTTTTCGTTTGGCCGCATATTTGTTACGGAGTTCCTCAAAGATTTATTCATTGATGGATTTTTTAAATATTGTGAAATTATCCCTAAGAAATCTATTTAAAAAATCAATCTTAATCAATAAAATTCATTTATGGAGTTTTTGTTAAAGGACGACTGATTTCTATTGCTGTGTGCGGTGGACGAAAATCCGATATTCCTAATTCAATACTATCTATATAACTCTATCTAAATTTTAATCTATATATATGGATTAATTGCGGAACTCTGATATATTTATAGAAAATGATTTTCCAATATTTTCTTCATCATTTTCTTATTCGCAAAAAAAAAAAAATACAAAAAATGTACATAATCAAAATTAATAATAATAATAAGTCAGACAATTTTTGTGTTTAGTGATGTGCGGCAACGGGAAAGACGAACGAAAACAAATAAAAATCACACACACCCATATTTAAGTTTATTTTTAAGTGCAAACATTTTTCACTTATTAAAAATTATATACAGAAAGAAAGAAAGAATTTTTTGTTTTTTTTTTTAAATAAGAAAATATTGCCAATTTTGGTATCATCGCATATTTTTTTTTTTCGCTCGATAATGACGTCCTTTAGATATTTTTTGTTTTTTTTCTTTTTAGAAAAATAAATCTGGAAATAAATCCGGTTTTTTTTTTGAATACAAAAATATATATAATTAAATACGAATTAAAATTAATTCGCATAAGAAAATCCAAAATAAACATTTATTTTTTTTTTAACCATATTTTTTAATAATTAAATATTCTATATCGTATTTTTTTTAAATTCCCCGGATATACAAAAAAAAAAAAAAATTGAAAAAGATTTATTTATTTTGTTATATGTTTTTTTTTTTTTGATGTAAAATACTTAAAATTTTGCGTATTTTTTTTTTTTAATTTATGTTTATATAATAAAATTATTATCAAAATATAAAAATGTAAATAATATTTCAAGGATTTTACAAAAAAAAAAAAAAAAAAAATTAAAAAATAATAATAAATATATATATATATATAAATAAAATCATAAACATATTCGCATATGTTATAATTAGAGCGGAAATTTTAGAATTTCATAAACAAATATGTTATATATATTAATATATCGAAAATTGATATTAAAAATTAAATTAATTATTTGTGTGTGTGTGTGTGTGTGTGGACGACGTTTGGACGATGATGCGTATAAGAAAACAAAAACGTATAGTAGTTTTATTTACCAAACATTTAAGACTGTTCGAACAATTGGGATTCATCCCTTTATGGTTTTTTAAAGGGAAAACTTGAATGTGTTTTTAAGGGAAATTCTGTATAGTTTTATAGTTAGAACATTCTTAATAGAGTTTTAAGGGAAAATTTCAATTTAATTTTTAGGAAAATGAGCATAGATTTTTAGGAAAATGAGCATAGATTTTTAATGAACATTTTGAATAGATTTTTAATTGAAAATTTGAATGTATTTTTAAGGAAAATCTGAATTGAATTTTTATGGGAAAATTTTAATAAAGGAAATTCGCTGTTTGATTTCGTTAATGAAATTTGTTTTAGCATATTCTGCTATAAATAATTTGGCTTAAAGAAATTGTGTTTATAATTTGCTAATAGAAATTCTTTCCATAATTCTCTATAATTCTATCTATAATTTTCTTAAGGAAATTCTGTTACATTTACTGTATAGGAAATTCTGTGTAATTTTATGGTAGGAAGTTCTGTATAAGTAAGATGAATTGTAAAAAAAACAGTATTTAGGAAAAGATTTTTTAATATCTTGATTGATTTCTATCGTTTTATTTGCTTTATTCTTATATAAATCAAATCAATCTGATTGTAACATCTTTTTAACTTCTGTTGGTGATTCTGTTGGTTGTGAAATTCCTTTTTCTACTGTTGGTTGGTTTACAATTTGAATTGTTCTTTAAAAGAGAACCATTGGTTTTTATCTAATGGCGCATATCTTATCGCAACTTCAATGCTTTCGTTACCAGCATAAAACAGTTGAACGATTAACATGCATTATTAGATTCCTCGTTTGACTCATAATTTATGTATCATCAAATCCTTAAACATTGAACGGGTTTGCATTTTCTCCATCTACCATCTCCATTTGTATTTGCAATTGTATTTCCGTCTCCAAAAAATTCTTCTTCACCTAATATGCTTACGCTGTCGTATAGTTTACTCTGTCATGATATTGTATGAAATATAACGATCATGGTCCACTGAGACCCCATATGGGTTCGTATATCGTACGCGGAGTTAAGGACATATTTTGGTTGCAACATTTTACTATCTGTTCTATCAATTTAATTAAGAAAATTCTGTATAAGTTTGCTTAAGGAAATTCTCTATAAATTGCAAATGAAAATTCTGTCTATAATTTTCGCTATAAAGGAAATTCAGTTTAGATTTTTAAAGGTATATCTAAAACAGATTTCTGTATAATTTCTAGAAGAAAATTCTGTTCGTTTTGCGTTTAGCTTTATGAAACTTCTGTATATAATTTGCTGAAGGAAATTCTGTCTATAAATTATACTTGAGGAAGTTTAGTTGTCTATATATATAATTTTCTAAATCAAATTCTGTATAATTGACGACAGGAAATTATATGTATATTCATTTGCTTAAGGAAATTTTGTATAATATTCTGTATAATATTATGCGTAAGAATGATTCTATATAATTGTCTGTGGGAAATTATGAATAATTTGATTGGTATAAAGTTCTCTCAATTTGATTAGAATAAAGTTCTCTATACACAGAAAGGAAAATCTGATTGGATTTTGAAAGAAAATTCTGTATAACTTTAATACAGAAATTTGGTTTAATTTGCTTAAGAAAATTCTTTATAATCCGGGTGAGGAAATTCTTTATAATTTACCTAAGGAAATTCTTTATAATTTATCTAAGGAAATTCTTTATAATTTGCTTAAAGAAATTCTGTACAATTTGTTTAAGGAAATTCTTTATAGTTTCGATAAGGAAACTCCCTATAATTTACTAAATGCAATTTTCTCTAATTCGGTTCAGTAAATTCTATATAATTTTGTCAAGGTAATTCTCTATAATTTCCTTGAGGAAATTCTCTATAATTTCCTTAAGGAAATTCTGTATAATTTGCCGAAATATTTTCTGTATAATTTGCTTAAGGAAATTCTTTATGATTTGCTTAAGGAAATTCTCTTTAATTTGCCGAAATATTTTCTGTATAATTTGCTTAAGGAAATTCTCTATAATTTGCTAAAGTATTTTCTGTATAATTTGCTTAAGGAAATTCTTTATAATTTGCTTAAGGAAATTCTTTATAATTTGCTGAAGGAAATTCTTTATAATTTGCTTAAGGAAATTCTCTATAATTTGCTTAAGGAAATTCTCTATAATTTGCTTAAGGAAATTCTCTATAATTTGCCGAAATATTTTCTGTATAATTTGCTTAAGGAAATTCTTTATAATTTGCTGAAGGAAATTCTCTATAATTTGCCGAAACATTTTCTGCATAATTTGCTTAAGGAAATTCTTTATGATTTGCTTAAGGAAATTCTCTTTAATTTGCCGAAATATTTTCTGTATAATTTGCTTAAGGAAATCGTTTATAATTTGCTGAAGGAAATTCTCTATAATTTGCTGCAGGAAATTCTTTATAATTTGCTGCAGGAAATTCTTTATAATTTGCTGCAGGAAATTCTTTATAATTTGCTGCAGGAAATTCTTTATAATTTGCTGCAGGAAATTCTTTATAATTTGCTGCAGGAAATTCTTTATAATTTGCTGCAGGAAATTCTGTATAATTTCCTTAAGGAAATTCTTTATAATTTGCCGAAATATTTTCTGTATAATTTGCTTAAGGAAATTCTTTATGATTTGCTTAAGGAAATTCTCTTTAATTTGCCGAAATATTTTCTGTATAATTTGCTTAAGGAAATTCATTATTATTTGCGTAACGAAATGCTGTCTATAAGGAAATTTTGTATAGATTAAGAAAAATCTGAATTCATTTTTAAAGGAGATTTTGTACAATTTGCTTGAGAAATTTCGGTTCAATTTACTTAAGGAAATTCTTTTTTATATTTGCATAACGAAATGCTGTCTATAAGGAAATTCTATATATAGATTAAGAAAAATCTGAATTCATTTTTTAAATGAAATTCTGTAAAATTTGCTTAAGGAAATTTCGGTTCAATTTGCTCAAGGAAATTCTGTATAATTTTTCAAACAGTGTTCTTGTTCGTGAATTAACACAACTTGAACTTTATAAATATATATATAATTATAAATTAAGATATTTTATTTGTTTTATATAAAAGCTTTCTTATTATTATTTTTTTGTTTTTGCTCTATATACCATCGTCTGTGAAAATTCCAATGTCCATATCCAATGCGTATATCTTCCCCCGTTTCTCTAAAAACAAACATTTTTAAATAATGACGATCGCATATATATAGTATATATATTTTATTTTTGTTATTTTTTTTTTATATAAATTACGCAAATTTGATTTATTAAATTGTCTTATACGAAGAAGACGACGACGGCGACGACGACGATGATGATATAAATAAAAAAGTAATTAAAAGTATTATCGTATCGTATTATATTATTATGGGATATATTCCAGATGATCCGAGATGATCAAATTATATATTTAAAAAAAATGAAAAAAATCAAATAATATAAAAGAGTTAATTTTTAAAATAAAAGCATGAATCAATGACCGCATTTGCAAAAAAAAAAAACACACACACATTTTTTTTTTTTTTTAATTTAATATTAATTTTAAAAATCATATTCATATGGAAAACATTTTATATGTGAATATATGTACCACACGATCATATCGTAAATTATTATTTGTTTGTTCTATTTTTTGCACACACACACACAAACAAATTTTTATTATATACATTCATTTTCCGCTAAAAAGTTAAAGAATTCTTTGTATTTTATTTTTTTCGTTTTTCATTTTTATTTTAAAGAAAAATAAATATATATTTGTTTAATTATACATCGCGATATAATATAATATGGTAAAAAAAATTGGTGATGGTTGTGGCAAAAAAAATAAAACACAAATGACACGTCAATATGATGATAAATGAAAAGTTAAAAAAAAAATAAAATTGTTAAAAGACCCGAACGAAATAGATAATTATAATAACTATATATACAAAAAAAAAAAACTGTTGATTATTAATAGAACATATTGACGTTTTCCTTTTTTTTTTGTATTTTTATTTTGGTTTTGTTATTTTGATATTATTTCGGTAGGTTTTTCGCACTGTTAAATATTAATAATGAATTATAAACATCCCACAAAAGCAAAATAATCATATATATATAGTAACATTATTAGAAGAATCGCGCGAATAATATATAGGTTTTTTTGGATCTTCGCATCCGTTTATTTTTATGAGTGACGCAAAATAACAATTCTGTTTTAATAATTTTCACATTATTTATTAGTTTTCCTTTCCAAATATATATGATCTTTAATCATATGCTTATTTTAAACCAAATTCTTATTAAAGAATTATAGAAAATTGTCATGAAGGATATATGAGAAAATCATTTGGTATTCAAATATATAGAAATAAATATTTCTTATAAAGATAATCTTAAAGAAAATCTCGTTAAAAACCCAATATATTTTACTTTATGAAATGTATCCTAAAATCTTTAAAATATCTTTACAATGAATAATAAAATGAATTCCTCCGCTCCTTTAATATACGTTAATTCCTTATACAATAGTGTTTTTTTTCGATTACTATTCGATTACAATTACTATATAAACCATTTTATTTGGATTCAGTGTCCCTTAATACATATAAGCATGCAAATTTTCAGCACGATTCATCCATTGGTTCATGAGTTATTAAAGATTTTCTCTTGCTGGAATCAAACAAAAATTTATACAGAGAATTTCCTTAACCATATTTCAGACAGATTTGCCGTTTAATATCTATTCAGTAATCCCATTAAAAAATCCTAAAATATAGGACAATCACATGAAAATTTAATGTTTTTTTTTGCATCAAGCGATATTGTTAAAATCTGTAAAAGAATGTAATGTCGCGTGTATTTTTTTTAACACGTTCAAAAAACGAATTCCTTTTACTCTTATATATTATCTATATTATCTTTAAAAATACTTGATAAAACAAAATACACATTGAATCCTTGGATCCTTACAATTTTACGATAATTTTATTATACTCATTATGAATAAATTACGTGTAATTCAATAGGGAAATTAAATTATTTCAAATATATTAATATTAATATTATATATGCTATTATATATTAATAAAACTGGGATACATCTTCAAATTTCCAATACATCTTCAAATTCTTTATAATTTCCTAAAGGAAATTCTTTATAATGTGCTTAAGCAAATTCTGTATAATTTCCTAAAGGAAATTTTGTATAATTCGAGTTGTATAATTCTCGGTAATTTCCTTAACGTAATTTCCTTAAGGTTAAAGAAATTCTTTTAATGTATGAATTTCTTTAAGGAAATTCTGTATCATTCTGTTAAGGAAATTCTTTATAATTTCGTAAGGAAATGTTCTATAATTTACTAAAGAAAATTTTCTATAATTTGGTTCAGTAAATTCTAAATAATTTGCTAAAGGAAATTGTGTATAATTTGCTTAAGGAAATTGTGTATAATTTGCTTAAGGAAATTGTGTATAATTTGCTTAAGGAAATTCTTAATAATTTGCTTAAGAAAATTCTTTATAATTTGCTTAAGGAAATTCTTTATAATTTGCTTCAGGAAATTCTTTATAATTTCATTAAGGAAGTTATTTATAATTTCGATAAGGAAATTCTGTATAATTTACTAAAGGAAATTTTCTATAATTTGGTTCAGTAAATTCTATATAATTTGCAAAAGGAAATTGTGTATAATTTGCTTAAGGAAATTCTTTATTATTTGCTTAAGGAAATTCTTTATAATTTGCTTAAGGAAATTCTTTATAATTTTCCATATAAATCTCTTTCATTTTCCATATAATTTTCCATCTCTTTGTATATTTCATATATAAAATCACAATTTATAGAACAATTTGAAAATTATCCTAGACATTTTTGAAATATCCCATTGGAATTTGTTATGGTATTATACGGAAAAAGAAATAGAAGAAAATTTCAGTTAAAATCCAAGAAAATTATTACATTTTCATATAGTTTTTTTCAATTTGTTTATTATAAGAATTTTCCATAGTTTTCCTTTACCCTATTCAATGTACAGATTCTCATTTAACATTTATTATGTTTAATAATATGAAAAAAACATCATAAAAGTTAATTCCTATAAAACCTAAAAGTGCTACAATTTTTTATTTTTCTCCAATTGTGGATTTTGTTGATTTTGTTGTGCTTGTTGTTTTTATTTGTTGGTTGAAAATTTTATTTTATTTTTATTATTTTTTTTTTGTGAAGTGAATCAACCAACGATTGAAGTGTTTTTAAGAAAAACAAAAATTAATAATTAATATTAAACTGTGATTGTTTCTTAATTTATTGAAAATTTAATTTGTGCACAATAAATTAATTATTTTTTAAATAAAATAATTAAAAATCTTTTGTTTTTTTGTTTACAAAACAATAAAATTCCAAACAAAAAGTTAAAAAATAACCTTGTTATTGTTTTTTTCTTGTGTATGTGTGTTTTTTTTTAATAATAATAATAATATTAATAAATCAAGGTGATAAATAATTAATAAAAAAAAACAAATTTTTAATTAATTAATTATATTCGTTTTTGCTCAACACAAAAAATGTCTTGTTTTTTAAAATACGCTCAAGAAACAATCATAACAATACCACAAAATGTAGACGTGAATGGAATTACATTTTATGATATTCATGTAAAAGTGGGTAATGTCAATTGGACGGTTCGTCATCGTTACCGTGAATTTGTTGATTTACATGAAAAACTAATCAATAATCGTAGTATTTCAAGAGATTTATTACCACCGAAAAAGGTATGTAAATAAAATAATATGTTTATATTTATATAGATTATTAGTATAAATTAATAATCAATTCTAATTGTTATTTTCCGCCCATTCCATCCACCCACCCACAGGTAATTGGAAATCGTAATCCATTATTTTTGGAACAACGACAATTGAATTTAGAAAAATATTTACAAAAAGTATTAAATTTTTTACAATTTACAATGTGTCGAGAATTTGTGGAATTTTTGGATTTTAATCGTTATGACATCATTTATCTATTACAAGATATGGCATATTTATTTTTTACACAAGGTGATGATGTTCTATTAAAACATCATCATCATCATCATCATCATAATTCATCAGCGTCCGTCTCATCATCACCACGTCATGTCACCTCTTCATCATCATCATCATCATCACCGCATTGCCTGACACAAAGATCATATGAATTTACAACATTAGAATTGTATGCAATAACAGAACGTTTAAAATTACCATGTCCACAAATGGATTCAGTTGAAAAAATTTATGATTTTTCACATGTACTGGATTTTTGTTCACAATTAGATAATGTTATTGTTCGATCACGGCGTAAAGTAAGTTCTACTATTAGATTTATAATTTGTTTTGCAATTATAATTGATAATTTTTTCGTTTGTTTGTATTTTAGAAAAGCACAGATGAAATTGGTAATAGTAGTAATAATAATAGTCATAATAATTCATCATCAGCATCATTATGGGATATTGAATCGAATACAACAATTGGTACAAGTTCAATTGTACCCGGTAATTTGAAATTTGATTTAAATGCATTTCGTAATTTAAAGCGGTTAACAATTGTCGGAATAAATACGGAAAATATTTGTGATGCTGGTGAGTGTATAAATAAATTATATAAATGAATGAATTTCCATTTTGTCTTGAGAAATTGTCTAGAGATTGTGTTGAATAGTTTTCTGGAAAGAAATCTCAAGTGAATTAAAAGTTTTTGTCATTATTTCTTGATATAATTCTTTATTAAATGACCTGGCAAAACAAATGTTTACAATTGTTCTATCTGATATGACCGTTTTGGTCATTTGACATTTGGATTGGGAGTGGACGTTTTGGTCATTTGACATTTGGACTGCCATATATAAACTTCCATATCCAAAACACTTTCAAGAACTCACCGGATTCAAAGGAAATCTGTTATAGAAACAAAATGAAATGTTTTCGAATAATCCCTAGGATTTGTATCGGAGTTTATGAAAGCGGTGAGTTCTGAAACTGAAAGTTTATGAAAGAAAAGAAAACCTTTTAGCACAGGTAATTTTTCACAATTAGTAATCTATTCTGTTCAGTGAATCTTTGGGCCAAACGAGCGACGAACATAAAAATTCTTTCCAAAAACTAGAAATAATAATAAATCACTTACTGAATACGTGAATGCTGCTGTTAATAAAACATAAAATAAAAACTATTTATTTAACACAATCTGTTTGATAAAACTATTAAAAAATTGGGTGGTTTTTTGTCCAAATAACCAAATATTTTTTTTTTGTTTTTCTTCTGTATAGAATCGATTCGTGATACATTAATATCATATAATGTACATAAAACTATGAATATAAAAGAATTAAATCAAATAATATTATGTGATTGTATACATAAAGATAAATTATTAAATGGAAAATTATGGAAACATTTGGAAATGGTTAATTTTTCGGGTAATTCAATAAATGCGATTGATCAAACCGTAAAATTGTTACCGAATTTAAAAACATTAATATTAGATATGAATCAAATAAAAACAATTGATTTTCTAATGCATTTACCATATTTACGGAAATTAAGTTTACGGGAAAATTTACTACAAGAATGCGTTGATTGCCATTTGGAATTGGGCAATTTGGTAACATTAAATTTAGCCGATAATAAATTAATATCATTATGTGGTTTTCGTAAAATGTATTCATTGGTACATTTAGACGTTAGTTGTAATTTGATAAGAGACATTGACGAAGTTGATTATCTATCCGGTTTACAATGTTTAGAGGAATTAATATTAACGGGTAATCCGATAGCGGGAAGTGTTGGTAATTTTAATTTAATATTTAATAATAAACATTATTTATTTTAATTGTTATTATATTTATTTTTTTTTTTTGTTTTAGATTATAGACCAAGAGTTTTATCGAGATTCGGTGATCGTTCCGTTGAAATTGTATTAGATAATGAAAAAGGAAATACACAAGAATTGGATACGGCCTTAGTATTGGATGCCCTTCGGCAATCAACCCGAGGAATTCAATTACTTAATTCAGCGTTTTGTAATAATAGATAACAAAAAAATAATAAATATATTTGCGTTTGGTTTGTTTGTGTGCGAGTGTTAAAGGGACGGGACGGTGTAAAATGTATATTTTATAAAATAAAATGATTAAATCGACTATTTGGGAATAGTAGCAAAAAAAAAGAATGGATAGACAAACCCAAAAAATCTACTCAAAATTACTTATTGATATTGTTTATATTTATTTTTTTTAAATATTTTCTTTCTCTTAGAATGGAAATATCTCTTAATAATTAATATATCTTTACTATTTTTTTTCCTTTAATCGAGAGTTGTATAAATATATTTTAAATGTAAAACAGAGCCCCCCAAACATATAATTATCTATATATTTTAATGAATTGTTGTTTGTTTAAAGGTAAATATTATTATTATTATTATTATAAAGTTATTTTTACATATAATAAGAATTTTGTTGGTTCATTTTATTTATAAATATTTCCAAATTAGATTAGATTTAACTTTTAGATTATTTTTGTTGCAATTATCGCATGTGTTAAGCAACTCAGATGGGTGTTTTTAGTAATAACTGTTCGTTGGCCAGCAAGGCCTTCCAGTCACATCTTCATGGTTTTTTTTTTCGTGACCCACACAATCTCTTTATCTATTCTTTGGTCTTCCTGATACTCGTGTATTGCTGTAACACATGTCTTCTTAAAAACCCATGTCTTCTTTCAATGTTTCTGTCCCCGATTATAAACGTTGTATACCAATTTATTATAATTAATTCTTGTCCAGACCAGTATAATCTATTCGGATTTGATGGTCGTCTTGATGATTTTACAACCTTGATGCATATACGTTAACGAGTTGCAACATCTATTTTTACTAATGTTCTGTTTGACAAATTATGCTAAAAAAAGTTTCTAGATTATCTATTTTCCAATCCAATGCGATAAGTACCTATATTTAATGGTATATTATTTTTTTCTTCTTATGATTCTTATGCTAAGAGGATATGGATGGGGATGCTACATTTTCCATTAAAACAACCACATTCTTTACTTGCGGTATAGCTATCTGATCGTTAAATCTGGGCCTTTTTTTTCATTTCATTCTTCCTTTGTCTTCTTGAAACGCATATCTTCTATTCCCTCTGTCCCGATTTTAAAGCTTTATACTATGCATATCTATAGTATAAATCTTATCATCATTCATTCATGTCATTACGTTCGATCTAACGTAATCTTTTCAGATATGATGATGGGTCCCCGTTGACGAATATTTCTACGATGTATAAACACAATTAGATAATTAAAATCTTCTTCTCCTCTAGATTTGTGTTCCAATCCATGGCAACAATTCAATTTTATCATTATTAAATTACTTCAAACTGTATATCTTCAAATGATATAGTCATAAATATGCTGAGTGTTGAGTAGAGAAACTCACAAAACTAGTTTTATTTTGTGGTCATGAATCGTTCATTACATCTAACGTAACGTAAAATTATACTTACAAATTGAATAATAGCAGGGCGGTTACTAACTATAATGGATATACGAAAGGGGTTTTTTTTCTATTACAATAATATATCGATAAATTATAATCTTAGGTTTTCATTTTAGACAAATTAAGTCTTGTATTTTCAATTAATTCCCCGGTCGAAGGAATAAAATAGATCAGAGATAGACAACAAATCAAAATTTGAAAAGAAAAACTTAAGAAATTCATATTTCATATTTTTGAAAAAGTTCAAAACAATATTTTTGTAGATTTTTTTTTCTTAAATATTTAAAGTTAAATTCTTTAATAAAATCCATGTCCTACAATTTCAAATGGCTCTCAATATGATCAGGATATACAAAAAATAATCGGTGATTTCATAGACATTTGAATATTTCTGGTAATTCTCTTTTAATATACTACTCTCTAACCACTATTATATCGAACACCTGCTATTTTATTCGTATGCTCGATTTTGAGATGCCAAAAAGGACTTTATACAACAATTTTTTAGTCCTTCTAATTTTATTTCATAAAATAGAAATAAATTCAATAACTAATTGAATTTAAAAGTTTTTTTACTTCTGCCTTGTGCAATTATTTAACTAAAACCATGATTTTATGAAATAAAATTAGAAGGATTAAAAAATTATTGTTTAAAGTCCTTTTTTGGTATCTCAAAATCGAATAAATATGAATAAAATAGCAGGTGTCCGATATTATAGTGGTTAGAGTAGTATTTGGGCTATTGATGAAATGACTAGTGTAATTTTCTTTTATTGAACACCAAAACATCTAAATTTTATATAAGTTTTAATTTAATAACATATTAATTATTAATATTATTGTTTTTTGTTTATTTTTAATAATATAATATATTAATTTTAAATGATATTTTTCACAGTATATATTTTTTTAATTTCTTATTTTTTTTTTTGTTTATTTTAAATATTTTTTATATATAATTTATTATATAAATAAAAATTATTATTAATATATATATATTATTTATTATAGAGATATGCATTTCATAACATGTGGTATATATTTTTTTTTTATTATTTTAATATTATATAATTAATTAATTAGAGTTTAATTTGATTTTTAAATTTTTACAATTGATTATAATGTCTGTGTGTGTGTGTATGTGTTTTTTTATTATTATTTAATTATTAATTTAATATATTTCAAACAAAAAATAACACGATCGTAATAATAAAATAATATAATATATTAAATAAAATTTCTATAAATTTAAAATTAATATTAAAACAAAAATAATAATAATATTTACATAATTTATAATTGATTATATTTAATCGGATAATGTCGGGGCGGGGGACTTATTTTTTAACATTTTAATCAATTTATTAATTTTATTATAATTATATTTTTGTAAATTTCAAAGTGTTTTTTTTTGACTATATTTGAATTTGAATTTGAACTCTACAATAATAAATCTTTTTTTGGATTAATATTTAAAAAAATTAACAACATAGAAATTAAAAAAAATAACACAACAACAAGAAAATTATAATATAGTAAAATTATTATTATTATTATTAATTATATTATTGGCTTAAATATTTCAGAGGGTTGTTTGGGGAATTGGTTTTTTTTTCGTCATCGGATTTGGGGTGGTTTTTTTATTGCTTTCTTCTTAATTTATTATATTGTTGATTTTTGGTTTATTTAATTTGTTCAACGAACCAGAGTTCCGCGACTCGCTAAAATAAAAGATACAAACAGAAAATCACCGATTGGGGGTGAGTTTTGTTAATTAAATTAGATGATCTTTAACTCAACTTTTGATGTGGGTGGGTTTTCCATGAATGAAAGGATATTTTCTCTGCTGGAGATATTCACGTTCTTTCGGGAATATTTCACATAAAAAATATTACTATTGTTTTCTTTGGTTTTTTTTTTAAAATGTAAATAATGACGTTAAAAAACTAATTAATTTTTAAATATCTGATTGTTTAAGATTAGTTTTTTTTTGTAATTAATATCTGATATTATAATTCACGAATCAATTAAATTTTGGGGTATCTCCAAAATTCAAAAAGCTAAAGGGTAGCAAAAAGTTCCCCAAAATTCAATCCAAAAGAAAAGAAACAAGGAAAAGAAGTGTCGCTGAAAGAAGGGAAATGAATCAGATCAGAACAAGAAGTAATCATTTTGAGAGTTTTTAAATAGAGTTTTGCCGTACACTGATATGTTTATTTGTTTCCTTTAATTTCAGACTGAATTTGGTATCTATTTGGTTTCGATAGCTTCGTGTTTTCAATGTAAATAGTTTTTTAATATTTTATTAACCGCATTCATGTAATGGAATAAGTTGCTAATTATATCTAGAATATATTACTAAATATTAAAAAAATTACATTCCATTTGTGGTATGAATGAAATTTTCATTCCTTATACTAAATTACTATCGATTTTTTATTTTGTTTCTAATCGATTCAATGACATTTTTAATCTGAATTTCATTTGAAAGAAATTTCTTCTGATTTCATCGCATCCAGTAGGAGCTCCTATATACAAATCACAGGGATTATTGATTATTACATAGGTGTATTATGCCCTATGTTTTTTCAACCAATTTACTTTGGATCTGCTGCGACACTTCAAAGTATTTTGGATATGTTGGAATTTTTTAGATTTGGTGGTATGAAAGAAAACTTTTATCGACTCCCATATCGTATATCGCAGATAGTAAATTATCCATTTTTCATGCGTCAAATGTACAATGCGATGTCTTTTCTATATGTCAATAAGTACAGGTAATCACACACGCGTTACCAAGAAAAGGTCTTGTTTGACGACTTCAATTCATTTCGAGATCCGCAAACTTTCTTATATATACAATTAATGCATTTCTTTTTTATAATCTCACGCCATAATCGGCTTAAAAACGACACTTTAAAAGAATAAATAAAATCGCATTTCAATTTGATTTCCCCGGTCAAATAAAACGTTTTCAATACCAAACCAAATACGTTCTCCAAACCAAATGAACTCATTTCCATATACCAAATGAATTCTTTTCCATATACACCGCAAATGAAACCTTTTTATTCAATTTTATGATAAATTTTGGTGTTCCTCAAAAAGAAAAAAGATTTCATTTGGTTTTATGGAAAAGATTTCGTTTGATCTGGAAACGATTTCATTTGGTCTACAAAAAGGTTCATTTGAAGGGGAAATTATCGGATATACTCATCCTCATCTAAAAAAAAAGTATGCATTTATTGATTGTTAAAAGATAAAACCATTTTATTCTGATCTTATCAGATCTGATCAAACTCGACTCAACGTATGACTAGAGAATATATCTGACAATATTTTGGAATCTTTGATAAATGTACACCTAAATAGTAAACATTTCTTTATCATCGCCCTGGGTTGACTATAATTTTCAGGTTTTCAAAGAAAAACAAAGTTCTTTTTTATGTTCCCATGCCCTGTAACCGATTCATAGGCGATCTTAATTAATGATATTAAAAGCAGAAAAAGAAAAACGCATTTCTATGGGTGATAATTTATTGATTCATCCTCATCCTATAACATTTCTTTATCTAAAAGAGTATTATTTAGAACAGTTTTACAGTTTTATTATTTAGAACAATTTTTAAATCAAAGATAGAACAATTTTAAATCAATAATTTTCTTTTTCAGATTCAATTCTCAACCTATCCCAGAGTTTATCTGTTAATATGTTGAAATGTTGGAAATTTCCTAAATGGTAAACATTTCCGTATCAGAAAGTAATTTCGATTTTGAATTCATCAAGGGCATCAACGGGGATCCTCACCATCGGTAAATTACTCTGATTTTAGAATTTTCTTTATGACCGCGATACCTTTAATAATACTGCTCTATTCTCTTGTACATTTATTAATTTTTTTTTGTAAAACTCCCCCCAACGTTTATATCTTTTAGTTTTTTTTTTGTGGTTTGGCATATTTAAATTGTGGAATGTTTTGGAATCACCAAAACCCATTAGATTGTTTTAATTTATTTTTTATTTTTTATATTAATTTTTTTGTGTTAATTAACTTTAAAAAAATGATATTTCGTTTCGTTTTTTGTGATAAAGTTTTGGTTTTATTTATATCGTTTTCGGATTGAGCATAAATGCACGGATATGAATGAGTTTCTTTGTTATTTGGGTTGTTTTTAAAGGGTTGTTTTGGATTGTGGATTGAATTGGAGTTTGATTGGGTTTTAAGTTTTAAGTGGATTTTTCTTTTGGGTACTTTATTTTTTTTTTTTGTATATTAACATATAAAATAATAATAAAAAATAAAATAAAAAATATATATTAAAACTATTTCAACAATTTAACAAAAAATATTACTTCTTTTAAATGTTTTTTTTATTCGATTTTTAGTTTTTTTTTTTGGTTTAATTAATAAATTAATATTTGGATTTTAATTATTATTATTATTAATATTATTAGATATAGATTTTTTATTTAATAATATATTTTTTTTTATTGATTATTTACATAACAAAAAAGGTATAGTATATTAAGAAATTAGAAAATATAAATTTATAAATAAGAACAACGAATTCTAAAATTTGTGTCAGTTTAATATTCACCATAATTCGTTAGTTCTTTATAGATAGGATTTTCTTTTTATTGAAATTTTTTAAGAAGCCGATCTTTTTTCAATTAGTATTTTCAATATCAACTGTATTTTTTTAAAGTTAATTTCAACACATTAATGTGGTTACTTGATATACATACTAATTGAAATTGATGTGTTGTTTTTTCATTAAAATTCAGGATGACTGGATTTTTTTTTATAAATTGTTGTTGAAGTGCATATAGAAGATAATTCAGATTATAGAGAGAATACGTTCATAGATAGATTATATTATGGTGAAAATATACGTAAACTACGTAAAAGTGTTGCCAATACATTGGCTAAACATTCGGCTTGTAATGCCAACGGACCCGCAACAAATGGTCCCGTTTCAACGGCAGCCAATTCACGAAAACTTGATGCAACATCATGTACTTTTAATACAATGTTACGTGTTTGTAAGGGGGCAGATGTATGTCGGGTCATATCTTGTGCCAATTCAGTAATACGACGTAATGCCGATAAACATCCGGTTAAATGTTCTGGTAAACCATTTAATATCGGATTTGACATTGCAACAACTAATAATTTAGAGGCTGTCACCAATTGTAATGTTTGCTCGGTTAATTCTGTACGTGCACATTGAAATTTTTCTTCATTTATTGATGTACCACCACCGGCTGTTTGTGCTGCTGAACATTGAGCTGCAACTTGATCTAATTTCACTAATAGTCCAGCCATTGCAATATCAGTTTTTGCTAAAATTCCTTCAATATTTAATTTTTGTTGTGTCGGATGATCAGATGATCCATTTAAATTATTATTATTATTATTATTACCATTTGAAAGTGATTTATTTCCACCATTGGTAATTATTGTTGTTGGTGGTGGGTTATTGTTATGATTAAAATTATTATGATGATTATTAGTATTTGTATTATAAGTAAATTGTTGTTTGTAATTTATTGTATTGGTGGTTGCCAACGGAGATTGTTCCAATAATTTATGTGATTGCATTGAATGTTTTCGAGATAATTGTGGTGAACATAATAATGATAATTGTGGTGGTTTATTATCATTGGATAAACTTATTGGTGGACAATCGCTAAGCGAACGAAAATGTCCAGTTGTTCGATTATTATTATGATTATTATGTAGAAATGATTGATGTTGTTGCGGTGGTGAACCAGTTATTCCATTTATTCTATTGGATGTTGATGTAAAATTTTTATCAATTTCATTGTATGCACTTGGATGACGATTAAAATGGGGTGATCCAATGCCGGCAACGCGTAACGATGGTATTGGCGGTGATGATGACATTATGGATGAATTAGGCGATTGTGATGATGATTGCGACGATTGATGATGGAATAATAATGGTGATGATGGCGATGATGATGATGATGTTCCATTTATTCCATCCGTCGTCGTATGATGATGCTGATGATGATGATGATTATAGGATTTTGGTAATGGCAATGGATTACGAAATATTGGTTTTGCCGGTATTGGTGGTAATTGGGGTTTTTTTGGTGGTAATGCGGCTAACGGTGATATTTGATTATTTTCATCGTTACGCGGTGGTAATTTTGGTGCTGGTGTTGGTGGCGATGAAGATAATAATAATTGTGTTTCACAAAAATTACCACTATTATTATTAATATTAGGATCAAAATTGCCACCAATGATTAAAGGTTTTAAATTACCATTCATTAACCGATGACCACTTTTTGGTGATGTTGAACGATTATTATTTTTATTTTGTGATAAATAATTTCCATTATTATTATTTATTTGATTTGAAGTTGAATTATTATATGTATTATTATTATTATTTAAATTATTATGATTTGTTTGACTATTTTTTAAAATTGATTGGGGTTGTAGTGAAGACGACGATGATAACGACGTCAATGAATTATATTTTACCGGTGAATTTAATTTAATTTGTAAATCAATACTTTTTGGTGGTCGTTCGGGTGGTGTTTTTAATGCATCCGAATGTTCACAACGACGTGGTGGTAATTGTAAACATTGATCAATAACATCCGTATCCGTATCATCACCATTACATGTTTCGTTAATTGTTTTATGATGATTATCACCTTTTTTCGATGATTTGGCACAACATGAAAATGGACCTTTTCGTTCAACGGTTGCATATTCAATAATATTTTGATTTTGTTGACATTTATCCATTGAATTATTTGTATTATTTGCATTAATAGTATTTGAATTATTATTATTATTATTATTATCAATTTTTTGATTTGATAACTTCATTTTATTATTATTATTATTAATCATTGTGTTTATTGAATTTATATAAAAATTTTCAGGAATTGTTGGAAATGGATTGTCCATTGAGGATTTATCAATTTTTATCGATTCATTACTATGTGGATTATTAAGTGACGTTAACTTTCCCTTGGATTCAGAATTATTTCTATTTTTGTGGTCATTGCAATTTTCACCACCATCGCGGTCATCATCATCATCGCCTAAACCCGGTGGTGGTGGTATTATAAATGACATAATTTCTTCGGGTGTTAATTCTTTGGCCGGTGTTAGTTTTTGTGTTGGTGGTATAATTTGAACAGTGGCTAGAAAATTTTCTAAATCACCATCTAAACAAAAACTATCAAAACCATTTGTCATCGTAATACCATTATTAATATTTGGATTTGTTAATGTTGTGGTTGTTGATCCAGTTGTATTAGTTGCCGCTGAACCACGAAAATTATTCATTTTATTTGCTGGTGAGTCTGATTGTTGATGACCTATTGAAAATATAAAAGTTTGTTTTTTGTGATATTAATCGATTAATAATGATTTTTTTTCTTTTATAGATTTGTACATTCAAGCAGAAATGGAAAAATTCTTCAAGCCTTGATCGGAAACATCAAAAAAAAAAAACAAAAGGTATTTTATTAATAAAAATCATATTTACCATTAATATTATTTCCGGACGATTGATGGCTGTCATCGAAACCGGTGGGAGCTGCATTGATAACGGTAAATGCATCTAATTCATCGGGTGTTTGTGGTGGTGGTATTGCCGTCAAATCAATAACATCCGGATCGGTTTCAATGAATGTATCATCACCAATTTCAAAACCATATAATTCACTTAATTTTTTCGCCGCCAAATCATTTGTATCCGAATCTTCTGAATTTTTATTACTTGCCTCTTTCAATTGTCTTAGATATTCTTTTAAATTTGTATCTTTATTATTATTATTATTATTGTGATGTGATGCGGTGGGGTTATGACTGTTGGATGCTGTTGCTAATGATGATGAATCAGTTAAATTTAAAATATTATTATCGGGACTGTGTAATCCAAAACTTGTACGAACACCTTTATATGTTGATGTATTATTGTGACGACCATTACGTTCTGAATGGGTACGATGTATTGGTGAACTTGTCGGTGTATATATTGATTCTGATTCAGATTCACTTTGTGATAAATCATTACTGATTGCCTGTAAATCACTTAACAATTGACTTAAACCTTGTGTACGTCGTTGATTTGATGGTTTTGTTATCGTTGATTTTTCCTGTATTTCCAATTTTCCCCTTTCATGATTATTATTATTATTACCCATCAAATCATTATTATTATTTCGATTAATATTATTATTATTATTATTATTGAAATTATTTGGTCGGGTGTTATTATCATTAATATTTAAACCATTTATTGTATGTAAACCTTTTGTCAGACCACTCAAATCTGAATTTATTGTTTCAGCAAGTAATACAAGTGAATCACTATGTTTTAAAATACCCGGTGCCGGTAATGATGATTCATCATTTGATGATAATTTACTACTTGTTAAACTTTCACAATCACTGTCCACGTCTAACGATGGATTATGATTTAACCATGGTGGTGGCATACATTTATTTGAATTTTGATGTTGATTTTGATTTTGATTTTGATTCGATTTCATGTCATATTCAACAAGTTCACCTTGTTCATTTAAGTATTTTTCGGAATTTTCAACCATACGTTGCATTTCGGCAACCCGACGTAATACCTCTTCGTTACGCGTTTCCACAATAAGACCATTCATTTTTTTCTTACCACCATTACCATTATCACCTTTTATTGTACCCTCTAAAATTTCCATTGTCATTACACTGTGTATATCAAAACCAAATTCATCTGTTGTATTATTATTATATGATTCTGTGTCTGCAGTACCGGAAGTAGTCATTGGACCAACTGCACCAACAGCATCACCACCACCACCATTATTATATCTATCCATATTATTATTATTATTATTTTGGTTAGTACCATTTTGAATAGTACCATCTAAAGATTTATTATTTTGATTATGATTATTGTAAAATGAAACATCTCCATTATTGTATCTACTACTAATAATATCGTCACTATTTTTTTGTTTATAATTATTATTATTATTATTATTGGAAAATGTTGTATTCATATTTGTATCACAGTATTTTAAATGATTCATTTGATGATGATCATCATTGAATTTTATTGTATTATTTATTGTATTATTATTGTTTAGATTTACATTCGATTGTGAGCCTGTATAAATGGGTATCTGATGAACAGAATGATATGGTGGTGGTGTTAAAAATATCATATTATGTGAACGTCCATGAATTGGTGGTAGATAATTCCATGATGTTGCCATAACCGAATGTTGGGCAACATACGGTGGTGGTACCTCTTCCGTAATCTCTTCACGTTCTCGTTGTACCATGAGCTCTTTACCTATAGAAAATATTTTGGATATAATATTTAAATGATCTGCAGATCTAGATTATGCATAAATAGTTAATTTGAAAATTTACCTGCTAATAGTCTATAATAACCGGCTAAAACTAATGAAAATTCACATGCATCACGATCTTCCATTGAAAAATTTACATATCTATCCGGTTGTATATAAACATTTACCAAATATGTAACGTCATCCTCACGCATCACCACACAACGTATTAAATTTTCAATATTACAAATTAATTGAGGCTGTAGTTTGGAAAAAATATTGAATATAGAAAATATAAAAATATTAATTGTTATATTATTATATTATTGTTAATAAATTTGTTTATGAATTTCTATTTTTTTGTAGAAATGAATATAAGAATCGATAACTAATCTGCGATAATGCGATGATAGAATGAAGAAAGAAATGTTACGATCAGAAAGGAAAATGCAATGAAAAGATCAATTGAAATGAAATGATAATTAAGAAATGATAATTATTGCTTGATAATTAAGAACAAATTATAAATGATTTATGAAAATCAGAACCCTGTTGATTTTGGTTATATCCCAGCTTTCGAAGAAGTTTCAGAAGTAAGTTTCCAGATTTCTTATTGATTTTATTGTGTTAATTAAATAATCGAACCCCAAAATTCATCTGTTTAATTATTGTATAGATAGAAATTTGTGTGAATCGAATTTTTGGATCTACAATCTTGAATGCAGAAAGGAAACGAAACAGAGATGCAGCAACGAAATATTTAATGGTTAATGAATTGCAGTCTTATATACCGTGGAACTGAATTTAATTGACGAAATACAAAAAGGTAAATATGTTTTATAAATAAACTTATTTTTTTTTAACATTATATAACAAATAAACAATTTTCGTGATTACGAAAAGCGATAAGTAATTTATATTTTATCTGTGATTGTAAAAGTAACTTCTTAAGGTGTATTAAAAATACATAAAAAAATATTCATTATTTTTCCTTAAAAAGAAAACTCAATTATCATTAATTTAATTATATATATTGTGTGCGTGTATTTGTGTGACAGACAAGTATATTATTTTTATTATATAATATCAATAAAAATCATCACCACCAACCAACGCCTTCGCCTCATCCCTATTTAAAATTTGTATCAATATATTTGCATACTTTAGAGAATATTATAATTTGATGAGTTCTTCTTGTTCATTTCAAATGGTAACATAGAATTTATTATTAAATTTAATTTTATTTTGTTAAATAAATATATGCGCACTCATTCCTATTCTAAAATTTGTAAATATCATTTCATATATAAGTATATATAGTCGTCAATGCAATGGTGCTGACGAAGGTTCCGATATAAATGAAAGAAAAAATGGATATTTTGACATCGTGAAAAATGGGCAGTGCGACTTTGTGATTTGTTTTAAGTTAATTTTTGGGTGATAGAATAGTAATCCTTGACGGGGGGAAATATCGTTTTCCTTTCGGAAAATTGATACAGATAATTTCGTTAAGCAAAGTTATACAAAGGAATTTCCTCAAACAAGTTTATACAGAAAATTTCGTTAAGCAAATTTATACAAGAGAATTTCCTGTAAGTAATTTTATATAAGAGAATTTCCTTGAGGAAATTTATACGAAAAATGTCCTTAAGCAAATTTATACGGAAAATTTCCTTAAGCAAATTGAAACAGAGAAATTTCCTTAAGAAAATGTATACAGAAAATTACCTTAAGCAAATTTATACCGCGAATTTCTTTTAAGAAAATTAAACCGAGATTTTCCTTTTAGAAAATTGATACAGAGAATTTCCTTAAGCAAATTTAGATTAAGAACATCATACAAAGGAATTTCTTTAATCCAATTAATACAGAGAATTTCCGTTAAGCAAATTTATACAAGAGAATTTCCTTTAAGCAAATTTATAAGGAAAATTTACTTAATCCAATTATTACAAAGAATGTCCTTAAGCAAATTTATAGGGAAAATTTCCCTAAGCAAATTTATAGGAAAAATTTACTTAAGCAAATTTATGCAGAGAATTTCCTTTTAGAAAATTGATACAGAGAATTTTCGTAAGCAAATTTATACGGAAAATTTCCTTTAAGTAACTTTAGACAGAGAAAATTCCTTTAAGAAAATTCAACAAATATTCCATTTGAACCGTACCTGCTCATATAGAAATTATATATATTTTATGTTAAATGAAATATATTTATAAAAATTTTTTATTGAATTCATTTTGAATGATAGATAAAACACGCAAATTTTTATTTTTATATATAATATATAAAATTAAACTCGTATCTTGTCACGTATTTTTAACTATATCCATATATATTTATTTATAATAATCAATAATACTCTATGGATTATTTTGTATTTTATTATACATGCCTTTTTTTTTTGTGTGATATAAAGTTATTTATTATATTTTCCACTTAAAAAAATGTCCTTAAAATGACATATCTCTTTCTGTCTGGGTTTTTCTTTATTTGAAGTTTATTTGTGGGGTGATGTTTTTACTATAAATAAAATATATTTGAATGACTATTTATAATACTTACCACAGAATTACGAACACCAGCAATTTGACTAAGTCCAAATCGAGGACTAATTAATAAAACCCTTTCAACGCCATCACGTTGATTTGTACTAAAACATTTGGCTCCATAACTGGGCAGGCTAGAAATGATATCTAAATAATGTATTTTTGCCTGTTGGAAAAAAAGGGAAAATCAAAAAAAAAAATGTTATTTTTAAAGATACACAGATTATTATATTAAGCTTTTACTATAGTATATAGAAAATAGATTTATACATTCACTTCCTTTATTTTTTATTACCTCATCCTCCTCCTCTTCCTCCTCCTTATAACTATACCACCACAAAAATTGTTTAGGAAATAAATTACCAAAGACAAAAAAAAAAAAAACAGCAAAATTTCTTTACATAAAATATCGAGACGCAAAAAAAAAAAAAAATAATGTAGCAGAAAGGAAAAATAAAGAAAAAAATATATGAAAAACTTGTTGAAATTCAATATACGTATTTTGATGAGGATCTAAAATATATTTAATATATTGGCAAAAAAAAAAGAAAACCAACAAATCTATTATAAATAATGTGATATAGGAAAATACAAAAAGAAAAATGAGAGTTTATGTAGATAAAAACGGAAATAATTTATTGGAAATGAAATTTCCTTAATATTTTTCTGTTTTCGAATTTTTTTTGTAAATATATGTAAGTATATGAGTTCGTATCGAGATGGTATTTTACATAAATAGATATGTATATGGGAAACATCAATTGATTCATTGATTTTTGTTCAATATGCCATAAAAGTAATGAGTGACTCTTTGGGGTAGTTTATAAAAAAAAAAAAATTCTGGAAAATGAGTTTTTGGTAAAGTTTTCCATACAAAATAAATTAAAAATCGCGAAAATCTCGGAAAATTCTGAATTCTGATAAAGTCCGTCCAAGGAAACCCCATTCAATACTTTACAGAGATCATTTAGAGTGCATTAAAAACATTGTGTACAATTTTCAAAACGATGGATCAACGAATTTTTAAGATATCGTACTCAGAAACTGATTTGGTAAAACTTTCCATATAAAATATACTAAAAATTGTGAAAATCTTGGAAAATTCTCAATTCTGATCAAGTCCGTCCAAGGAAACCCCCTTCAATACTGTACAGAGATCATTTAGAAAGCATTAAAAATATCGTGTAAGATTTTCAAAACGATTGGTTCACTAATTATCAATATAAGATATCGTAATCTTAATTATCAATTTAAGATATCGTACTCAGAACCTCATTTGGTACAATGCCCATACAAAATATATTAAAAATCGCAATAATCTCGGAAAATTCTCAATTCTGATCAAGTCCGTCCAAGGAAGCCCCATTCAATACTTTACAGAGATCATTTAGAATGCATTATAAATATTGTGTAAAATTTTGCAAACGATAGGTCAACGAATTTTCAAGATATCGCTCTCAGAAATCGATTTGATAAAATTTTCCATATAAAATATATGAAAAAATCGCGAATATCGCGGAAAATTCTCAATTCTTATCAAGGCGCCCAAGGAAGCCCCATTCAATACTTTACAGAGATCATTTAGAATGAATTATAAATATCGTGTAAAAGTTTGCAAACGATAGGTCAACGAATTTGCAAGATATCGCGCTCAGAAATTGATTTGGTAAAATTTTCCATACAAAATATATTAAAAATCGCGAAAATCTCGGAAAATTCTCAATTCTGTTCAAGTCCGTCCAAGGAAACCCTATTATATACTTTTCAGAGATCATTTAGGATGCATTATAAATACTGTCTGCAATTTAAAAATCAATTGATTAACTAATTTTAAAGATATCGTACTCAGAAATTGATTAGGTAAAATCTTCGATACAAATTATATTAAAAATCGGGAAAATTTTGGAAAATTCTCAATTCTGATCAAGTCCGTTCAAGGAAACCCCCTTCAATACTTTATAGAGATCATTAAGAATCCAAAATAAATGTCGTGTAAAATTTTCAGATCAATTGGTTAACGAATTTTCAAGAAATCTCACTCACTTTTCTAAATTATATTATAAAAAATATCTTAACTATATATGATGCGTAAAAACAACTCATCAAATCGATAAATTTATAATATAGGTATATAAAGGAAAACAAAATCAATATCCTATTTCCTATTTGATTTGTATAATAAGAAATATTTAACTTTATAAATATAAGGGATTCGTAAAAAAGAGACGTATTTGAGCAATAATAATAAACAAGTTTGTGTTAAAATCAATTAGTAACTGCTCGTTTTTGAACCACAATAGAAATAGCATTCGTAATCTTCCCAATTCAACCAAATTACCATCAACAAACACCTTTCCATATATATACCTATAACATTTTGACAAAATACATTATAATTTCATTTAGCGATTATAATTGTTTTTATTATATCGTTCTTCCACTATATGTTTTTTGCGGTTATATTCCACATAATATATATATGGATTGAAAAACAATACCTTCAATTATATTTTAATCTATATACGATATAGTTTTATAATTACTTTTATTATTATACGGCATGTTATAAAAACCAAAAAAACTAAATCATTTATATTTTAAACTTAAAAGAAAAAAAACAACATCAACAATCAACCGACGAAGCAACAGGACCGCGTACGCATTTATTTTATATTATGTATATGAAAAAAAAAAAGAAAATAATCCCCCAATTTTTTACTTTTCCATATATACTATATATATAAAGCCATTTTTGAGAATCACTGCCTCGTTATACAAAGGAAAAAAAATAAATATATTATTATTATTATTATTATTTAACAACTAATGATGTATGTAAAATGCCAACATTAGTTTTTAATAAGCACTATGGCTGCTAGGGCCTTTGGCTTTTACCGGAATTAGAAATCATTAATATTATAATTATTAATGTAATTTTAATAATGATGATGAGTATTTGTTATATACTTTCATATATAATTGCGAATATGTGTGTGTAGTAGACTTTGTAAATCTTTGGCTGCGTCCGACACAATATACCAAAGATATTCATTAATTTGATCCCAATGAATAAATGGTGACTTAGTTCATGAATTCAAATCATAAAAAGCACAGAAAAAATTTTCCGGCCAGGATTTGAACTCGTGACCACCCGCAATTGGGTTGGATGCTTTATCAACGGCACCACCAAGTCGTCAAAAATAAATATATATAAATGTCTATATTATATAAAAATATATGTACTATATATAAAAAAAAATCACTTTATAAAAATATGAATCTGGTGGAAAACATAAAAAAATGAAAAAAAATGAATAGAAATTGAATAAAATATTTGTATTTTAAAATACAAAACCAGAGAGATAGATAGATAGATTTTTTTCTATATATGTAAAATGAAATATACCAAAAAATGGTAAAAAAAAAAGGTTCTGCGAATGATGCATATAATATAATTGATAAAATTCAATGTACATTTATCCATAAAATATATATATGTACAGACTTGTTTGATACGGGAAAATGATCATTTTCATTCCATAGGGATGAATTTAGAGTTCTATATTACTATATATATAAAATATATATATAAAATTCTTTGTTTTTTAACCAAGAGGTCATATATATTTATGAAACTATCCACATTAATACCTTTTCATAATATATGCAGTTTAAAAGCATTTGATAAGAAAATCCGTTTGGCATTCAGAAAGAACTGAAACCTACAATTATGTTGTATACTATATCATAATAAAAATAACTCAACACACCCCGTACATATATAAAAAATATCAGAGATTTGTTCATAGTGACATTTACATTTTTGTTTTTTTATTTTTTTTATGAGATATATATACAAGAATATTGTATATTGTATATAAATGCTGCTGATGAATGCGGATTTAAACAGATGTTTTATAGTATAAAACATTTTTATTTTTTTTTAAATAAATATAAATTTTGGTGGATGTGGTGTTGGTGGTGGTTTTCTGATTTTTTATGGTGATGGTGATGGTGGTTTTTTTCTTTCTTATAGTAAATATAAATTTGCTATTTTTCTAGATATGTAATATATATGAATCTTAATATATATGAACAAATGCCGGTCTAAAAGAAGGTTGCAATGACACAAAAAAAAAATTTTCTTTTTTTTTTTAGATTTTCTTAACGAAATTGTACAGAATTTTGTTAAGCAAATTTATACAGGAGAATTTTCCCATAACAAATTTATACAATAGAATTTCCTTAGCCACTCAAACAGAGAATTTCCTATTACAAAATTTTGTAGAGAATTCCGCTAAAAAAATTATATAATAAAATGTTCTTAAGCAAATTTATACAATAGAATTATTATAGAAAGAATTTCATTTTAACAGATGATTGAAAGAATTTACTTAATCAAATTTATACAGGACAATTTCCTCTTAGCAAATATATACAATAAAATTATAGAAAGAATATCCCGAAACGAATTTATACAGAATATTTCCTTTTAGTACACTTATAAAAGAAAATTTCCTTAAGCAAATCGAAACAAGAGAATTTCCTTATGTAAATTTACATAAAGAATTTCCTTAATCAACTCAAACAGAGAATTTCCTTCCTGTTAGAAAGATATGTAGAGAATTCCCTTAAGAATATTCTTAAGCAAATTTATACAGAGAATTTCCCTAATCAAATTTATACAATAGAATTATAGAAAGAATTTTCTGAATCAAATTTATATATAGAGAATTTCCTTTTAGCAAATGATTGAAAGAATTTCCTTAATCAAATTTATACAATAGAATTTCCTTAATCACAATTTCCTTATACAGAGAATTTCCTTAATCAAATTTATACAATAAAATTATAGAAAGAATATCCCGAAACGAATTTATACAGAATATTTCCTTTTAGTACATTTATAAAAGAAAATTTCCTTAAGCAAATCGAAACAAGAGAATTTCCTTATTTAAATTTACATAAAGAATTTCCTTAATCAACTCAAACAGAGAATTTTAAATTAGAAAGATATGTAGAGAATTTCCTTTAAGAAATACAATACAATACAATTTTCTTAAGCAAATTGTACAGAAACTTTTGTTAAACAAATTTATGCCAAAAGTTTTTTTAACCAATTTTTAACAAGGAAATCTCCTTAAGCAAATTTAAACCGAGAATTTCCTTAAAGAAATGTATATACAACTGAATGTTCTTAAGCAAATTTAAACAATAGAATTTCCTTAAGCAATAACTTAAACAAAGATTTTCTTAAGCAAATTTATACAAATTCATTTCCTTAAGCAAATTATAGAAAGAATAATTGTCTCAAGCGAACTTATGCAGAGTATTTCCTTAAGTAAGTTTATACAAAACTTAGCGAATTTATACAGAAAACATTTTTTACGAAATAATACAGAGAATTTCCAATATGAAATTAAACAGGGAAATTCCTAATAGAAAATCATTTGAGGAATTTGCTAATATAGGAAATTTTACTGAGAATTTACTTCACGAAATTAATCAAAGTATATATTTCCTTATGCAAATTTGTTCACAGAATTTCCCACAAAGAATTTCCTTTACGAAATTAAACAGAAAATTTCCTATTATAGAAAATTATTTGGAGAATTTGCTAATATAGGAAAATTTACTGAGAATTTCCTTCATGAAATTAATCAAAGTATATTTCCTTAAGCAAATTTGTACCGACACATTTCTATTCTAAAGTAATTTTTTTAGTTTTCTTTTATACACAAAATTATTTCCTTCACGAAACAATGCAGAGAATTTCCTTCACAACGTTAAAATAAACAATCTCCACCTCCAATTGGTACTATGAAAATGGCTAGTTAAATTTACCGAAACTCAATAATATAACATATTAAACCGAAGTGAAAAGGAGAAAATGGTTTGAACCAGACATGAACCTTTTTATATTATATAATATTCTAGTTATTTGTACGGTTGTTATATATTCAAAAAAAAAAAACTTTTTAAGTACATTTTCATTTTATTGAATTTTCTACGATTTTTCTTTTAACAGTTTTTTTTCTTTATTTTTATTTATTTTTCCTATATATACAATTTTTTTTGAAATTGTTAACTCTTGAATATTATATATATTTTCTTGTAACTCTATATATCGCATTACTTATTTCTTTTCTATATATCATCTATATATATGTTAATATATTATAGATATACAAATGGGAATCTTCAAAATCTATATAGCCATAATATACAGAGATAGAAGATACAATTTTTTCCACACACACACACACTCCAAGTCCTTATTATAATATATATATATATATATATATATGGTAAATAAATAAAAATTTTCCTTATTTAATTTTAAAAAAGGATATATACACACAAAAATAACGATGTAAATATATATGAAAAAATAAAATGTGTATTTATTATACATTTTGAATCTATACCATTAATAAATACAAAAATATATAATTTGTAATTTTGCAATTGAATCTATATTCAAAAATATAGATAGATAGATAAAGAAATATATTTTTAGATACCTTTTTTTATATTATTATATCGTGGAGATAGAGGAGGAGGAGTAGGAATAGGAGATGGAAAATATATTCCCTCTTTTCAAAGTAAATTAAAATGTAAAATAATTACATAAAGTTTTTTTTTTTCTTTTTGATAATCGGATAATTGATAAAATTATTTTAATATAGAATAGATTTTATTTATATATACCTTTTTCTTTTCTTTTTTTTTACTTTAGAGAAAGTACTTAAATAGATTGAATTTATATTATTATTGAATTTATATTATTCTTCTGGTATTTATTTTTTGATGAATTGGCTGATTTTATAACGAATTCAGCAAAATTGTACCAAATTTAGAATGAATATCCTTTGATTATCCCCCGTTGAAAATTTTACAGGCATTCCGTTCAGAAACTTATATAGCATTTAATTCGGAAAATCAATCTGAATTGTATCGAAAGATTATCAAAAACTTGCATTCGATTATGTATGCAGAATTTCCATTTGAAAATTTTACCACATTTTCATTCGAAAATTATGCAGAATTTCCATTGGAAAATTTAGTAAAATGTCGTTTTAGTAAAATTTCATTTAGAAAATTATACTGAATCCATTTGAAAATACGGTTACAGGATTTAATTGATAAACTTATAAATATATATTGAATTAGATTCAGAAAGTTATTAAGAATTACGTTTAGAAAATTAATGCAATTTTTCGTAAAGCAAATTTATACAGAAATCCGCATCTATAAAATTATTTAGAATTTACTTGGGAAAACTGGGGCAGAATATATGGTTTATATAATCCGAAGCACAATTTCCTTCAGAAAATTATTATGGAAATTAGTTTTAAAACTAATATAAAATATAATGGAAAGTATGCATTAATTCATGCGGTTTTCTAAGAGTGGGCGTTACTAGTATTATTTCGTGTCGTGTTCATCCGTAAAGAACGTGCCAGAAGTGGTTTTCCTGGTTTAAAGGTGGCGATTTCAACTTAGAAGACGATGAACGACCCGGATTTTTGAATAATTTCTTTTTAAATCTCCAATTTTAGATGGTCTTATCTTCCAACCGTTTTTCCACCCATTTCCATCCATTTCGACCCATTCCACCCATTTTCCCATTGCAAATCTACATGTAATTTTTAGATCATCTTATAACCCTTATGCAGTGATTTCTATTATACGAATGCTTGCCGAGAAGAATTTTTATAGTTTATATCTCAATAATAAAAAAACTATAATTCAAATGTATCCAATAAAGATATTTGGTTGAAAAGGCCTTTCATTCATAATGCAACCAATTCCCTCACGGTTAATAATACGAGTAGTTATATCTTTATATTAAATAGAAAATGTATTAAATTTGGTTTTTTTTTGTTTTGTTTTATAATTTCAGAAAAAATTAAATATCACGGATTATGTCTCGCGATCATCTGAACGAACGGTAAGTTTTCATTTATAATTCATTTATAGAATTGTGTATACAAACACAAAACCATTATTTAAATTACCAATTCAATCAAGTTTTTTTGGGAAAGATTTTGAAAAGAAAAGTTCAACAATAGTTTTCGGATTTCAATTGGTATACTTATCTATATATGGTATCCATGGATTTACCATGCGATATTGTTTGGATAATCCAACTCAAATAAAATTTTGTATATATAAGAATGCTATTTTTGTAATATTTTGTAAACAACTTACCTGTAATTGTGTTAACATTTTACTTGATGAACCGGTCATTTGTGAATTTAATTTTAGAAAATGTGCCATTAAACGTCTCAATTCTTTACGTTTCATACCATCAATTAACGATGACGGTATAAATCGTTCTAATCCAAATTCACGTCTGAAAATACATAAGAAATAAAATATAATAATTTTCGTAATATATCAATATATATTTATTTTTGTATATAGAACTCAGTTTTTAGTTTTTATAAATTAAATTGTCGACAAATTCGTTTTATTATATTCAAAAGCTTTATTCATTTTTTTCATTTTACTTTATCACTGTAATTTTTATTACGTACAATTGATTGTATATTGTATAATAAATTGTACAAATAATCTATAAATTGTATTATATTTTTTATTTAAGAATTTTCACAATTTACACAATTGAACTTTATATATACTTATGAAGGATGGAGTGTGGAGGGCATGGGGAATATATCAATATAATAATGTAATGAAAATATATGAAAAGTTTGAATTTAAAAGAAAAAAAACAAAAGAAATGAAAATATGTACAATTTTATATCAGACGTGTCAAATTTCCTTTGCATGTTGTCGCAATTTTTTCATTTAATATACTCAGTTTCCGTTGTAAAGTTATATGCGGAAAATGTTTATATCTGATAATGCGATAGTGTGATTAGAAATTGTTCAAGGATTAAAAATATTTAAAGGATTATTTAACAAACAAAAACTTAATACCCAATCAAATTTTTGGCTCATAGAACAATTTTTTAATTCTTAAAAAGTTGTAATAGTCTTTGATGGGGGGGTTTTTGATATTATATGAAATACGCGAATTTTAAATTTTGTTTGTTTTTTTCTATTTTGGTTCGGTTTCTTTTTTCTTCATTTACAATAATAAGTTTTATTGTTTTCCAATAAAAAATATAAAAAGTAATAATAAAAGTTTTCTATGTCTTATATACTATAGATAGTTAAGTTTTCCTTTTTGCTTATATTTGACTTCTATCTTCTTCTATATATATGAAAATAATAAATTAAATATCTTTTGTTTTTCTTAAAAATAATAAAAAGTAATATATATATATTTCTATGTAAAATTCTATTTTCTATAAAATATAAATGAATCAGGATGATGCGAAGTTATAGTTATCTTCTTATATGTATATAAAAGATTTTATATTTTATATATACTAATGTTAAATATTTGTCTTTATACAGTATACAGGTAAACATCATACAACGTTGGTAAATGGGTAGACATTTTGCAGTTGAATGTATAAGCAAATACAATTTCTAATACTGAAACTATGATTGCGAAATTCTATTGAATATAATTGGATTAGGCTATAAAGATTTGAAATAGTTCTGAGAAAGTGTTCGTAATCACATGAAATAATCGCATATAATGAGGACGATGAATAAAGTAATGTTAGTTTTGCAAATTAATTGATTTTTATATCTCTTCAAAAAGCTTCCATATATAGGAATGTGTCTATCTACCGGATCGTTGTATTGTACGTAAGTTTACCTGTTAAATTTCATTACATAACGATTATTAAATATCATCTCAGGATGTCGTCATCCTTCTCATTTCAAACAAACATATATTATTATAGAACTTTAACTTTGTTTTTTAACAAAATGTTTCAATAATTTCAATATAATATTGAAATTGTCATAATTATAGATTTTGGGTCGCTGAATTCGAATATCCAGCGAGATTCATTGGTTTTTGAGTTATGGCAAATGGATCAAAAACCAATGAATGAATCTGGCTGAAAATTTGCTTACTTATAGATTAAGGGGCGCCAAATCCGATTATCTTCGTTCCAGCCAGATTGGTTTATCTATTGGTTATCTATTGGTTCGTCTATTAGTTTTTGAGTTATGGCCTTTGGCAAAGATTTCCCAATATATTTAACCGGTAATCAGGCCATAACTCAAAAACCAATCGATAAATCTCACTGAAACCAAGATATAGATAAAAGAAATATACCGTGAATTAAACCAATAATTATTTGTTTTTTTTTGTGTTAAAACTTCTTAAAATATTTAATTTTTATATCTCTTAAATTACAAATGCTTAAAAAAAATTGCTTTACAATAATATAATAAAAACGCGCATCCACACTTTATTTCTTTTAACTATTCCGATTCAAATTCAATAAATTAAAAATGTGCAATTTATATAATTAAATCAATTATAATCAATCAAATATTTTTTAAATACTTACTCAACAGTTTTAACTGTTAATTTTGTTGGTGATATATTATTGGCCAATGAATGTTGATGGATGTGAAGGGCAGCCAATCGTAATGCCACTTCTGCCTGTAATTCTGGTGAAAAACGTTCTTGTGTTACATCATTACAACATTGCATATACAAATAATCCAATGAATTTAAATCTTTTTGGGCCAAAAGTGCCGCCGATATCGGTACAAATGTTATACGAAATAAACAACGTAGCTTATGAGCACCCGGTCTGGCTGCAATCTATATTGGGGGTAAATGAAACATATTTTTTGAAAAAATTAATAAAATTTCATTGAATTCTTTTCAGAAATATTTCAGGAAAAATTTACATTATTGGATGTATAATAAAATTCTTAAAAGGTATAAAAGGGTGGAAAATGTCACAATGCTGATAATAATTTTGAAAGTGGAATCAATAGTGCAAAGAAACATTAAGTTCCTTGGGTCTAAGATCCTCGATTGGGTGATAAAAGTGCGATAAAGGTAAGTAAATACAAATTATATTTTGTCTTCACATTTTCCTTTGAAATTGTTAATAAAAATCATCCACATTTTTGGATACTCCTCATTTTTCTAATAACAATCCATCAATAATCTAAAAAGAATTGGCATATAAAAAATGCACTGATAATGAAATTGAATTTATTTATGTAAAAATGCACTACGGGGTTTCAATATTGATAATAAAATGCAAAATATATCAAAATCGAAACTCATACACACATAAACAGTATATCGATTCCATATATATAAAATATTTATTTGTTGCAATCATCATCGTCGTCGTCGTCGTCGTCTGGTTTTGTTCGTATCTCATCGTTTGTAATTCTACTTGATAGATAAGAAGTGGATGTATTGATGATAATAATTATATTGATGTGTGAATGTGATAGATTATGCATTATATATTATATACAGGGTGAGTTTTTTAACGTGAGACAATGGAATATCTCGGAAACTACGCGTTTTTAAGAAAAATGTTTCACACAAAAATTGTTCAGTGGCTAGGGGGACATAAGATGGTTGTGTGTTTTGACCTTGAGTCAAGGTCACATAGGAGATATGACGCAAAACATACTTTTTTTAAATGGCAACCCCTATTTATCGATACGGATTCTTATTCTATGTAAAAAAATAAGACCATTTTGTATCCGAACATTTTTTGATTAAACCCCAAATTTGGTCGTAAACTTGATTTGAACTTATGTGGTTTTCGTTTGACTTTTATTAAATCTGATCTGACATTTCAGATTTTTACCTTTCAATCGAACATGAAAAAGAGAAATCAAAAAAAAATTCAACAATAAAAGAAATCAAAACAAAAATAAATACTAAACTGACAACTATTATAGATAAAAAGTGTAGGGGTAAAACTTTCATAAAATCGGGATTTCATAAAATTGATCAAGATCAAAAAATACATAGATTTTTTAACCTAATCAAAAATGAAAATTGATCTGCAATAGATAAAAAAAAGATTGATATTTTGTGCCAACAGAAAACCACATTAGTAAAAATAAAAATTAATTTAATGATTTTAATTAAATATAAATTTATAATTTGTCATGATGTGTTAATATTTAAAGGAACATGTTATGCATTATTAAATTAACCATTATTGGAATAAATGTTAAGAAGTGGTGACCATTAACTTCCAAACATTTCATTGTTCTTATAATGAAACCATCGATTGAGTGTAATACCGTTTCCGGATCTACTGAAATGCAAGCATTTCTAATGGGCTTCTTCATATTTTTTTGAAAGGTTTCTATTTGGTTTCTGTTCTCTGAGCTTTCTTGGTAAATCTTTGCTCTGAGGTATCCCCATAAAAAAAATCTAAAGTTGTGTCTAACATGATCTCTTCCCCTATAGGTTCAAATAATGATATAATTTTAATTTCGGCCTGCTAATAATAACTTTCGGTTAGTTAATAATAACTTTGACCATTTAACCCAATAACGGTTAATTTAATAATGCATAACATGTTCCTTTATATGTTAAATATTTAAATGTTAACACATCAGGACATGTTATAAATTTATATTTAAATAAAATGATTAAATAAATTTTTTTTTTGACTAAATTCAAATCAAGTTTACGACCAAATTTGGGGTTTAATCAAAAAATGTTCGGATACAAAATGGTCTTATTTTTTGATGTATAATAGGAATCCGTATCGATAAATAGGGGTTTCCATTTAATAAAAGTATGTTTTACGTCATATCTCCTATGTGACCTTGATTCAAGGTCAAAACACACAACCATCTTATGTCCCCCTAGCCAATGAACAACTTTTATCTGAAACATTTTTCTTAAAAACGCGTAGTTTCCGAGATATGCCATTGTCTCACGTTAAAAAACTCACCCTGTATATATATGATGATTTCTATATATATATATATATAAATGTGATAAAATTTACAAAGAAAATACCGTAATTTATTAACGGTACTAAAATATATTTTTGTATATCACTCACTCTAAATTTTCAATTTTTATATTGCGTATAAAATAAATTTTATTTCGTGTTTTTTTTTTCTTGTGAATAATTTTTATTTAATTAAAATAATTATAAATTAAATTATTAAAAATATGTGTTACAAAAAAAAAAAGAATAAAATTATATGCTTAATTAATTGCCAATATTTGGAAGAAAATTGGAAGGAAAATTTTCCTATACGTACTTTGAATGCGAAACGAAATTCGAATGAATTTTTTATATATCGGATGATTTTTTCATTGGATAATCATCATCATCTATTTTTCACAGGTAGGAATAATATTATTTTGTATGCATATGCATTGTTTAATTTTAATATGCTTTATAAATTGCAATGTATTTGCAATGATGCTGTTGGCGTTGGGTATGTGAAGTTTTTTTTGTTTTTGTAATGTGATTTTTGATAAATGAAATTATTGCAATGTTTCAAATACAATTGATTAATTCTTTTTTTTTTCTTTTTTTATCTCTTTTAGGTTAGTATTTTAATTTTTTTTATTATTGGATCAAAATAGAATTATAAAAAATTATTTATGGATTAAAATTTAAAAAAAAAACAAACATTGAAAATGAACAAGGAAAAAGAATTCATAAAACATTATATTTTCAATATATAGAAAATTTATATTATTTAAGTTAATTATAATTAATATTAAGTTAGAATTAATTAAATAATTTATAAGATAGAATTAATAAGTGTGGTCTGTCTGTCGATACGGTATATAATATGGGAAAAGGAAATTGTTTTTTTATCGCGAGAGTTTCAATAATCAAATTTATACTGAATTTCCCTAAGCAATTCATATACAAAATTACTTTCAGTAAATTTATACAAAACTGTCCTTCAACATTGGAGGAAATTCTGAATTGATCTATTGAAGGAAATTCTGTATACATTTCCTTTAGGTAATTCTTAATACATTTCCTAAACGAAATTCTGTATAAATTAACTGAAGCAAATTCTAAAGACATTTAAGCACATTCTTTAGAATTTGCTTCATTCAATTTATACAGAATTTCGTTTAGGAAATGTATTAAGAATTACCTAAAGGAAATGTATTCAGGATTTCCGTCAGTAAATCTATTCAGAATTTCCTCCAATAAATCTAGGCAGAATTTTCTTTCAGTGAAATTATTCATAAAGTCTATCACTAAATCTATTCAGAATTTCCTTCAGTAGATGTATACAGAATTACCTTAATCAAATAAATTCAGAATTTCTCTCTGTAAATGTATTCACGATTTCCTTCAGTAAATGAATTCAGATTGTTCATCAGTAAATGTTTACAGAATTTTCTTTACTAATTTCATTCAGAGAATTTCCTTTCGCAAATCATTGACAGAATTTCCCTTAGTAAATGTATAAAGAATTTGCTTCAGTAAATGTATTTTGAATTTCCTTCAATAAATGTATCTAGAACTTCCTTCAGTAAATGTATACAGAATTTTTTCCCGTATATGAATTCAGTATCGCGTTCAGTAAATCTATTCAGAATTTCCTTCCGTAACTGCATATTGAATTTCCATTATTAAATCTATTAAGAATATATATCCTTCAGTAAATGTATTAAGAATTATCTAAAGCAAATGTATACAGAATTTCCTTCAGTGAATTTATTCATAAAGTCTATCAGTAAATCTATTCAGCATTTCCTTCAGTGAATCTATAAACAGAACTACCTTAAGCAAATAAATATTTAATTTTCTTCTGTAAATCTATTCAGAAATTCTATCGGTAAATGTTTACAGAATTTTCTTAAGTAAATTTATTTAGAGAATTTCCCTTCGTAAATCATAGACAGAATTTCCTTCAGTAAATCTATTCAGAATTTCCTTCACTAAATTCATACAGAACTACCTTTAGCAAATAAATACAGAATTTACTTCAATTAATGAATTCAGGATTTCCCTCAGTAAATCTAGAATTTCCTTCGGTAAATCTATACAGAATACCTTAAGCAAATAAATATTTAATCTGTAATTTTAATACAGAACTACCTTAAGCCAATAAATATTTAATTTTCTTCTGTAATTGTATTCAGAATATCCTCCAGTAAATCTATTCAGAAATTCTATCGGTAAATGTTTACAGAATTTTCTTAAGTAAATTTATTTAGAGAATTTCCCTTCGTAAATCATAGATAGAATTTCCTTCAGTAAATCTATTCAGAATTTCCTTCACTAAATGTATACAGAACTACCTTAAGCAAATAAATACAGAATTTACTTCAATTAATGAATTCAGAATTTCCCTCAGTAAATCTATTGAGAATTTCCTTCAGTAAATGTATTCCGAAATGCTTTCAGTAAATTTATCCAGCAGAGAATTTCATTTAGCAAATCAAATACAGAATTTCCTTCAGTAAATTTATACAGCAAAGAATTTCATTTAGCAAATCAAAAACAGAATCTCCTCCAGTAAATCTATAAAGGGTTTGTAAATTTCTATTTTATTTTTATATTCCAAAATCAAATTTCAAAAATTAAATGATTTATTAATAATTATTAATTATATATATTACATATGTGTTTGAAAAGAACATCTCATATATATTTTATGATTATATATTTACCATTATGTTAAATATTGAGCCTGTGTGACATTTATTATAATTATTGTATATAAAGGTATATGCTTGCATAAAGTGATATATATATATATATTTAACAATATGTAAACGAAACGAATGAAGTAATTAACGTTTAAACACGCGACATATTATATAAAAAAAAAATAAATATAATTTGTATGTTTTTATTATAAGCTTTAAATCTGTCAACAAGACAAATTATAGTCGCACCATCACCACACCATCATCGCAACGCAAGTACACCTTTAACAATTTTATTATATTCCAATTTTCTTCAGATGGATGTATATAAAATAAAAGAGATATCTCTACGTATATATAAATTTATGTATATACATTCATTTATTATCTTGACAATCTGTAGTTAATTGTATATATACCAAAAAAAAAAAAAATATACATAAAATAAATATATACCTTATTTATATATACTATATACAGATAACATAATTAACATTCACATATGATACCATAATTATTAAATAAAATATATAAATTCTCTCTGTATAGTATATAGTAATTTAGATATATATATTCTTTTAATTCATCTTTTTCATTCTTCCCTCCTCTATATATATTTATTAAAATTTAGGAATATGTACATATATAAATAAAAGGTAAAATAAATATATATCACCCTGAAAATAAGTATAGAGTACGCACCCTTATTTTAGAATATTAGATATGTAAATTAAAATCAATAAAGAAGCTATAAAATTTTATTGCCTTGTTAAATACCTTTAAAAACATATAAATTCAAACGTGTATAGAGCTAGCACATATTTTGCATATATAATAAACACATATTCATACTTGTTTAAAATTAATATTAAAATCATAAAAAAAAAAGTTTTTCTAAAAAGTAAAAATTTACCATAGAAGTGTACCTATACTATACAAAATTTACCTGCTGTTTATTAACAAACGATATGTGCTTATAAACAAAACGACAACGACGACGACGACGACGACGAGAACAATTTCGTTGAGGTATGCAAAAACCAAGAAAATTATAAAATTCATTACCTATATATATATTTAAATTTTCTTTTATATATAATATATAGTATATCGCATTCATATTATTTTGCCTCCCTCACATCATGATATATCCAATTTCATAATAATATTTTCTCATATGTTTATAAAATGTGTCTTTAATATAAACATGGAAAATTATATTCTGTGATCTCGCAAATATAAATGTGTAAAAGATATTTACATATTATAATAATAATAATATATAGAATTTTAAAATATTATATTAATTTATATGCGGTGTAATGCGAGTTTAATATTTACATTATATATATAGAGAGTTTTATGTACGCAGATAGAATTTTTTTATTACATAAACAAACATACAAATTATAAAATAATTTCAAGGGTTTTTGAAAGGGTTTTCCGCACACTAGTGCAGGAGGAATTTTCTTGGGTCGTTTTTTGTTTTTCTTCTTATGACACCCAAAAAAAAAGTCAAATAATTGACACGAATCCAATTGAAATGGATGAAAGGTTCAAAATTTGAACAAAAGTCTTTTCATCAAGTTCTATGCATTATAAAATATTTTCTATTATGTGGGAAAATTGAAAATAAAAAAGACAGAATGGAAATTGGCATTTTAATTTTTTCTATATATTCAAATTTGATTAAAAATATCATTTTATTATACAGAATTTTTTTTTTACTCTTACGATTTTTATTATGAATGCTTGCGAAGTTTCCACCCTTAATTTGTGTCTGTGTGGTTTTTTTTTATATTCATATTACCATTTTCTTTAAATGATAGACGCGAGGTAATTGTGTAATAAAATAAATATCTTTAAAAAAATTTTGGTTTTTTTTTTGCCTTAATAATTGGGATAATAATATGCTTAATAATAAATAATACAGCGGTATACAGCCGCAATTTTAAAAGTGAATATTAATGTAATTTAAAAAAAAAAAATCATATAATTTTCTTCGTGAAAGCGTACGTTTTCTTTTATATAAACAATTTTTGCCTTGCTTGATAATATTCATAATAGAATAGATATATTTTAATAAAAAGAAATTCTTTTTATATCATCTCTCTGTATATGATGAAGCTGAATATGCAAATCCTCCCGCAGACATCTTACATTTCCGTATTTACTTATAGCAAACATTATTGGATACATTGGAATAACAAATATAATTATTAGAAATATAAATCAATTTAGGAAATTCTGAATACATTTACTGAATCAAATTTTGTTTTTGATTTGTTAAATGAAATTCACTGCTGTATAAATTAACTGAAGAAATATCGAAATACATTTACTGAAGGAAATTCTGTCTATGATATGCTAAAGGAAATTCTCTGAATAGATTTACTTAAGAAAATTCTGTAAACATTTACTCATGGACAATCTGAATTCATTGACGGAAGGAAATTATGTAAACATTTACTGATGGACAATCTGAATTTATTTACCGAAGGAAATTCTGTATACATTTACTGATAATGACATTCTGTATAAATTTACTTAACCGTAGACCGATCCTTTGACGACTAATTTTATCCTTCAGTTAGATTTCTACCCTATATGTATACGATGCAATGGAAAATTGTGCTTAAAATCAAACACAGATTCTACGACATACAATTAAATTTGAAACCACTTATTGTTGTGGATCTATAAACAAGCATACATACATAAAAGAAAAAAATATTATAGATTTCGTGAAATTACAAAGAAAAATTAGAAATTGATAGAAAAGTACCCTAAGATCGTTTTACGGTTAAGACAAATTAAAAATGAGAAGAAGATATTAGAAAAAAAATTAATTTTATTAATTGTGGAAGAAATTTATTTGAATTCAGAATGTATATTAATTAATTTTGTATTATACAGGCCGCAATAAATGAAACCCAAATGCAGACCACGTATATCTGATTTCCCAGCAAAACATCGTATGGGGAGATGAGGGTCTAACTTCAACCCCTATCGAGTTACAAATAGTTGACAATGAAATAATGCTGACAATAACTTTGAATAATAACATCATAACATGTGGACAGATAAAAAACACCTTTTGAGATCCTCGGGAGTGTCCCATCAGTCGATTGTAACCACGAAAAATGTAAGTAAATTTATTAAATTAATTTAACAAGAATTTAATTTTCTATATAAAAGATTACAAATAGATAAAAATGAAATTATTAATTATCAATATCTCTTTCTATATATTCAATTCAATATGGAAAAAAATATCTATGTAATTCAAACACTAAAACGATTCAATAAGATTCATTTGATTTACACAAATCGAAAATGTTCACTGTTTCATAATATTACAAATTCGTCCATGATTTCTTGAAACTTTTATGCTTTATACTTTATCATATATCGTTTTTATTTGTCCGCAAGATGCAAAAATAACACTTTATATATTCATTTAATTAATCTCTATTTGGGCGAACGATGGATGGATTTATCCGAATCATCCCATTATAGACATAATATACTTATTTTTGTATAGCAATCATTGTTTTATATTGTTCATTTATAATCTGCTATAAAGTTTACCGAAAGGGGCATTTCTCTATTGAATGATTGGTTGTCAATTCTTTTTCAGTTTTCGTTTCTAAAGTTTTTTTAACAGTTTTATATAATCTATTGGGTTTGAATTACAATAGTTTTTATAATTAGGAACTATATAAACATTTTCTTCGTCCTAGTCCTTATAGATGTAAATATTATCATTATTATAACCAGTCCAGTGACTTATGTAAAATATAAAGGGAAAATGTTTCCAGGTTATTCAACCAATTTGTTTTTAATTCATATTAATAGGACAGATGTTTTTCTATAATTGAAACTTATACGTAACATAATTGCTGATGATATGGGCCGATATACGATATGTGCTTGATTTTTGTTATCCTTTCTGTCTATCAAATTTTTAATAAATCGTATTAAAATTCATTTTATATTTATTTTCAGTATAAATAGTGATTAAAAAATGAACATCTCATTTTTATAATATATCATCATCCAGAAATTATCTATAAAAGCTGATCAATTTCGCATCATATTTAAAATTATCAACATAAAAATATATATATGCAATTTTCGGGGGAATTCTTATTCATTTATTATTATACATACAAGATAAATCATCTGACAAATTACAGAATCATAATAGAAAGATTCGAGAATTGAACATCAATAGATGATCAATTTAATTATGGTGAGTTCAATATATTTTAATTTTTAACATTTTCTATTTATTTAATATGAATGAGTCAGTGTGTGAATGTTTGTATTAAAAAAAAATATTTTAAAAAGTTTGCAATATTAATAATGATTATATAAGCAAATGTTAATTAGAAAATCTTTCATTAATCAAATCCTGCTGCGTACATTTTTTATTGAATAGAAAATTTTTTATTGATAGAAAATTCTATTAAAAATCTATAGTGCGAACATTTTCCTATCGCCATTAAAACTTTTCTGGTGATTATGAAAATCTTTCAAAATCCCCTTACTAAATACTATTCTTATTAAAGCACATATAGTATTTGGATGATATTGTTTTTGTGTTCCGTGTTTAAAAAGTTTCTAATTTTTATTTTTAATAAATTAAATCACATTTCAAATCAAATTCAAGTATCTCTTGTTAATATTTGGATCACCCTATATAAAATATTATAAAATAAAAATACCCGTAATTTGTTTTTTTTTCTTTATATAAAAAGCACATATAAAATATTTTATATATACATATACTATAGTATATATAACAAATTGAATGACATACGGTAATTTTATATATGATAAAGTTTTTTTTTTTATATGAATTTATTTGTATGAAACCTTGTTGTTCGTGTTTTTGTGTGTATTGTATATATGCACATCACACATTTATTTTATATTTCAAAAGTTGGTGTTGATTGTTCATTTATATTATTGCGATGGTGCGATTATTGGAAAAAAATTAATTATTATTTTTTATTTATGAAGTTTTTTATTAGTGAATTTATTGTGAACCGAAAATTGTCTAAAGAAATCCAAAGATTAGGATAAATTCAATCCATTCTACCATTCTATAACATGAGATATAATAAAACATTTCGTAATGGAAAAATTTATAAGAAATTGCGATTAACGGATAATTTATGATCAATAGGTAAAAATGAAAAAGTGCGATCTTTATTGTGTGTGTATGTGAGTATGTGTAAAATGAAATAAATTTGGTAAATTATTTGTTGTTGTTTATTATATTTAATTAATTTTTTCAATACAAGAAATACCCAATCCTTTGTGTTTTTTTTTGTTGTAAGAAAATTTCTCATGAAAACTCGATGGAAAATTCTTCCTGCTGAAATGAAATATGATATGATATACGATAGTTGATTTCTTTTTATCAAATTTTTAATCAATTAACAATATAAAATTAATTTTATTTTGTATTTTCAGTATAAATAGTAGTTAAAAAAAAAACATCATATTTTTATAATACATCGTCATAAATAAATTATCTACAAAAGCTGTTCAATTTTGCATTATTAATTTAAAATGATCAACATAAAAGAGATATGCAATTTTTTGTGGAAATGGTTATCCATTTATTGTATACAAAATAAATCATCAGAAAAATTACAGCAACATCATAGAAATAATCCAGAATTGAACATCAATATATAATCGATTTAATTATATGGTGAGTTCAATATATATTATATTTATTTTTATTATTAAAATATTTACCCCCCTTTTTTTATCTAAATTTTAAAATCAATTTGTTTTAATGAAATTTATAAATTTTTTCGAATTAAATTAATCAATGGAAAATTTATCCATCAATAGATCTCTGTATTAATTTGTATAAACAAATTATAATAAAATCTTTGTTTTGCTATGATTTGAAATTTTTTAAAAAAATCATATTAAGTTTTAATTTACGTAAATTATAAATTAAAAAGAACATATAAAATTTTTACTTTAAGCAATTACCTGATAAATACTTTACATATCTTTTCATAACACAATTATTTTTTTTTACTAACAACATAACATATATTTTATTTATTTATTATATTATATTATATTATTTTTTTGTGAAATATATAAATTTTATTTGAATCCTAAAAAATATCCTTAAAAAAAAAACACAACAAATATTTTGGTCATGCCTTCGATGATTTATATACATATATATTTTTTTTGAAATATATGAATATGAATCTCGAAACAGCCGCAAGCCAATAGTATTTGTTTGTGATTTTTTATCCTTTTTGTTATGAAGCCATTGGGTTTAGCCGTCTGGTCCCGATATTGAATGACTGTAGCACCAAGGGTTTTCCTATGCCAAAAAATAATTTGTTGTATTCTTTAGTTGGTCTACACTGAAGGTGTAACCGACATAGAGATGCATCAATTATTTTTTCCTTTCCCTATTTCAGTGTGGCAGGGGCACAAATAAATGGTATCTGCAGCGGGGAGAGCCCCTCCACCGTATGATGCAGTGAGTAAATCGCTAATTTGGGCTTGATAGGTTATACATATTTAAGTTTGTAGAATTAGATTTTTTTTTGTTTTTAATACAATAACATTTTAATTTATTTAATTTTATTCTATATATTAATTATAAATTTTATTGTATGTTTGCTTGTATGTATGTTTATTTACTTGAAACATTTTATTCACTTTACAGCGATTTAACAAGTTTGAGGATGAAATTAAGTTTATTACGTTAATTATCATAATAGTTTTATCATTTATGAATTATAGAAGAGGTTAATTATATAATGAACATAATACATTATTTCGAACATTTAACTATAAACATTAATAAAAATACGTATTTATTATAAATGAAACTTATAATAAATTGTAAACACATTTGATACAAGTCTATTTCTCATATATCTATCTAACAAATTGGTAGGGTTATTACTTATATATATAGGAATTTTCCGAGATTTTCCACTTTTAAGTAGAAATAAATCACATTATTTTATGTTAAATTATTGAAAATTTTCCTCATTTTCAGGTAACCAATCTTTATGATTAGACCACCAAAAGAAAGGTATTTTCAAGCACTTTAAGAATAAAATGAAGTTATATTGAATTCGAAGTTAAATCGTATTGATAAATGCAATTATTTCATAAAAATTGTCAATACTCAATCACTTTCCAAGTGGACCAATACATTTTATTGCATATTTAAAAAGATCATAAAAAATTACTAAAGGTCTTCTTGAATCACTTTAGTCGCTTTCATATAAGTTTTCCGAGATTTTCCACTTTTAAGTAAAAATAAATCATAGTTTTTCATGTTAAATTATTGAAAATTTTCCGCATTTTCAAATTATTGTAACTTCTCAACCAGGTAACCAATTTGTATGATTAGAGCAGCAAAAGAAAGGTATTTTCAAGCACTTTAAGAATAAAATAAAGTTATATAAAATTTCAAAATAAATCCTATTGATAATTGCAATTATTTCATAAAAATTGTCAATACTTGATCACTTTCCAAGTGGACCAATACATTTTATTGCATATTTAAAAAGATCATAAAAAATTACTAAAGGTCTTCTTGAATCACTTTAGTCGCTTTCATATAAGTTTTCCGAGATTTTCCACTTTTAAGTAAAAATAAATCATAGTTTTTCATGTTAAATTATTGAAAATTTTCCGCATTTTCAAATTATTGTAACTTCTCAACCAGGTAACCAATTTGTATGATTAGACCAGCAAAAGTAAGGTATTTTCAAGCACTTTAAGAATAAAATAAAATTATATAGAATTTGGAAATAAATCCTATTGATAATTGCAATTATTTCATAAAAATTGTCAATACTTGATCACTTTCCAAGTGGACCAATACATTTTATTGCATATTTAAAAAGATCATAAAAAATTACTAAAGGTCTTCTTGAATCACTTTAGTCGCTTTCATATAAGTTTTCCGAGATTTTCCACTTTTAAGTAAAAATAAATCATAGTTTTTCATGTTAAATTATTGAAAATTTTCCGCATTTTCAAATTATTGTAACTTCTCAACCAGGTAACCAATTTGTATGCTTAGACCAGCAAAAGTAAGGTATTTTCAAGCACTTTAAGAATAAAATAAAATTATATAGAATTTGGAAATAAATCCTATTGATAATTGCAATTATTTCATAAAAATTGTCAATACTTGATCACTTTCCAAGTGGACCAATACATTTTATTGCATATTTAAAAAGATCATAAAAAATTACTAAGGGTCTTCTTGTATCACTTTAGTCGCTTTCATATAAGTTTTCCGAGATTTTCCACTTTTAAGTAAAAATAAATCATAGTTTTTCATGTTAAATTATTGAAAATTTTCCGCATTTTCAAATTATTGTAACTTCCCAACCAGGTAACCAATTTGTATGATTAGACCAGCAAATGAAAGGTATTTTCAAGCACTTTAAGAATAAAATAAAATTATATAGAATTTGGAAATAAATCCTATTGATAATTGCAATTATTTCATAAAAATTGTCAATACTTGATCACTTTCCAAGTGGACCAATACATTTTATTGCATATTTAAAAAGATCATAAAAAATTACTAAAGGTCTTCTTGAATCACTTTAGTCGCTTTCATATAAGTTTTCCGAGATTTTCCACTTTTAAGTAAAAATAAATCATAGTTTTTCATGTTAAATTATTGAAAATTTTCCGCATTTTCAAATTATTGTAACTTCTCAACCAGGTAACCAATTTGTATGATTAGACCAGCAAAAGTAAGGTATTTTCAAGCACTTTAAGAATAAAATAAAATTATATAGAATTTGGAAATAAATCCTATTGATAATTGCAATTATTTCATAAAAATTGTCAATACTCAATCACTTTCCAAGTGGACCAATACATTTTATTGCATATTTAAAAAGATCATAAAAAATTACTAAAGGTCTTCTTGAATCACTTTAGTCGCTTTCATATAAGTTTTCCGAGATTTTCCACTTTTAAGTAAAAATAAATCATAGTTTTTCATGTTAAATTATTGAAAATTTTCCGCATTTTCAAATTATTGTAACTTCTCAACCAGGTAACCAATTTGTATGATTAGACCAGCAAAAGTAAGGTATTTTCAAGCACTTTAAGAATAAAATAAAATTATATAGAATTTGGAAATAAATCCTATTGATAATTGCAATTATTTCATAAAAATTGTCAATACTTGATCACTTTCCAAGTGGACCAATACATTTTATTGCATATTTAAAAAGATCATAAAAAATTACTAAAGGTCTTCTTGAATCACTTTAGTCGCTTTCATATAAGTTTTCCGAGATTTTCCACTTTTAAGTAAAAATAAATCATAGTTTTTCATGTTAAATTATTGAAAATTTTCCGCATTTTCAAATTATTGTAACTTCTCAACCAGGTAACCAATTTGTATGATTAGACCAGCAAAAGTAAGGTATTTTCAAGCACTTTAAGAATAAAATAAAATTATATAAAATTTGAAAATAAATCCTATTGATAATTGCAATTATTTCATAAAAATTGTCAATACTTGATCACTTTCCAAGTGGACCAATACATTTTATTGCATATTTAAAAAGATCATAAAAAATTACTAAGGGTCTTCTTGTATCACTTTAGTCGCTTTCATATAAGTTTTCCGAGATTTTCCACTTTTAAGTAAAAATAAATCATAGTTTTTCATGTTAAATTATTGAAAATTTTCCGCATTTTCAAATTATTGTAACTTCCCAACCAGGTAACCAATTTGTATGATTAGACCAGCAAAAGAAAGGTATTTTCAAGCACTTTAAGAATAAAATAAAATTATATAGAATTTGGAAATAAATCCTATTGATAATTGCAATTATTTCATAAAAATTGTCAATACTTGATCACTTTCCAAGTGGACCAATACATTTTATTGCATATTTAAAAAGATCATAAAAAATTACTAAAGGTCTTCTTGAATCACTTTAGTCGCTTTCATATAAGTTTTCCGAGATTTTCCACTTTTAAGTAAAAATAAATCATAGTTTTTCATGTTAAATTATTGAAAATTTTCCGCATTTTCAAATTATTGTAACTTCTCAACCAGGTAACCAATTTGTATGATTAGACCAGCAAAAGAAAGGTATTTTCAAGCACTTTAAGAATAGAATAAACTTATATAAAATTTCAAAATAAATCCTATTGATAATTGCAATTATTTCATAAAAATTGTCAATAATTGATCACTTTCCAAGTGGACCAATACATTTCATTGCATATTTAAAAAGATCATAAAAAATTACTAAAGGTCTTCTTGAATCACTTTAGTCGCTTTCATATAAGTTTTCCGAGATTTTCCACTTTTAAGTAAAAATAAATCATAGTTTTTCATGTTAAATTATTGAAAATTTTCCGCATTTTCAAATTATTGTAACTTCTCAACCAGGTAACCAATTTGTATGATTAGACCAGCAAAAGAAAGGTATTTTCAAGCACTTTAAGAATAAAATAAAGTTATATAAAATTTCAAAATAAATCCTATTGATAATTGCAATTATTTCATAAAAATTGTCAATACTTGATCACTTTCCAAGTGGACCAATACATTTTATTGCATATTTAAAAAGATCATAAAAAATTACTAAAGGTCTTCTTGAATCACTTTATTCGCTTTCATATAAGTTTTCCGAGATTTTCCACTTTTAAGTAAAAATAAATCATAGTTTTTCATGTTAAATTATTGAAAATTTTCCGCATTTTCAAATTATTGTAACTTCTCAACCAGGTAACCAATTTGTATGATTAGAGCAGCAAAAGAAAGGTATTTTCAAGCACTTCAAGAATAAAATAAAGTTATATAATATTTCAAAATAAATCCTATTGATAATTGCAATTATTTCATAAAAATTGTCAATACTTGATCACTTTCCAAGTGGACCAATACATTTTATTGCATATTTAAAAAGATCATAAAAAATTACTAAAGGTCTTCTTGAATCACTTTAGTCGCTTTCATATAAGTTTTCCGAGATTTTCCACTTTTAATAAAAATAAATCATAGTTTTTCATGTTAAATTATTGAAAATTTTCCACATTTTCATATTATTGTAACTTCTCAACCAGGTAACCAATTTGTATGATTAGACCAGCAAAAGAAAGGTATTTTCAAGCACTTTAAGAATAAAATAAAGTTATATAAAATTTCAAAATAAATCCTATTGATAATTGCAATTATTTCATAAAAATTGTCAATACCTGATCACTTTCCAAGTGGACCAATACATTTTATTGCATATTTAAAAAGATCATAAAAAATTACTAAAGGTCTTCTTGAATCACTTTAGTCGCTTTCATATAAGTTTTCCGAGATTTTCCACTTTTAAGTAAAAATAAATCATAGTTTTTCATGTTAAATTATTGAAAATTTTCCGCATTTTCAAATTATTGTAACTTCTCAACCAGGTAACCAATTTGTATGCTTAGACCAGCAAAAGAAAGGTATTTTCAAGCACTTTAAGAATAAAATAAAGTTATATAAAATTTCAAAATAAATCCTATTGATAATTGCAATTATTTCATAAAAATTGTCAATACTTGATCACTTTCCAAGTGGACCAATACATTTTATTGCATATTTAAAAAGATCATAAAAAATTACTAAAGGTCTTCTTGAATCACTTTAGTCGCTTTCATATAAGTTTTCCGAGATTTTCCACTTTTAAGTAAAAATAAATCATAGTTTTTCATGTTAAATTATTGAAAATTTTCCGCATTTTCAAATTATTGTAACTTCTCAACCAGGTAACCAATTTGTATGATTAGACCACCAAAAGAAAGGTATTTTCAAGCACTTTAAGAATAAAATAAAATTATATAAAATTTCAAAATAAATCCTATTGATAATTGCAATTATTTCATAAAAATTGTCAATACTTGATCACTTTCCAAGTGGACCAATACATTTTATTGCATATTTAAAAAGATCATAAAAAATTACTAAAGGTCTTCTTGTATCACTTTAGTCGCTTTCATATAAGTTTTCCGAGATTTTCCACTTTTAAGTAAAAATAAATCATAGTTTTTCATGTTAAATTATTGAAAATTTTCCGCATTTTCAAATTATTGTAACTTCCCAACCAGGTAACCAATTTGTATGATTAGACCAGCAAAAGAAAGGTATTTTCAAGCACTTTAAGAATAAAATAAAATTATATAAAATTTGAAAATAAATCCTATTGATAATTGCAATTATTTCATAAAAATTGTCAATACTTGATCACTTTCCAAGTGGACCAATACATTTTATTGCATATTTAAAAAGATCATAAAAAATTACTAAAGGTCTTTTTGTATCACTTTAGTCGCTTTCATATAAGTTTTCCGAGATTTACCACATTTAAGTAAAAATAAATCATAATTTTTTATGTTAAATTATTGAAAATTTTCCGCATTTCCAAATTATTGTAACTTCCCAACCAGGTAACCGATCTGTATGATTAGACCACCAAAAGAAAGGTATTTTCAAGCACTTTAAGAATAAAATAAAATTATAAAATTACATTGCACAAGATTTGTAAAGAAATTCGTAACCAAAAGTTTAATCATTTGAGGAAAATTGTCAAAATTTCTAGATTTCCCAAGGCATTCAATTTATTTTATTAAATATTTAGAACGTCCATGAAAAATTACATAGGAATTTTTCGTGATTTAAATACACTTTGACTTTTGCGAACCAGAATAGATATTTTTATATATTTATTTTATATCGGGAAATTCAATCGGGTATTAAAAATACTTTACGATATTCTTTCACTTTCACTGTATGATAATTCACTCTTCATTAAATTAAACATATAAAAATTCCATTTATAATAATTAGTCTATAAAATAATTCAATATATTTTAATGACTAAAAGTTTAAAAAGAAAATAGATTTATAAATGAACATAATTTATTCAGTGAAAATGTTTTACAATGAAAATTAATCAGAACATTTGGAATATATGTAATCCTTATTAAATATAGTTGATGAAAGGTGAGCATATAATTTTAGATAATTTTTGAAATTATATTTTTTAATATTATATTTTTCACCACATTGCATTATTAATTATAATAATTTGTATTTTGAAATATCATTTTATTATCATCATCATCATCATTTGTATATGTTAAAGGAAAATTTATCATATATTCAAATTCATTTAGATTATAAGACATATAATTAATAAAGGAATATAATTTTATAATATTTAAATTTGTTTATTATTTTCTAATTTCCATAATAAAGAAAACCATAAAATCTTCCCATTTTCATTTCCAATAAACCAAAAAAAAAAATTCTTCAAAAGAGAGATTATCCATGAAATTATAACCACATCAGACTACACTCCAGACAATATATTTCTATCGTTGAAACTTACATAAGATAACATAAAATAAGATGATGATGAAAAAAATATATTAGGAAAATTTTCCTTTGTTATATTTTTTCTTCTTCCTCTTTGTATTTTATTTTATCTTATGTAAGTTTCAACGATAGAAATTTACAGTTATAATTGTATGTAGAGCGGGTATCCCCCCCCTTGGATACCCGAGAATATATATACACCAACCATACGGGCAAAAACGCCCGTACCGTCAATGTATATATAAACTTTGGGGAGGGTTCATCGTTGAATGATAGGCATCCTGTGACCAGCATAGGAGATCTTCGTGGCACCAGTGCGCACGCAGAGATGGAAATCAAACTACCATGACCCTCCCTAATTAAAAGCAAATCTCACATGTAATTATTTTACATGTGAGATTTTTGTTTGTGAAAATCGGCGGCTTCGCTACCAACTCGACCATACGTTCATTTTAAGAAATGTACACAAGATTTTTGAACACATTAAATTATTCAATATACAAACAATTTTTTTATGTGAGATGAATGAATGAAAATTAATTAAATATTTTATCATATACCAATTGGTACATTTAAATTTATATAAAGAACAATTAAAAAAAAAAAAAAAAGAATAAAAAAAAATTATTATGTTAATAATATCCTTCAGGATTTGAACCACTATTTTCCAGACATAGCATACATATACAATACAAAATAGATTTTCAATGGTTGAATGAAAAAGAAAATTTCACTTTGAAAACAACCTTCACACAACAAAAGCAATCAAAATATCATTTTCTGAATATATATGACTTTGTATATTAAGATTACATGAAGAATATATTTTGAATAAATAAATTATATTTGCCTTTATTAGAACAACAGACATCTGCACTTCATCAAACAAATATTTTTTTCTATATAGAGAATATTGCATTATATGAACGTATATACACGATATATACATACACGCATTATTCTATTTTATATAAAATTAATTGCGGTAAATTAAAATTTACAGTCGTTTTTTTGTCTGCATCAAATACATCGAAATACATCAAAATATTTATTTTAGTAAAATTTTTATCAACTTGTTTGTTGCGTAATAAAGATTTCAAAAATGTTCTTCGTCAATTAAAAAATTGTAAGTTAATTTATTTAAGTTTATTGTTTTATATTCCTTGGTAAGTTTTTTTTTTAAATTGTTAAGTTTTCCAATAAAGTGAATTAGTTTTTTAAGTTACTATAATCCATATAATTTTATTCACATTGTTTTTTTTTTATATATGCATTTAAAAAAACATTAAATTATTTTACCGGGTGTTTTATTTACCTTATATATATATTCTTTAAATCTATAAGAAGTGTTGTTTTAAAAATGTATTTGCATAAATAATGCGGTGTATATCAACATATTGGAGTTAACATAATTTATCATGCATTCATAAAAATCCTTCAGGTATATTACAGATTTTCTTTTTATTACCGTGTGAAAAGCATTGATTGAAATCTTCGTATTTTATATACAAATTTCAATTTACCTAACAACATAATTTTTATTGTAATCTATAACTTACGAATGATAAATCAATTCCTTATACAATTTTACATCGATTTCAGTATACCTGAACATCCTCAGAATTCGTCTGGATCTTTAGGATAAGTGAGATAATTATCATATAAAAATCGATTTTTTTCGCAACTAATAATAAAACATGAAATATTTTTATATATAATCATCGAACGACTATATACCTTCCCCCTAATTAAATCATTTTTCACTCATAGCTGTTTCCAGCATTGCAATTCATGAATGCAAGAATCGTTCAAATGAATTATAGATGGTTTTAATATACCTATCTTAAAATTTAAAATTTTGATGTTAATTCCAAATTCCAACAATTTGTATATGAAAAAATGTGATGATTGAATGAAAGTTAATTTAATATTTTATCCAATACAAATCCAATTTTAGAATTGCATCGAAATTTTTCATATTATCATTGAATAGGCAAATTAATAATTACTTTTGTATCAACTCAACATTCATATAATATTTATATATACATCAAATGATCAAATAAATCTGGTTGTTTAGTGTAGATTGCTTGAAGTAGAATCTATCATAGGTATTGGACCAAAGTCTTCCAGATAAATGCCATACAAAAATATACCATAAATCCCAAAAATATATGTTTATTGGTGATTCTCATAGATTCTAAACCATATGATAAATCAATTCCTTATAAATAATTTTCAACCGATTAGAGTAAATGAACTTCGTCAGGCATTGTCAGAGATCTTTGCGACATTTGTTAGAATTTACTTATCAAATTTTTTTCCATGAGAAAATGATAAAGAAATACAAAACTACAATAAAATTACTGAATATATAATTAAAATTAATTTTTTTTATATAATCAAATTAGGAGGAAAATCTAAAAAAAAAAAGATTTATACAATAAATTTTTTGTATTACCATTTATTTAAAATATTACGTGTACAAGCACCTAAAATTGTATACTATATATGTATATAGATATAAAGGATATATTATAAGAGATAATAAAGTAGATATATATACTAGACAATTAAAAAAGGAAAAAAAAGGACACATAACGTGTTTATAATAAATTATTATAAACTTTTTCATATATTTATTATTATTATTATTATAAAACTTACCTTAGCAAGTGTTTCTTGTGGATCCAAAAGTGTAAGTTTATTTCTTTTCAAACTTTTTACATGCTCTAGTACAAGACTAAAGTGTTCTTCAGCATTAAGGCATAATTTATCACGTAATGATGTTACAACGTCCTAATAAAGTGCGGAATGAAGAAAATAAAAATGTATTATAGATAAAGATTTGATTATTAAAAAGTTACTTTATTTTATACTATACGCAAAATAAATTAAGTTTATATTTTTTAATAAATATAAAACAAAAATAAATTCCTTCATATCCTGAATTATAACTTAATTTATTTATCAATTTTTCCCATTGGAGTTTAAAATAATTTTGTTTTGTATAATATATCAAATTTTCATCATTTTATTATTTAATTCAATTTTAATTATAATAGAAAATTGAATTCAGAATAAATCCTTTTCCCTACCACGTACAAAAACTCATTTAGAACATTTTTATTGATTCTTCAGAGAAAATATAAGAAAATTATGATGGATAGAATTTGAATTGATATATTTCTGAATAGGATTTATACAAAAATTGCAATATTTTTAAGTATGTAGCGAAAGAAAATCTATACATTCATTGATGTTATCCAATATTTTTCGTACGTCAATTATTCCATTCTCCTATATATAGTGAATATTTTATAGATTATTTATAACCAATTATAAAAAAATTGATAAATTATTTACCTGTACGGTTGTTGTTGTATCATATTTAAATGATTTTGTTTGTCCATTTTCGAGGAATACCTTTAATACATTTGCCATTTGCGGTACACATAAATCACCCAATGAAAATGCTGATGGCTAAAAAAAACAAATTAATATAAAAATAAATAATCGTAACTCTATATATAATATATATACAAATGTAGTATAATAAATATATAAAATAAATTTTGGATATCACTTTTTAAGATTCTGGGGACATTGATCGAAACTGTAATATAATACAGGTCTAAAGTTCAACATAAGACTTCAAAAAAGAACAAAATCCTCGGTAAAAAGTTCTCTCGGTACTTGAAGAAAGCAGAATAACGCTGGAAATAACTTTAAACTGAGGTCCATTCATGACATGGAATGGTAAATTATTGAAAATATAACACATATTAAAATCCTTGCCATTTCCAAACCAGTTAACCAATTTGACAAACGAATATACCATCAAAAGAAAGGTATTTTTTTGCTCTTTAGGAATAAAATAACTTTGCATACGATTCAAAAGAAAAACTTAATTAAAAATTCAGATATTTGTTAAAAATTGTCAATACTCAATCAGTTTCCAAGTGAACCAACGCATTTTTTTTGCATATATAAAAAGATGATAAAAAATTAGTTAACGTTTCCTAACATCATTTTAATAGTTTTCATATGAATTTTCCGAGATTTTTCATTTTCCGAGATACTCCGAATCCTTCTTTTTTATTACGCATTTTTGAGGAGGCGGAGGAATTTGAAATGAAAATGCGGATCCATCGAACAATCGTCCAAATTCTAGGAAAATTCTCATTGGTTGTTCTGTCCAGTTCAAAAAGAATTGGCAATATACAAAATGCACTTGAATTTACTTATGTAAAAAATGCACGCGGTTTCAAAATGCAAAATATATCAAAATCGAAACTCATACACACATAAACACTATATCGATTCCATATATAAAATATTTATTTGTTGCAATTATAATCATCGTCGTCGTGGTCGTCGTCTGGTTTTGTTCGTCTCTCATCGTTCGTAATTGTATTTGATAGATAAGAAGTGGATGTATTGATGATTATATATATGATTTAATGTCTCTATATATAACAATATATATATATATAGATATATGTGTATAAATGTGATAAAATAATTTACAAAGAAAATACCGTAATTTATTAACCGTACTAATATATATTTTTGTACATCACTCACTCTAAATGTTCAATTTTTATATTGCGTATAAAATAAATTTTATTTCGTGTTTTTTTTTTCTAGTGAATAATTTTTATTTAATTAAAATAATTATAAAATAAATTATTAAAAATGTGTTAAAAAATACGAAGGAAAATTATATGCTTAATTAATTGCCAATATTTGGAAGAAAATTGGAAGGAAAATTTTCCTATACGTACTTTGAATGCGAAACGAATGGATTTTTTATATATCGGATGATTTTTTCATTTTCTTTCATTGGATAATCATCATCATCTATTTTTTACAGGTAGGAATAATATTATTTTGTATGCATATGCATTGTTTCATTTTTATATGCTTTTTAAATTACAATGAATTTGTAATGATGCTGTTCAGGTTGGGAATGTGAAGTTTTTGGCTGAACTGCAGTTTATGGGCCGGGTGAAATTATATAATTCTAAGTATGCCAAGTTGTTAGGGGTCGTATTCTGACCAACTTTTGTTCTGGACTTAGTTGCAGACTCGCCCCCCCTCTCCAGGGCAGCCTGGGGAAGTTTGTATGGAAAAATTTTAAATTTCCCCTCCGGCGGGGAAATTTATTATGGAAGTATGCATTGTATGCAGGAGGTATGCATTGTTAAGCATACCTCCTGGGTGATGTGGAAACTGCTTACAATTCATAAAAAAATATTTTTTTTTAAATTTAAATAAATAATACATTTTAAATTATACTTACAGCCGAATTTGATTGATAATAAACAGCGTTGAAGGAATTCACTTGATCCATATGGTAAAAAGGGATTTTCCTTTTAAAAATGATACTTTAAACTGTGCATACAATGTGTGTTGGTAATTTTTTTACCGTTACTTCTTTACTCCCTTCATGGGCTTTCTTAAAAACGTAACAGTAAATTGAAAATTCGCCATTTTAAGGATTTTGCACTTTTTCTGGATTCTGCGGACTTTTGGTCCCTCCCCCTACCTCGTAGGGGAGGGGGAGGGACTAAGTCCCGAACAAAAGTTATTAAGGGGATACCCCTTAATCACTTCCATAATAAATTTCCCCTCCGAAGGCGAAAAAAAATTTTCCCATACAAACTTTACCCCCTTCCCCCCGCTCCCCTATGGCGGGCTTTTTCTAGTTATATGCCCCAGATTGCTCAGTTGGGGTCCCCCTTTCGTTCTATAGGGTCCAAAAAAATATAAAAATTGCGGAACAGGGTGACGATTTTCAATTTTTGAAATTTTTAACCCCCCCTCCTAGCTCATAGGGAGGGGGGAGCGACTAAGTCCCGAACAAAAGTTTCTAAAGGGGTAACCCTTAACCACTTCCATAATAAATTTCCCCGCCGGAGGGGAAATTTAAAATTTTTCCATACAAACTTCCCCAGGCTGCCCTGGAGAGGGGGGGCGAGTCTGCAACTAAGTCCAGAACAAAAGTTGGTCAGAATACGACCCCTAACAACTTGGCATACTTAGAATTATATAATTTCACCCGGCCCATAAACTGCAGTTTTACCAAGTTTTTTTTTGTTTTTGTAATGTGATTTTTGATAAATGAAATTATCGCAATGTTTCAAAAACAATTGATTAATTCTTTTTTTTTTCTTTTTTTATCTCTTTTAGGTTAGTATTTTAATTTTTTTTATTATTGGATCCAAATTGAACTATAAAAAATTATTTATGGATTAAAATAAAAAAAAACAAACATTGAAAATGAACAAGGAAAAAGAATTCATAAAACATTATATTTTCAATATATAGAAAATTTATATTATTTAAGTTAATTATAATTAATATTAAGTTAGAATTAATTATATAATTTATAAGATAGAATTAATAAGTGTGGTCTGTCTGTCGATACGGTATATAATATGGGAAAAGGAAATTGTTTTTTTATCGCGAGAGTTTCAATAATCAAATTTATACTGAATTTCCCTAAGCAATTAATATACAGAATTACTTTCAGTAAATTTATACAAAATTTCCTTCAACATTGGAGGAAATTCTGAATTGATTTACTGAAAGTAATTCTGTATACAATTCCTTTATGTAATTATTAACAAATTTCCTAAACGAAATTCTGTATAAATTAACTGAAGCAAATTCTTTAGGCAATGTATTCTGAATTACCTAAAGGAAATGTATTCAGGATTTCCTTCAGTAAGTCAATTCAGAATTTCCTCCAGTAGATGTATACAGAATTACCTTAATCAAATAAATTCAGAATTTCCGTCTGTAAATGTATTCACGATTTCATTCAGTAAATGAATTCAGATTGTCCGCCAGTAAATGTTTACAGAATTTTCTTTACTAATTTCATTCAGAAAATTTGCTTTCGCAAATCATAGACAGATTTTCCTTCAGTAAATGTATTTAGAATTTCCTTCAATAAATGTATTTTGAATTTCCTTCAATAAATGTCTCTAGAATTTCCTTCAGTAAATCTATTCAGAATTTCCTTCCGTAACTGCATATTGAATTTCCATTATTAAATCTATTAAGAATATATCCTTCAGTAAATGTATTAAGAATTACATAAAGCAAATGTATACAGAATTTCCTTCAGATTGTATTCAGAATTTTCATAAGCAAATGAATACAGAATATCCTTCAGCAATGTTGGCAGAATTTCCTTAAGTTAACATATTCAGAATTTACTTCGGGAAAAGTATTCAGAATTTCCTTCAGTATATTTATACAGAGAATTTCCTTTAGTAAATCATAGACATAATTTCCTACAGAAAATGTATTCAGATTTGCGTTTGAATGTTTTTCGTAATATTTTTATTTATTCCATTGAAAACTCGACTTATTCCATTGAATCCATTAAAAACTATATTTCCTATAATATAATTCCTAGAAGAGCTTAACCCCCTTATCTAAAACTATAATTAGACTTGTTTATAAAATCAGGTAATCTCACAGGAAATATGTAAAAAAGAATATAAATGTTTTTGTTTCATTTAAGAACAAAAACGTATAATTGATTTTTAATACACAAGTGCGATATTTTTTCATTATGTATTACTTATTTATTACATCTCCACTCAATCGCTTCTTATTTTTACCACAATATATAATTAATGATATCCACAGAGGTTTTGTCTTATATATATATATATATATAGTCTATATTGTATATATTAAATGTCTTATATAATCTATATGATAAATCTGTAAATATACAGAACACACATCCCTAAAATCTTTTGCGATAAATACCTTTTATATATCAATTTCTTTTATAGTATAGAAAAAAATCTTAACTAAATGGTAACGACATATTTATTATTATTATTATTATTATTATTATAATATATGTGTAGTTACTTTTCTTTCTTTTAAAACAAAGCAAAAAAAAAAATGGAATTACTTTATATGTTTCAAAGAACCACCTGAGCGTCGTTTCGCACACAGTTTATTTTCTTTTTCCGGTTATGAATGCAAAAGGATAAATTGTACTCTATATAAAATAGAATACAAAAATATAGAATAGAATAGAATGAAATAAAAATGAAAAGGATTATTTTATAAATTATTTCAAATTGTATTGTGTAAAATGTATTCTCATATATCGTATATGCATTTAAAACAGATAATTTTGAGTTTGAATAGATTTATATATATTTATAGACAGTAAAAAGATGGTAAAAGAAAAGTTGTACTCACATAATCCTAAGTATACTATAAAATAGAAAAAGACAAGTGAAAAAAAACAATACAATAAAAGACTTTTTTTAAATTACCACTTATATGGAAAATTATTATAATCATGACGACGTTTATTTGCGTTTGTTATATCTATACGTGGATTTGTTCGAGTTACTACAAACCAAAAAAAAATTAATGTATAGTTTAACGAAATATTTGTTGTATTACAATATATTATTTTGTTTTGTATCATATAACAATTTTCTTTATACAATTTTTTTTATTTATTCTAAATAGCGAATAAGAAATATTTTTATCTTTTATATTATCGCATAACAGAAGAAAATGTTTGTTTCGGGAAAATGTGCAAAGAAAATATGTAGTTGTTATTATTATTGTTTTATGAACGTCATACACTTACTTCATATATGGAAATATTTCTATATATATGTAGAAAAAACATATGTTGTTAAATGAAATTTTCCTAATTTTTTTTTGTCTGGGATGTTATTGCATGTGATTTGGTTTTGTTTTGTTTTCTTTTTCCTTCTTTTTATACTATTATATATATATTCCGTAGAACCGTACATGTCGATATACAAAAACATTATGCTTATCTGAGCAAAATATGTTTTTCTATATGTGGATTTAGGACACGTAGTACACCGCTTAAATATAAGAACATGTATGTGTTTTGAAAACATATTTATATTTTCGTTTGTTTGTTTACGTATTGTATATCAAATATTTACCTTTAAGATAGACAAAATGTTATTTTTTGGATATATTCTATGAAACATCTTCTTTTTTATTTTTTTTATCCATAACACACAAAAAAAAACAATACACTATTATATTGACACTATTCAGATGAGTTACTATGGACAGATTTGATCAGAATTTTCCAAGTTATTCACTATTTTTAATGTATTTTAGATAGAAAATTTTATCAAATCGATTTCTGAGTACGATATCTTGAAAACTCGTAGACCAATCGTTTTGAAACAATTAGACGATATTTATAATTCATTCTAAATGATCTTTGTCAACTATTGAACGGGGTTTCCTTGGCCGGACTTGATCAGAATTGAGAATTTTCCAAGTTTTCACAATTTTTAGTGCATTTTATATGGAAAATTTTACCAAATCAATTTCTGAGTGCGATGTCTTGGAACTTAGTTAACCAATCGGTCTGAAAATTGTACACGATATTTATAATGCATTCTAAATGCTCTCTGTAAAGTATTGAATGGGGTTTTCTTGGACTGACTTAGTCAGAATTGAAAATGTTCCAAGATTTTCCCGATTTTTAGTATATTTTATATGGAAAGTTTTACCGATTCAAATTCTGAATACGATATCTTGAAAATTCGTACATCAATCGTTTTGCAAATTTTACACTAAATTAATAATGCATTATAGATGATATCTGCAAAATATAAATGTGGTTTCCGAGAATTTTCCAAGAATTTCACTCTAGTCAGTATATTTTATATGGAAAATTTTACCAAATAAGTTTCTCAGTACGATATCTTCAAAATTCGCTTACCAATCGTTCTGAAAACTTTACACGCTATTTATAATGCATTCTAAATGTTCTCTGTAAAATATTGAATGGGGTTTTCTTGAACGGACTTGATCAGAATTGAGAATTTTCCGATATTTTCACTATTTTTAGTGTATTTTATATGAAAAATTTTACCAAATCCATTTCTGAGTACGATTACTTGAAAATTTGATTACCAATCGTTTTGAAAATCTTACACAGTATCTATAATGCATTATAGATGATCTGTGCAACTTATTGGATAGGATTTCCTTGGACGAACTGGTTCATAATGGAGAATTTTCCAAGATTTTCACTATTTTTAGTGTATTTTAGATGAAAAATTTTACCAAATTCATTTCTGAGCGCGATTTTAGGCAAATTCATTAATCAATCGATTGAAAAATTTTACTCAGTATTTATAATGCATTTAAATGATGACTGTTAATTATTGAATGCGGTCTCCTTGGACGGACTCGATTAGAATTGAAAATTTTCCAAAAATATGATAAATTCTAATGTATTTTGTATGGAAAATTTTTCCAAATCATTTTTTGAGTGCAATTTCTTAAAACTTGGTCAAGCAATCGTTTTGAAAATTTTACACAGTATATTTATAATACATTCTAAATAATTTCTGTTAAATTTTATTCAATGTCTTTGTCAATCAATTTTACATGAAGCAACTTTATAATTATTACAACTAAAAAGACATTGGACATTTTTAAACGATTATCCAATGAATTATTAAAAACCTACCCCGAATTTATAAGATCACTTCAAATTGATAATATTTTCAATAGCTATAAAAAATATTTTCAATATTCAATCAAATCAAATCGCAATCCTTATTTATATATAAATATTATATTTAAATCGCCACAAATTTATTTAAATTTAAACAATTTTCCGTATATCTTAGATTAAGAAAATGACGAAAGAACAACCAAAAAAAAAAGAAAAGAAAAAACCAATCTACTGATTGACATTAACATTTTTTTTTTTTTATTTTATATTGTTGTTTTATTTTTATTTTTTTTCAAAGAAAGCTTTATAAATATTCTAAAAATACCTCTAAATATACAAAAATATAAAATTCTTATATGCCAACAGCATTTAAACGAACGTTCTTTGTCTATATATAGATATATAGAGTCTTTTATATGTAATATAATTTATACATCAAAAAGGAAGAAAAATATAAGTTCAAGAAAGTCTTGATGGGGAAACCAAAAAAAAAAATTGAAGAAAATTGTTATATTTATTTGTAATGACTTTTACATGGAACATACTACACACACACACGTTCTATATATTTACAGAATAAATATTGTAAATATCATCATAATAAAAAATAAAAACAACATCATCCATATAAGTTGTATAAAATATATATATATATATGTAATGTATGTGAATATGTCAACATATATATATCTATATATGTTAATATTTATGTGAAACAATTTTAAAGATGATGATTTTGGTTGTTATTATTATTATTATTATTGTTATTTGTTATGCAAAAAAAAGGGGGAGATTCAAATAAATTTTCAAAGTCTTTTATATAAAATTCCTTTATTTTTTTTTCCTTTTGTTGTATATCTCATATATGTAGTATATTTATTTATATAACAATGCGGTTATTGCCGCCGCCATATATAATTTATTTTTATTTTTTTTGCATATTTTTGAAACAAGGAACAAATTTTTGTAAATGGTATAAATAGACATTTAAAATTTGGTATATTAAAAATATTTAATATATATTTTTCATTTATTTTCTTCAAATTTTGAAGGATACTTTTTAATTGTAAATTTTTGCATAATTCATAAAAAATAATAATTTTTAAGAAGTTGTTTTTGTTTAAAACATCTAAATGATTTTTGTATTGAAATTTTTAGTTATTGCCGGGATTGATCGATTATAATGTAAAATTCAACAGATATATAAAATCAGCTATATTCAAAAACATACTTCAAAATTACTATAATCAATAAAAAACATAAAAGAATTCTTGAACGAACAAGATTAAGATTGGAATCGAAATTTTCAAAATACATCCCCAACGTACAAAGTAATGTAAAATTGTGCGATAATTGAATCAAATTGTTGTATCTATTTCAAGTTTACGTATATACACAGTACACACATTTCAATAAATATACACTGGAGATTAATTAAAAATTATCACCAAATGATCTCAGATGAGTATATCGTACGAAAACAATATTAAAACATCATCAGGTAGATACACACCAATGTGTAATTCTATTACAACAATATATTCTATCATATGAGCACAAACAAAATAGAAAAAAAATTTTATATAAAATCAAATACGGGATTTTACACAATTTTTTGTTTTTCAATTTATATCGGCTGATGATTTTTTATTATATGGTTAAATTTCAATCAATTGAAAAAAGTTATTATTGAAAATGTGCGTGGATTTTAAATCGTTATTTATTTTTTTTTTAGTAAGTGAATTAGTGTTTAAGTAGTTTAGAGTTTAAGATATTAAGTATAGAAATATGTGAAAACAATAATTTTTTTAATGCGTTTATGAACAATAGAAATTCTTTCAAAGGATGTTTCATTTGTGCTCTTATAAACAAATCTAATATTTGGAAAATTTAATATTCAAGATATTGCCTGGAATAATTCAAGTAATGTGAATTTCACCACCGGATGGAAACTAAGCAATTCAAGTACTATGTTTAAAAACATATTTAAATATTACCAATTATAAATTAAAAACATAAAAGGGTTCTTGAAGAAATCCAACCAAGATTTGAACGAATAAAACTTCCAGACACATCAGAAATAAAATGTAATGTTAAATTTCGATGATTGCGAATCAACAAAATGATATCTATTTCAAGTTTACGTATACACACATTCATCATTTAAATAAATATATACTCCAGAGACGAAATTTTAAAATTATCATTGATTTGATTATATGCGAGTATCGTACATAAACGCAATATTATAAAATATCATCAAGTATAAATACACATCAATTCTATTCAACAATATTTTACCATATGAGAACAAACAAAATTGAAAAAAAAAATTCATATAAAATCAAATACAGGATTTTACAGTATTTAATATATTTTTTCCAATTTAAATCAGTTGATATTTTTATATTTTGATTGAATTTCAAACAATTGCAAAGTTATATTGTTAAAAAGGTGCGTGGTTTTTAAATCGTTTATATTTTTTTTAGTATATCTATTATTTATTCTTTAAGAAAAATGTTAAGTGTTCCTAAAAAAAAAAAGAAAGTGAATTAGTGTTTAAGTCGTTTAGAATGTAAGGCATTTTTAGTAAAGAAATTTGTGAAAATTCAATTTTATTCATGCATTTATGAAAAAAAATAAAATTATTTTAACGAGTGTTTTTTATATTGAAATATATTTCTGATATATATTGTTTTTTTCAAATTAAATTTGTATAAAATTAATTTGTGAGTGTGTGTAATTTTTTTTCATCTTTATCATAAAATTATGATTATTTTTTGGAGTATTTGGAGATTTCAATTGCTGCTCCTGCTCAATTGCGGATTACATATTAAATTTTGCAGATTTCACATCATTTGTGCATTTATAAAAAGTCCCCCCAGGTATATTAAATAATCTTAATCGCATATATAACAATTACAATTTTAATATTAGTAAAAAAAACACCTTATTAAATTACAATTGAATTAACCTTAATTTTTTTTTATCCATTTTTCAGGTATGTGTGATTCTACCAACTGCACGAATTTTCTTATAATAAATTCTAACCAATGTGAGTTAAACAATGTTTTGTAATTTTGTATTTCATTAAAGTAATTAAACAAAAATATATAATTGTCATTTCATTGCACATTTAAATTGTATAATATAAATTAAGGAAGTTAAAGAATTCAATAAAAAAGTAGATGAAATAGAAAAGATATAGAAATTTAAATATTTAAAGTAATCATATCGTATTTTATCCATATAAGTGATGAACAATATCTCAATGAATATAATCTTCTTCTTTTGTCATATTAATCGACAAAGATGATCGATCACCATAATACCAATATAAGACTTCTTTAATCATTAGTAAACTTATACATTTCTTAATTATTTCCATTTGGGGTTTCTCTTGGGTGTGGGCGGGGGATATTCTTTAATACGAATCGTGTGTTCCTTTTTAATATATTCTTTCTTTAACGCAAACCAATCTTATTATTGATCATTTTCAATATGAAATTCTTTATAAGGTCCGGCTATTGAATTCACAAGAATTTTCATATTATATTCATTATATCTTTAGGTGTTCATCATTTATTTATATATATAAAAAACACGTATGATTACATACTTTGATATTAGATTTTATTATTTGAATTTAATTTTTTATAATTGTAATTATAAATCAAATTTTTGGTAAATTACTTTAAGAAATACAAAACCCTTCGTTTTTTTTCATGGTAGATTAAATTCTTTCATTTTTTGTATACTAAATTTAGAAATCTAAACATTTTTTACATGTAGCATAGAATAACATTAACAAATCCGATAATATAATGTAGAAAATAATTTATTTATATTAAACATTTATATTTTTTAAAGTCCAATTAAAAATTCTAATTAATAAAATATATTTTAATAAGAAATTACTTAATTTTTTGTAAACTAATTGTAAAAAAATCTATCTTTCAAATCTACCATGAATTGTATTTTTACTAACCCCTTATTATATTTTATATTGATTATATAAACCTTTTTTATAAATAATTTGTCCTTTTTTTCCTTTACACCCATAAAAAAGTGATTGTAAGTGGTCAGTTCTTTTTAATGGACTGATTACTTAACAATACTTTATCCTATATATATATAAATGAATATTTTGATTGGGTCTTGCCACTCAGCATTCTATGTCTGAGAAAGGCGCCAATTATCATTTTGATCTTAAATCCTATATCCAGGGAGTACTTGGGTCAAGCCCTCTAGTCCTTCAGCGGACCGACTACGCGCCAAGTACTTCATCCTATCCGATAGCTCTGGTCTGTATGAGGACCCCCCTTTTCAAATCATCGTTGTAATACATTTTTTATTGGGCTTGTTAGGGTAATTTTAGTTTATTTAAGTTTATTTATAATTCAGTTTTTTTTTAATATTACTAACAAAATAATATTTAACCATATTTTGTTATTATATGTTTATTTCTCCACAATTTTGTAAATAAATACTATTATTATATGTTTGGTTTTGTTAACATATTTCAGGTTTTAATTTACATTGATTTTAACTTTGAATTTTTTAAATTTATTATACTTGGCCGTTTATCTATATATATATAATTTATGATTATTACGAAGATTTTGTCTTAAGAAATATGAAAAACGTTTCAATAAAATCGATAAGATTAACCCTTTGAACACGAACCTCTGAATATTTCAGATTTGCTTATTAAATCTCTAATGGGCTTCTTTGAGATTCGCAAAATAATTTTATTACTATTCTACTGCTGTTTTCCTTATAATTATCATCTTCATTTTAATTATCCCGAATAGTATAGGGTATAGATACATTTCAATATTAAATTTAAAACAAATCATCCCATAATTATCATGATTATTTTTATTACTAACCGGAAATAATGGTGATCCATTTACACAAACACTTTCGGCAAATCGTACGCGACTGGGACGTGAACGTAATTTGGCGCGTTTACCAGCGGACAGTAATGTTGATTTACGTCCACACGAACCATTCATTGCCGGTTGACATACCAGCAATGAAATTTGTTTTTCACATGAACGTACCAATTGTATTACATGATCTCTTGGTGCTTCTTTAACATCTTCTCCATTTACTTCCAATATACGATCGGCTGGTTCTAACTGTACATACCAAATAAATTTATTAATTTATTTGTAATTAACATTGAATTTCTACTTATCAAAAATCGTTTCCTTACTTTATTCACACTTGGTCCACCTTCGGTAACAAATCGTACAATAACTGGACGTTCACTACCGGCAACAAAACCAAATCCCATTGTTGGATTTCTTTGTAAGATAACCAATCTTGGCTCTGGTGGTTTTTCATCATAATGATATGTTTCGGGTGCATCGTACGTTGTTACTTTACTCAAATGACTTTATCAAAATGTATATAAATAATTATATTATATATTTATCAATTTAGATTTTTAATGTAATGGGGTTTAAACGGGGAAATAAAATATATTTACTTAATGTAATATGAACGTCCTTTGCTATCGATTGCCTTTTCCCATCCATATGGATATTCTATGCTATGACCCCAACATTCTGCCGGTGGCAACCAACCAGCCGTTCGTGTTATATGACTGTAAAGAAAAATAAAGAAAATATTTAAAATAAACTGAAATAAACAACTGAACAAATAACATATTTTGCATATTTAAAAAGATCATAAAAAAATACTAAAGGTCTTCTTGTATCACTTTAGTCGCTTTCATATAAGTTTTCCGAGATTTTCCACTTTCAAGAAAAAATAAATCATATTTTTTTATGTTAATTATTGAAAATTTTCCGCATTTTCAAATTATTGTAACTTCCCAACCAGGCAACCAATCTGTATGATTAGACCACCAAAAGAAAGGTATTTTGAAGTACTTTAAGAATAAAATAAAATTATATAGAATTTCAAAATAAATCCTATTGATAAATGCAATTATTTCATAAAAATTGTCAATACTCAATCACATTCCAAGTGGACCTATACATTTTATTGCATATTTAAAAAGATCATAAAAAAATACTAAAGGTCTTCTAATATCACTTTAGTCGCTTTGATATGACTTTTCCGAGATTTTCCACTTTTAAGTAAAAATAAATCATATTTTTTTATGTTAAATTATTAAAAATTTTCCGTATTTTCCAATCATTGTAATTTCCGAACCAGGTAACCAATCTGTATGATTAGACCACCAAAAGAAAGGTATTTTGAAGTACTTTAAGAATAAAATAAAATTATATAGAATTTCAAAATAAATCCTATTGATAAATGCAATTATTTCATAAAAATTGTCAATACTCAATCACATTCCAAGTGGACCTATACATTTTATTGCATATTTAAAAAGATCATAAAAAAATACTAAAGGTCTTCTAATATCACTTTAGTCGCTTTCATCTAAGTTTTCCGAGATTTTCCACTTTTAAGGAAAAATAAATCATATTTTTTTATGTTAATTATTGAGAATTTTCCGCATTTTCAAATTATTGTAACTTCCCAACCAGGCAACCAATCTGTATGATTAGACCACCAAAAGAAAGGTATTTTGAAGTACTTTAAGAATAAAATAAAATTAGATAGAATTTCAAAATAAATCCTATTGATAAATGCAATTATTTCATAAAAATTGTCAATACTGAATCACATTCCAAGTGGACCTATACATTTTATTGCATATTTAAAAAGATCATAAAAAATTACTAAAGGTCTTCTTGTATCACTTTAGTCGCTTTCATATAAGTTTTCCGAGATTTTCCACTTTTAAGGAAAAATAAATCATATTTTTTTATGTTAATTATTGAGAATTTTCCGCATTTTCAAATTATTGTAACTTCCCAACCAGGCAACCAATCTGTATGATTAGACCACCAAAAGAAAGTTATTTTGAAGTACTTTAAGAATAAAATAAAATTAGATAGAATTTCAAAATAAATCCCATTGATAAATGCAATTATTTCATAAAACTTGTCAATACTCAATCAGTTTCCAAGTGGACCAATACATTTTATTGCATATTTAAAAAGATCATAAAAAAATACTAAAGGTCTTCTTGTATCACTTTAGTCGCTTTCATATAAGTTTTCCGAGATTTTCCACTTTTAAGGAAAAATAAATCATATTTTTTTATGTTAATTATTGAGAATTTTCCGCATTTTCAAATTATTGTAACTTCCCAACCAGGCAACCAATCTGTATGATTAGACCACCAAAAGAAAGGTATTTTGAAGTACTTTAAGAATAAAATAAAATTAGATAGAATTTCAAAATAAATCCTATTGATAAATTCAATTATTTCATAAAAATTGTCAATACTCAATCACATTCCAAGTGGACCTATACATTTTATTGCATATTTAAAAAGATCATAAAAAATTACTAAAGGTCTTCTTGTATCACTTTAGTCGCTTTCATATAAGTTTTCCGAGATTTTCCACTTTTAAGGAAAAATAAATCATATTTTTTTATGTTAATTATTGAGAATTTTCCGCATTTTCAAATTATTGTAACTTCCCAACCAGGCAACCAATCTGTATGATTAGACCACCAAAAGAAAGGTATTTTGAAGTACTTTAAGAATAAAATAAAATTAGATAGAATTTCAAAATAAATCCTATTGATAAATGCAATTATTTCAAAAAAATCGTCAATACTCAATCAGTTTCCAAGTGGACCAATACATTTTATTGCATATTTAAAAAGATCATAAAAAAATACTAAAGGTCTTCTTGTATCACTTTAGTCGCTTTCATATAAGTTTTCCGAAATTTTCCACTTTTAAGAAAAAATAAATCATATTTTTTTATGTTAATTATTGAGAATTTTCCGCATTTTCAAATTATTGTAACTTCCCAACCAGGCAACCAATCTGTATGATTAGACCACCAAAAGAAACGTATTTTGAAGTACTTTAAGAATAAAATAAAATTAGATAGAATTTCAAAATAAATCCTATTGATAAATGCAATTATTTCATAAAAATTGTCAATACTGAATCACATTCCAAGTGGACCTATACATTTTATTGCATATTTAAAAAGATCATAAAAAATTACTAAAGGTCTTCTTGTATCACTTTAGTCGCTTCCATATAAGTTTTCCGAGATTTTCCACTTTTAAGTAAAAATAAATCATATTTTTTTATGTTAATTATTGAGAATTTTCCGCATTTTCAAATTATTGTAACTTCCCAACCAGGCAACCAATCTGTATGATTAGACCACCAAAAAAAAGGTATTTTGAAGTACTTTAAGAATAAAATAAAATTATATTGAATTTAAAATTAAATTGTATTGATAAATGCAATTATTTCAAAAAATTGTCAATACTCAATCAGTTTCCAAGTGGACCAATACATTTTATTGCATATTTAAAAAGATCATAAAAAAATACTAAAGGTCTTCTTGTATCACTTTAGTCGCTTTCATCTAAGTTTTCCGAGATTTTCCACTTTTAAGGAAAAATAAATCATATTTTTTTATGTTAATTATTGAGAATTTTCCGCATTTTCAAATGATTGTAACTTCCCAACCAGGCAACCAATCTGTATGATTAGACCACCAAAAGAAAGGTATTTTGAAGTACTTTAAGAATAAAATAAAATTAGATAGAATTTCAAAATAAATCCTATTGATAAATGCAATTATTTCATAAAAATTGTCAATACTGAATCACATTCCAAGTGGACCTATACATTTTATTGCATATTTAAAAAGATCATAAAAAATTACTAAAGGTCTTCTTGTATCACTTTAGTCGCTTTCATATAAGTTTTCCGAGATTTTCCACTTTTAAGTAAAAATAAATCATATTTTTTTATGTTAATTATTGAGAATTTTCCGCATTTTCAAATTATTGTAACTTCCCAACCAGGCAACCAATCTGTATGATTAGACCACCAAAAGAAAGGTATTTTGAAGTACTTTAAGAATAAAATAAAATTATATTGAATTTAAAATTAAATTGTATTGATAAATGCAATTATTTCAAAAAATTGTCAATACTCAATCAGTTTCCAAGTGGACCAATACATTTTATTGCATATTTAAAAAGATCATAAAAAAATACTAAAGGTCTTCTTGTATCACTTTAGTCGCTTTCATCTAAGTTTTCCGAGATTTTCCACTTTTAAGGAAAAATAAATCATATTTTTTTATGTTAATTATTGAGAATTTTCCGCATTTTCAAATGATTGTAACTTCCCAACCAGGCAACCAATCTGTATGATTAGACCACCAAAAGAAAGGTATTTTGAAGTACTTTAAGAATAAAATAAAATTAGATAGAATTTCAAAATAAATCCTATTGATAAATGCAATTATTTCATAAAAATTGTCAATACTGAATCACATTCCAAGTGGACCTATACATTTTATTGCATATTTAAAAAGATCATAAAAAATTACTAAAGGTCTTCTTGTATCACTTTAGTCGCTTTCATATAAGTTTTCCGAGATTTTCCACTTTTAAGTAAAAATAAATCATATTTTTTTATGTTAATTATTGAGAATTTTCCGCATTTTCAAATTATTGTAACTTCCCAACCAGGCAACCAATCTGTATGATTAGACCACCAAAAGAAAGGTATTTTGAAGTACTTTAAGAATAAAATAAAATTAGATAGAATTTCAAAATAAATCCTATTGATAAATGCAATTATTTCATAAAAATTGTCAATACTGAATCACATTCCAAGTGGACCTATACATTTTATTGCATATTTAAAAAGATCATAAAAAATTACTAAAGGTCTTCTTGTATCACTTTAGTCGCTTTCATATAAGTTTTCCGAGATTTTCCACTTTTAAGTAAAAATAAATCATATTTTTTTATGTTAATTATTGAGAATTTTCCGCATTTTCAAATGATTGTAACTTCCCAACCAGGCAACCAATCTGTATGATTAGACCACCAAAAGAAAGGTATTTTGAAGTACTTTAAGAATAAAATAAAATTAGATAGAATTTCAAAATAAATCCTATTGATAAATGCAATTATTTCATAAAAATTGTCAATACTGAATCACATTCCAAGTGGACCTATACATTTTATTGCATATTTAAAAAGATCATAAAAAATTACTAAAGGTCTTCTTGTATCACTTTAGTCGCTTTCATATAAGTTTTCCGAGATTTTCCACTTTTAAGTAAAAATAAATCATATTTTTTTATGTTAATTATTGAGAATTTTCCGCATTTTCAAATTATTGTAACTTCCCAACCAGGCAACCAATCTGTATGATTAGACCACCAAAAGAAAGGTATTTTGAAGTACTTTAAGAATAAAATAAAATTAGATAGAATTTCAAAATAAATCCTATTGATAAATGCAATTATTTCATAAAAATTGTCAATACTGAATCACATTCCAAGTGGACCTATACATTTTATTGCATATTTAAAAAGATCATAAAAAAATACTAAAGGTCTTCTTGTATCACTTTAGTCGCTTTCATCTAAGTTTTCCGAGATTTTCCACTTTTAAGGAAAAATAAATCATATTTTTTTATGTTAATTATTGAGAATTTTCCGCATTTTCAAATTATTGTAACTTCCCAACCAGGCAACCAATCTGTATGATTAGACCACCAAAAGAAAGGTATTTTGAAGTACTTTAAGAATAAAATAAAATTAGATAGAATTGCAAAATAAATCCTATTGATAAATGCAATTATTTCATAAAAATTGTCAATACTCAATCACATTCCAAGTGGACCTATACATTTTATTGCATATTTAAAAAGATCATAAAAAATTACTAAAGGTCTTCTTGTATCACTTTAGTCGCTTTCATATAAGTTTTCCGAGATTTTCCACTTTTAAGGAAAAATAAATCATATTTTTTTATGTTAATTATTGAGAATTTTCCGCATTTTCAAATTATTGTAACTTCCCAACCAGGCAACCAATCTGTATGATTAGACCACCAAAAGAAAGGTATTTTGAAGTACTTTAAGAATAAAATAAAATTAGATAGAATTTCAAAATAAATCCTATTGATAAATGCAATTATTTCATAAAACTTGTCAATACTCAATCAGTTTCCAAGTGGACCAATACATTTTATTGCATATTTAAAAAGATCATAAAAAAATACTAAAGGTCTGCTTGTATCACTTTAGTCGCTTTCATATAAGTTTTCCGAGATTTTCCACTTTTAAGGAAAAATAAATCATATTTTTTTATGTTAATTATTGAGAATTTTCCGCATTTTCAAATTATTGTAACTTCCCAACCAGGCAACCAATCTGTATGATTAGACCACCAAAAGAAAGGTATTTTGAAGTACTTTAAGAATAAAATAAAATTAGATAGAATTTCAAAATAAATCCTATTGATAAATTCAATTATTTCATAAAAATTGTCAATACTCAATCACATTCCAAGTGGACCTATACATTTTATTGCATATTTAAAAAGATCATAAAAAATTACTAAAGGTCTTCTTGTATCACTTTAGTCGCTTTCATATAAGTTTTCCGAAATTTTCCACTTTTAAGAAAAAATAAATCATATTTTTTTATGTTAATTATTGAGAATTTTCCGCATTTTCAAATTATTGTAACTTCCCAACCAGGCAACCAATCTGTATGATTAGACCACCAAAAGAAAGGTATTTTGAAGTACTTTAAGAATAAAATAAAATTAGATAGAATTTCAAAATAAATCCTATTGATAAATGCAATTATTTCATAAAAATTGTCAATACTCAATCACTTTCCAAGTGGACCTATACATCATTTTATTGCATATTTAAAAAGATCATAAAAAATTACTAAAGGTCTTCTTGAATCACTTTAGTCGCTTTCATATAAGTTTTCCGAGATTTTCCACTTTTAAGTAAAAATAAATCATATTTTTTTATGTTAAATTAAACAATTCGTTAAATTCATTTCTAAATCATCTTTAGTCATTTACATTATCTGTTTACGTATATGTATAACCAGTATACCTAATAATTTATTTATCGAATCTCCCATATACATTGTTAAATTTTAGAATATTAACAATTCAAACAATATGGTATTTAAATAATAGTCAGTCAAGGATAAATATTTGGTTTTAAAAATGAGGTCAATATACATACAATAATATAAAATATTTATATCTCTTAAAATTTGTAACAATAGCACCATATAAGTACAAATAATATATAATATGTTTGTATATATAGAATATCAATACTTATTGTTATAGGATTTAGTTGAATGGTTCTGTGATCTATATATATTATTACTATATTATACAGTATATAGATATAGGTATATATTATATAATATCATATAGTATTAATATTAAATGTGGAAAACTAGAGATAGGATAGAAAATTATTTCTAAATGAAAATTGGCACACAAAAAAAAAATAGTTATTCAATATATGGTATACAATGTTTCATACACATCAGTATAACTATATATATAGCTCGTGTGAAAATTGAAAATCTTTTGTTATATACTTATGGTATTATAAAAATCTCCTCATATATATATATATCGTACTATATGTATATGTATAGATAAATTTCATTCATTCATTCATATTTATATACATACATTTGTTTGTATTTTTGGGTATATTTGTAACACTTTAAGTCTCTACAGCAGTCTATATATATATATATAGGTATATATGTTTTAAATACTATATGGGTTAGTGATAATAGTTTGAATTATAAGTGTTTTTATGCTACTATATTTATTATACTTTGTTGTATCATTATAAATGTATATATAGATTCAAAAAGATTAATTTCATTTATATGGAAAATACAGCGAGTGTCATAATAATTTTCAAAATTTATAATATACATTTATCCGCAAGATAATCTATATGTAAATTAGAATAATAATAATTTATACCATATGTTTTTTTGTTTTTTAGAATGTAGAATTTATTATTCTATTTAGTTTATAAAATATATTATTCTAATATAGCTATATATATTTCATTTCCATATATGCTCACAAATAATAATATCATGTGATTATAAGAATACATTTGTTTTATAATATATATTATTCCAATTAACAATTATAAGTTTTGCGTATGTCTGAACAACTGAACACACTTCATGGGAGTTTTTCGCTATATAGCAATAATAAGATATTTTTCTGCAGGCTTTCCCTTTAGTGTCCGTAGTTTTTTTCATTATCATTATTAAGACAATTTATCTTGGATTTTTCCCGGAAGTCTTGTAAAAAAATAAATTACACTAAAAATTACTTTCAGAATAAATATAATGTTAGATTAGCTATAAAAACTATTACAACCCCAAAAACTTGGGATGTTTTCCCAGAATTGAATCCATATTCAATAAATCAATCCGAAAAGATTATAGTTAGACAAATCTAGTTGGATCCCTTCATGGAAGGTTTTAAGAACAAATATTAGAAATTTCCCTTGAATTGATTCAAACCTAGAAATATCATTTGAATAAAACGCGAGGATCAGATACGACACGAGCATATTCTAATATAAAACACACTCAAATGCATAAAATAAAGCATAAATACAATAAGGATTCGTTAGTTGTGAGAATTTACGAACAAATCAAATAATATTGTCCTATTTGGTCCTATCAATGATGTAATCCAAATGCACTTTGACATTTTGTTTAATAGGAATTGGTACTAATGAGACAGAACGACAAAATGTAATCACTTTTTACTTGTCACAATTTTTTTTAATAGACCTCAAAGTTTCCGAGATAAAACCGAAAATTGTATTATTCCAACATTTATTAAATCATACCAATATAAAAATGTCGTTTCTTTTGTATTGTACTTTTATGTATAGATGACCTGAAAACATTTTCCTTAACATTTATTGAATAATTTATTGAAAAGTATTCAATTTTTAAAATCATCAAACATTTTGACTGGACTCTCCCGTATCAATAACTTTTCTTACAAATGTTAGGAAAATTCATTCATCAATAAAATTGATGAGAATCAACAAAAAAAAAACTTTGCTAATAAATAATTTGATTTTATCCGTTTTATTTTTATTATATGAATGTTTGCAATGAAATTTATTTAAACATCGCCATGTTCAATGTTCCTTTCATTATTAATAAATCAAAACTTAATAAATCTGGTAGAAAAAAAATATATAAAGAAATTATTATCAGATATCTTGAGTGATTCTCGCAGCATTTAATGAATTTTCCATTGAAGCGAACATTTTTTTTCGAACAATTCATAACATATTATAATATTAAACAGAAATATGTATGTTAAATGATTCAGGTATAATCGCATATAATTTCCATTAAATTTATACATTTTCTATTATTATAATGTATTAATGCATTTTAAATAAATTTCCCCCAAAAAAAAACCACCGTTTAACAATAAATTAATTGTATATAATAAGTTTAAAAAAAAAAAAGCGGTGAATATAATACATGCGGATAATATCATATATTATGGATTAGAGTGATTTATGTTTTAAAGAAAAAAAATTTATATTGTTGGTATTTACTTATTAATATTTTCATTTTTTTTTTTTTCATTTTCTCAATTTTCCTGCATTAAATTTATATATATATATCAAGAATGAAATACATTTTGTATATACATACTTTTGATACATTGCCTAAGGAGAATAATTTACGATTTATATATTTATAGATATTTATAATAAATTAAAAAAAAAATAAAAATAAATTTCTATACTAAACGACGCACATCAATTCTATATTATAAATATAGTATTATATAGAATAAAATTTATTTTATATATAAAATAAAAGTATTTTTAAAGTATTTTCCATGAATTTTCTTTATATAAAACATATTATTATTATATATATTTAATACAAAACATATAACTTATCGCATATAACATCCGCATCATATATATTATAAAACATATTTTTTTATGTAGAGGTTATTCAACTTTTATTCTCTTTTATTGAAATGCAGTCGTATTATTGGAATTCTTTAAAATAAAACAACAACAAAAAATACCTTTAACGGAATATTTATTTAAGAAAAATATTAAAAATTTTTTTAGTTTTTCTTTTATTGTAAATTTAAAGAAAAAGCGATTTGTAAATTCATGGATAGATAGAGTTTACCAACCACACACACAACTATGTCATTTGACGGAATCAATTTGAAAAATCTTTTAATTTTAAATTTAAAAATTTTAAAAATAATTACATTTAGCAATTCAACATGCTTAAAAAAAATTAAAAATACTTTACAGATTTATCAGAATGTAAAACAATGGAGAATTTCGCTTATCTATACATTGGAATTTTTTAATAAACTTTTTTTTTCTATTTTACTTATATCCACAATCGGTCGGTTTTATACTCTTTATATATTTATATATATAATTTCTTTTTTTTTATAAAATAATCACCCTTTTGTGTTTGTTCTGCATTTTAAAATCTGCATATAAATAAACTAAAATGTTATAATAATAATAATAATAAAATTCCGTAATAAGAAATTTATAATAATGAAACAAAAAAAAATTTATAAAAAAGAATTTTAATAATTTTTTCATATACATATATAAAAACTCGTTATACTAAAATATTTTCCATTTTCCTCATTTGTTTTTTATCTTCATTTTTTGAAAATGTATAAATATGTATTTTATACACAGAAACTAGAATATAGGAACAAAAAAAAAATTCTATTATTATATGATGAGCTCTTATAATATAATAACTGACGTGAAATTAATCGATTTCATAATTGTTTTTATATATATATATAAATAGCATATGGTTTTTTCTATATAGTTATAACAATTTGCTTTATCCTTTTACCGTGATATATAGATTTTCTTCTATTTATATATAGGTAAATGATTATATAAAGGAATAATAATAATAATAATTATAATTTTAAATTATTATGGATTGTTTTGTTATATATAACATATAATATTGTCTGTATTTATTCAAATATAGGTATGTATAAGATATATATAATTAATAAGACACAATTCACGTATTAGAGATTACGATATAGATTTCTTTTTGAAATCATCAGCAAATTGTAACCATTTGTTTTATGGATTTCATTTCTTATAGAAATACTATAATTTTCATGATAATCTTCAAAACATTCTAATATTCAATGAGTTTTATAATAAATGTAGAATATAATGATAGCTTCTCTTTCAGTTAATGATTTACGATCATCGTTAAATATTTTAAAGGACTTATTTTAAAGGAAAGGTAGATGTGTTTTAAGTATCGATCAATTGGTTTTAGCGTCCAACAACGCAGCTTTCTATTTTTGGTTTCATAATTTATTGCTTTAAAGGGATCGGTAATTAGCCCTAATACGATCAACGATATGGAAAAATATGTAACTTTTTAGATGTGAAAGTTAAGATTCGAAAATAACCCAAAAACACAAAATATTTTTATATTTCTTCAGTATAGGATTTGAGAAGCCGCTTTTCAATTATTTGTTTTTATTTTTATCCATTACATCACTGTGAAAATCAGTGCAATATTTTTATTATACATTTTTCATGTAAAACGATTCCAAATAAAATACCAAGTAAAGGTATATAAAGTATGGGAAATTCCAAAGGTGAAGATAAATGAATACAAATGTCAAGATATATAAAATAAACGAATTATCTGTACGAATTATTTCCTTTTTGATATTATAAAATGCGGTTAATCCAACCTAGAATTTGTTATTCAATTGACTTATTTCTTTTAATGTACGATAAATATATGAAAGTGTCAATATGATATGGCTTTTTCCCTGGAGTAATAATAAAAGCCTGTCTTTTGGAATCCTGTTTCTATCCATTAAATTTTCTGTTTTGTTATTCAATTTTATGCTAATTCCATTTCGCATTTCCGGTATATTGCAAATTTTTCTTTTCTTTACCATCATCTTGTTTTACCATCTCAATCATTGATATTTACATCTTGGATTATAAAGAATAAATTTAAGGATACTCGGTTTTTTTTAATCCATTAAAATCGAGCCAATTTCCAACAAAAAATATAATAAAATCAGTATCTAATTTTCCTTCCATGTATATACACATTATTTCTATTATTATTATGATATGGAACAAAGTACTTGTACGATTTTCAAAACATTAAAATGAAATTGCTATAAAACGAAATGAAATGTATTTTATTTATACATTAGTATATATAATAGTAAAATTAAATAACGAATATAACGTCATCATAAATATACTCGCTCTAACTAAACATTTATACAATCAATTTTTGCTTTCAAATAAAAACCCAACAAAATCGTATAATTTCTTTCAAAACAAAAAAATTATATAATCTCTCAATTGAAATTATTTTGAATCAATAAATTTTTATATTATATATATTTTCATTTTAACAAAAATAATCTTCTTATATTTTTGTATTGTATATGAAAAGTAAAATTAAATTATAAAATTGGCAATCAGTACTCGTATTTATGAAAATTTTCAATTATTATTATTATTATTATTATATACACTCACTCTAATAATTAAAAAAAAAAAAAATTAGTATTATACATATACGTGATGCTATTTCGGGAAAATGATTTATGATAATGAACTTAATGAAATAACTTTGAAAATAATTTAATTTTTATATATATTTATGTTATACATACTAAAATTATAATCCATTCTCAAGCCGTATATATATATACCATTCACATACAAATTATTTAAAATTTTCAATTGAAAATCGGAAATATTAAATTATAATTATTATTGTAAAGTGTGCTCCCAAATGCGCGATTTCATTATAGTATATTGCAATAAATAAATAGTAATTTCCCAATTGTTTTGTTATCGATAACATATGAATAGTCTCATTAAAGGATATAGTTTTATAATTAGAATAACGATTTCCTTTAGGGGTTGGTCACAATTATTCAAAATATCATCATATTAAAAATTCTGTAAACAAATCATTTGAAATTTTCTAAAGGAAAATCGGTATAATTGGCTTAAGGAAGTTTAGAGAATTTTCCGAGATTTTCACAGTTTTTAGTAAATTTTATAGATAAAATATTACGCAAAATCAATTTCATTATTTTAAATTGTATTTCATTATCTTAAATTGAGAAGTTTCCGAGAATTTCATGATGCAAAATTTTACCAAATTCAATTCTGAGTGCTATATCTTCCAAAATTTGTTAATCAATCATTTGGAAAATGAGGATTCCTTGGACGGACTTTACTAGAATTGAGGATTTTTCAAGAAATGTCCAATTTTTTTTTGTATTTTGTAAGGCAAATTTTGACCAAGTCAATTTCGAAGTAAGATTTCTTTAAAATTCGTTAACCAATCGTTCTGAAAATTTTACACGTTATTTATAATACATTCTAAATGATAGCTGTATAATATTAAATAAGATTTCCTTCTTAATCAACGGACTTAATCAGAATTGATAATTCAGATAATTTGCTTAAACCAATTCTGCATTAATTGTGTAAAGGAAAATCATTAAAAATATTGACAACTTCCAAATTAGGAACTGTTAGGTTTTTAGTTACTTATCCAAAAAAATCTTACAAAAAGAAATGATTATTGCAAAATAAATTCCATCGATATATATTTGCCTTCTTTATATATATATCTTTCTGTCTATTTTTAGACCCTCATTAAAGAGTTTGTTTTCTTCTTTTTTTTTTTGTTGATATATTTCATTTGTTTTTATTTTGCACAACATTTGCAAATAAATGTATAAATAAATGAAAATGAAACATTTTTAATTTAGGTCAACTTGTCAAAATAAATAAATATATATAATGTTCTATATAAGAACTGACATATCGATATAAATAAAAAACCGAATTAAAAATGATATACAATTTAATACGAGTTTGAATGTTTGTAAAATAATATAATAATTCTATTTCTTCTTTTTAGTTATATACATTAAAATTATATTATTTTATCTGTATTGTATACTTCACCATCCATATCCACCTCGTTGCTCACTTACTACTTGTGTACGTACACAATTGTTTTAAAATGAACATTATAAGAATATATACCGCATATTCAATTTCCCTATTTTCTCCAACTAAAAATACATATATACAAAACATTTCATTTTTCATTAAATTAAAATAAAAAAACATTTTCCATTACATTCAATATATATTTTATATAATAATATACCCGTCCATAAACCGATCTATATGGATATGGTTATATATATAATTTTAACAAAAATTTCCAAGTTCTTTTCTTTTGTTTGCATTATATATATATAGTATATGTATATAGTATATGTATATATAAATGGGAAAAATAAATACAAACACACAGGTGTTTTGTTTTTTTTTTGTTTAAGCTTTTAATGTACAATATTTATATTGTAGCTGTCCATCAATACCTCTATATATGTATATAGTTGTTATACAGAAAAATAAAATTAAACAAAATATCTTTAGGTTTAAAAATAAAATGAAAATATTATTTTAATTGGCGTTTGTTTTGTATAAAAATGAAAATGTGAAAATTTTGGATGGAAAAATAATATGTTAATTTATATAAAGGAATCTATCTTACCTAGATAGGTTATAAATATAAAAAATGATCTATGAAAAATATTGAGAATTTTCAAAGAATATTATAATGAAAGTTTTGCCAATTCATTTACTGAGTAAGATATCTTAAAAATTCGGTTGACAAATCGGTTTGGAAATTTTACACAATGAGGGAAATTCATTCTAAATGATCTGTGTAAAATATTGGACGAGGTTTCCTTGGACGTATTTGAATAGAATTTTCTGAGATTTTCACGGTTTTTAGTATATTATAAATGGAAAATTTTACCAAAAACCTTTCTGAATGCGATATCTTAAAAACGTTATATGAGATTTATTATACATTTTAAATGATCTCTGTTAAATGTTGAATTGGGTTTCCTTGGACGGACTTTGTTAGAATTGAGAATTTTCCAACAATATTATGATTTTTAATGGGAAATTTTCCCCAATCAATTCTCTGTATTCGATATCTTGAAAATTAGTTTACTAATCGTTTTGAATTTTTTTTTTCGGATATCCTTTTTTGTATCACAAGACATTAAAGGAAACATTCTTTGAAATCCAATTATTGATTAAATTTATAATACGGTCAAAATATTAACAACAAATCTTCCAAATATTACTTTTGAAGTATAACTACACAATAATTATAATATCATTTCTGATATGTAATTAAATTCTCAATTTACGATTATTGTTTTGATATAAAATCAAAACAACAATCGTAAACTTGATGACAATCACATTTATATTAAAAACATTTCAATGTCTTTTTTTCCATTATATACAGAATACAGTAAATAAAATGAATAAAAAAATAATTTGCATAAGACAAGCAAATGCAATTACAATTTAAATAAATATAATTAAATATAGTATGCACTTAAAATTATATATACATAAAAAAAATTTATAGTAAAATATCGATAATTTTCTATAGTCGGTTTTTTAGAATAATATTAAATTTTAATGTTTTTTTGGTGCTTTTTGTTTATTCTTTGGTAAATTCATCAAAAAAAAATGCACAAACTATTCAACAGTACAAAATTTGATTATTTCCTATTTCTATATTATGCAAATTATTGATAATGTTCATGTATCGTATATTATATGGTATATTTGTCTATAGACAATTATGGTATATAAATTAATTGACAGAATGATGGTTAATAAATTTAAATTGTGTTTTATTTTTCTATATGTACGTGTTGTTTGCTCACATCCATATATAATATATATAATATATAGTATAATGGATAGAGAATATATATATACATATATAGGTATATACGAAATATGTTATATAGGAAAGTGTGAAAGTCATTAACCTTTCAAATACACCTGTTGGTTGCATTTAAATACACACAACAATATAACATGATAATATCATAATATTGATATATTTATATATATTTACATACAACAATATTGTATTTTATGATATTATTATTAAAATATATATATAAATTGGTGTTGGTGCGGTTGGCTGAAATCAAAAATTAACGAATATATTTAATGTATATATTAGAAAAATCCAATTTGATATTGTATACGAAATAATTTGCATGTAATTTTCTATTGTAATATAAATTGATATGCGGGGTTTTTTGTTGCTAATCATAAAATGTATTCATGAAGTTGTATATACCAATAATTTTAATTCTATTATTATTGATTATAAATAGAGGCGATCTATACCCGGGGGGGGGGGGGGGGGGTTGTTTATTGAACGGAATGTGTTTTTTTTTCAGAATTTCGGATAAAGCCAATTTTAAAGAACAAATTAGTCTAAAAAAAAATCTTATATTAATCTCTTTTATCATTCGTTTATCATTTGTTTGATTGTTTCAAAGTGAAACTTTGTGATTAAGAAATTAATTGAATCGTTCATTAAAACGAAAATTCGTTATAAAGTTCAGTGTTAGAGACTTTGTAGAATGGCCATACTTGTATGAAATTTTGATATAAATGATGTATATTTGATTCACAGTACCGATATTTGATTTTGTATTTAAAGTAACAAATATTTATAAAATAAATTTAGATGCAAATGGTAAATAATGACTTTGCTTAACTTTCAATAACGTGAGGAGATAATCTTTTAAACATGAGTATGTTTTGTAATTGCCCTGTACAATGTTCTATAGTGATTATAATATATTGTATAATGTTATTAAAATAAAATAATCAACTTAAAATTCTGACAAAATTTTAAGATCATTCTAATCCTAAACTATGAGGACATTAAACATTATTCCTTCAATATTCCAATATGAATTTCACACACAATATTTTGCATATTTTTCCTAAAAATTTTCTAATAATTTCCCTTCCAAACAAAATCATATATTTATGTTTTTAAATTCAGTCGATTTTCCATAATGTTCTCTAGAAAATTTTACTAACTTTTTATACAATTGAATATAATATAAATAAATGTTTTATCATTCACATCATCAATATCAGAAAGGTTAAATTTATAGTTTTATTTGATTCACAATAAATAGTAATATAAAAAAAAAATAATATCGATCAAAAGTTTATAACTCAAGTATCTCGATTAAATATATTTATTTTCATATATATATTTTTTTATATACCTACTTATTATAGGTCAAATATATATAATTTATATTATATCGAATATACCTGCGTTTTGCTAAGCATAATCCTTTTTTTTTACAATACAATACAATACACAGAAGATATAAAAAAATAAATATAACTTTATATTATAGTTATACGTTCGTTAAACCCCTTTTTTTTACGGAAAAATTCCCCAAAGAAAAACTTTATTATTTGTAGTCACGTACACGATATATATAATTATAACGACGACGGCGACGACAACGATTCTTATTTTATTTTTTTATTATTATTATTATAAAATTTTTATATACACTCATTTTTTTTATTATTATTTTATTTATAACAATTTTCTATTTATTATATATAGTATATAAATATGTGATATTTATCTTATTATTATTATTATTTTTTGTATCATGCGTAATTTAAATATAATATCATTAATTATTCATAAAGTAAAGTAAAAAATAATATTTTTATTTATTTATTTACTATATATATAGTACTATAAATAAATTAATAACAAAATATATGATAAAATAAATATAAGGTTGGTGGTGCCACTTACACTAATAATTTTTCAATATTTTTTATTTGTTTATATAGAAAAAATAATAAGGCAAATATAGACTATACTGTTTTTTACAGTAGAATATTCACATATATAATATCAAAATGAGTGCGTATGAATAAATTGTAAATAATATATATAGTGAAAATTATAATCAATTTTCCATATTAATATAAGGTACTCCTACTCATTATATAGAGAAAATCAATACTGGTTAGAGATATTGACATTATGAATATAATTATTATGTTTAAATGAATTTGAATTACAAAATGAACTGCATAGATTAAATCCTCATAAACTAATCCCAATTCATAATTATCCTATATAAAGATTCGTAAGGACACAGTGAAGGATTACCTCAAAATAAACATCAACTTTTTGATCCGTTAAAAATCCAATTTATTTTTTAATGTAAAACATTGCCAAACGTTGAATATTAAACTGTTTTTTTATTTATGTATGTTTATATATCAATTTAAATATCATTTCAATTTATTGATTGCATGTTTATAGAAAATTTGTTTGGTTTGGTTGTTGTTATTATTATTATTATTATTATATTGTGTGTATTTATTAGTTGAAATTGGAATAATAAACCAACAAAACAAACAAACAAATAAAAAGTAATTGCATATTTGATTCAGTTCATTTACTATTTATTTTTTTTTTTGTTTATGTTATTTAGTTGTTGTTAAATTGCCGTGTATATGCAATATATAAAAATATAAGCGCCCCCCGCATTCATAAAAAAAAAATGATAAATGAAATAGTTTTGCTGTTTTACATATATAATATATAATACAAATAAAAAAAATTGTATATGTAATCCTTGACCTTTTTCCAATATATAGTTTTATTTTATGTTAACTTATAAATGTGTATTCACGAAAACAATTCAATGTGATGGTTTTCCAATTAATATATATAGATTTTATTAATACAAAGAAAACAAGTTCATTAGTTTTATGTTCATTGTTGTATTAGAAAATTTAATCAATTTCACAAACTAATTACTTTAAATTAATTGAAAATTTCTTGAAAAGTTTTTGTTTTGTCGTTAGAGTTTTTCTTTTATATAATAGTAAAGATATCAAATGTGTTTTTTTTTAGAATATGCGAATTGAACTTTGGATAGATAGAAATGAAACAAAAGAAGGTTTGTTAATTTAAAAATGTTTAACTAACAATAACATTACAATTTATTGATTCATCTCTTTTTTTTCTGTATTTATAATTGATTTTTAACAATTATTTTACGTTTAAAACTTAACTTGAATAATTATTTGTATTGTAAAATTGAATATTCATATTCTATTTATGTTTGGGAATAAAATAATTAATACATTTCAAAACAAAACACTTTGGATTTTAAGAATTTTCATTTTATAAGATGAGGAAAAGGACATTAAAAACTATTAAAATTAACCCCCCAAAAGTTTCATTATTCTATAAATTTCCCTTCTGTCTATATAGTTTATTCATTATACGATAGTCAACGTTCGATTTTCCAAGATTTGTTCATTAAATTTATTTCAATATTAATTCTCTATATTAATTTTTTTAAAAATACCAGGAATTTAAAACTAACAGTTAAAGTAAATCTTTAACCCTAAATATTTTAATCAACTAATTCATTATAATTCTCTATACTCTTTTAGATGCATTTTTTTCAAATTTCAAGTATAATTATTTTAATATTATATAAAATCCTTAAACGATTGTACATAAAATAGCATTGAAATTTGTGTCATTTTTCTTCTCATTATAGAATATTTTTGTTTGATTTTTCCACATTGAATTAAGTATATAAAAGAAAAACTTAAGGTTTTCCCAAAGTATTTTTTCCATTTTCATTAGTTCCTCTTGATTAATAAAAAGAGATTATAGGCACCATCAATATTTAAAGATTTAAACCAAACATTCCATAATGCTTTTCTATCGTTGAAACCTACATAAGATAAAAACAAAGAAGATGAAATATATATTGAAAAAATCATAATTTTTCCTTGTTATATTTTTTCTTCCTCTTTTTTTTTTATCTTATGTAAGTTTCAATGCGATGTTAGCTTATCAAATTCCAAAATACCAACAATTTTGTATATGGAAAAATGTGATGATTGAATGAAAGTTAATTTAAAATTTTTTATCAAATACAAATCTATTTTTTGGAATTGCATCAAACTATTTCATAGGCAAATTAATAATTACTTTTTAATCAACTCAACATTCATATAGAATATATATATGCATTCAATAAATCGGGTTATTAAATTGTTGTATTTATTTATTATATAGTTATTTTTATATATTGTATTGATATCTCATTCCAATCTTCATTTATAATCAAAGAGCATTATCAAACACCAAAACATGATGATTTTATTTCAATGTATTTCTAATGATGATCGTTTCGAATGAAATATTGTACATGCAAAATCATGTGCAATATATTTATATATTATAATATAATAATTCTTTCTATAACTAGATATTCCACCGGGATATTATTCATGGGCGAACATCATCATAATTATAGTGCATTATTTTTCTATTAATTCAAATAGCTTAATTTGTTTTAATGCTAAATGTTTTTGTTTTTTATTTAATGTTTGGGTTAAAGCAAAATTCGATGGTCTTCTTATATCAAATACTTATGTGTAATGAGAATTTTTCTATCAATTTTCCGACAAATAAATTATTCTTTATATAAATAAAATTGAAAATAAATTATTCTTTTTATTTGATGATTCCAGAGTTGCCTTGTTTTTACTTGATTTTATAAAATGCACAAAAATTGTTCAATTTGAATTGAGATGCAATTCCTATTATTAAATTAAATTCTATTGTTGTCAGACGAACGATATAACATATACAATATATTTTTCAATACACATACAGAAAAGCAGCAGCAGGTCATCGCCTTTTTATTAATTTTACCTATACTCTCAATAAGTGTGTATTTTATCATCACTATTAGCACATTTTAATTTCTACAATCTTGGGGTATCGATATTTATGCCATCCAGATAAACGAATATTTATATATGTTTCCAATGTTTATTAAATAAATTACTTTGTTATTTTGCATCCTAATACATAAAAGTGATATAAATTCAGAGTCCCTGGAAAAAATGTGATTTACTTAATAATGTTTGAAACACACACCATATAATATAAATTATTGTAATAAAAAATTCCCATTTATACAATCATCTTCTTATCAAGTAAATACACACCATTGTAATGTTCAACATTACAACAATATCATATGAGAACATACAAAATATACAAACAACTTTTTATAAAAAACCAATTGCGGGATTTTACAGTATTTTATTTCTTTTTTTTGTTCGTTTGTATCACACAATTGATGATTTTGTGTATTTTTATCATTATAATTTAATTTCAAATCGTGGATTAATAAATTTTTTTTTAGAATTTCATTAAGTTTATTATTTTTCATATTCCTTAAGTGTTCCTAAAGGAAGTGAATTTAGTGTTTAAGTAGTTTAGAGTTTAAGACATTTTTAGAATGGAAATGTGTGAAAATTCTATATAATTTTATACCTGCATTTGTGAAAAAATGAAATTATTTTAACGGGTATATTTTTGCTTTGTTTTGTTCTAATTGTTTTAACAATAAAAATTTATGATACATAATTTTCAATAATAATAAATATAAAAATATTTTCTTTTTTTTTTGGTTATTGTATTTTTTTCCTTATGATCAATTATAATTATATTTTGAGATTTCAATTGCTGCATTACTTTGCATATCAAAATTCTGGATTTTACATCATCTATCATGTCTTTATAAAAAACTCCCTCAGGTATATTATAGTTTTCCGTTTTAACTAGATATAAATCATTGATTACAATCGAATAGAATAATGACAATTTTAATATTAAGATTTACTATAACTATTTATGAAATTACAATTAATTAAACATATTTTTTTTTATCTATTTTCAGGTATGTGTGATATAAGTCTGCCAACTTTACGAATTTTCATAATTCCAACAAATGTGAGTGAAACATTTTTTTATTTTGTATTTCATTAAAGTAATTAAACAAAAATATATATAATTGTCATTCCATTGTAAATTTAAAATTTAATGTAAATTATAAGGAAGGAATTTAAAGGATTCAATAAAAAAGTAGATGAAATAGAAAAGATATAGAAGTTAAAAATTTTAAAGTAATCATATCGTATTTTTGCCATATAATTGATGAACAATATCTTAATGAATATAATCTTCTTCTTTTATCATATTAATCGACAAAGGTGATCACCATAATACCAATACATGAATTCTTTAATCATTATTAAACTTATACATTTCATAATTATTTCCATTTGGGGTTTCTCTTGGGTGTGGGCAGCAGATATTCTTTAATACGAATCGTATGTTCCTTTTTAATATATATTCTTTCTTTAACTCAAACCAATCTTATTATTTATCAGTTTCAATATGAAATTCGTTATAAGATCTGGGTATTGAATTCACAAACATTTTCATATATTCATTATATCTTTAGGTGTTCATCGTTTATTTATATTATATAAAAAACACGTATGATTAAATACTTTGATATTAGATTTTATTATTTGAATTTAATTTTTTATAATTGTAATTATGAAAATAATTTGGATAAATCAAATTTTTGGTAAATTACTTTAAGAAATACAAAACACCATTTTTGTTCATGGTAGATTACATTAACAATTCTTTCGCTTTTTTTGTATATTAAATTTAGAAATCTAAACATTTTTTGCATGTAAACCGTATAGAATAACTATAATATTTTTAGTAGAATAACATTAATAAATCCAATAATATAACTTAGAAACTAATTTATTTATATTTAACATTAAAGTTCTTAGTAAAATTCTAATTAACAATATATTATTTTATTAATTAGACTTAATGTTATTATATTAACATTTGTTTTTAATAATTGTATGTTTATTAAATTACTAACACAAATAATCGATTAACGAATTGAAAAATAAAGTTTATTCAATAACTTTATTTTTAAATTTTTTGTATACTAATTGCACAAAATCTATCTTTCAAATCTACCATGAATTGTATTTTTACTAACCCCTTATTATATTAATTATATAATTTTTTTATAAATAATTTGTCCTTTTTTCCTTTAAACCCATAAAAAAGTATTTGTAAGTGGTCAGTTCTTTTTAATGGACTGACTACTTGACAATACTTTATCCTATATATATATAAATGAAAATTTAATTGGGTCTTGCCACTCAGCATTCTATGTCTGAGAAAGGCGCCAATTATCATTTTGATATCAAATCCTTTATCCAGGGAGTACTTGGGTCAAGCCCTCTAGTCCTACAGCGGACCGACTACGCGCCAAGTACTTCATCCTATCCGATAGCTCTGGTCTGTTTGAGGACCCCCCTTTCCAAATCATCGTTGTTATAATTATTGGGCTTGTTAGGGTAATTTTAGTTAGGGTAATTTTAGTTTATTTAAGTTTATTTATAATTTATTTATTTTTTAATTTAACTAACACAATAATAACTAATTTTATTTTACAAATTCATTGTTATATTTATTTTAATTCGTTTTTTTTAACTACTACTATTATTTTATGTTGTTTTGTTAACATATTTCAGGTTTTAACTTATGATTTTGATATGTTTATTGACCAATTTATCACTTCACAACATATTTTTCATTATAATAAATCCATTCCATTCGAATATCTTTATAAATTCCATTATAAAGGATATACACAAATTAGTAGAATTAGGATAAAAATACCATAAAATATTGTCTTTACTTGAGAATTTATCATATCTATAAAAGAAAAATACATTTTCATCAACCCCACCAATTTAACTCAATACACTAAAAACCTATGTATATATAAAATATACCATAAATACCACCAACTAATTGTAAATTTATTCATTAAATTGTCGTCGAAAAGAATTTTGTGTTTTGTATATAATAATTTAATAATAAAAAAATCCGAAAATATTTGACATATCCTTATCAGATATACCTATTATTTTATACTTTATAAATACATAATAACGTGCTGATTTTCCATTTTCATGTTTATATACAATATAATGAATTTATTTTGATATCACTGTCAATTATACATATCAATATATATATATATTATATGTATTGAAGTGACAGAAGAAAAAAAAAATGAAATAAAATAAAATAGAATGACCCCTTGAATATATATGGAATTTATTATTATATCTGTATATTGTGTTAATACAATTTTCATATAAAGAAAAATATTTGTGTTTATAATGTGTTTTGCAATATGCCTATATATATAAAGATTATATTATACTCTACTACCCTACTATGTTATATAAAAAATATAAAGGTATATATTATATGTTAGTTAGTTGCGCTTGATTACATTTCAACATAAAAATATATTTGTTGAAATCGGAAATGATTTGCCGTTTCGAATTTCCAGTCACGATTTTCTTATAAATAATCCACACATATATATAGGCATACTGTCGACTGTTTTACTATGCATATATATATATATATATATTATTATATTAGCTACTTCATTTGATACACACACACAGCAGATTGAAATTATTATTATTATTATTTTCCTTTTAAATTAGCAAATTATTTTACCTATACCATATATATGTATAAAAAAATAAGGATAATTTAAAAAGGAAAAATCCAAACAGTATATTAACCAAAATATTATGAAAATTTTATTTAGAATTTTTTTTCGGAAAAAATTGCCCAAATATACAATATATAGAGTTTCCAATTATCATTTGATTCATTGTAAAAATGCGAGGTTTTATTTTACAAATTGAATATCGTTACCATACCAGAGGAAAAACGAAAAAAAGAAAATGTGTGTCTATACTGTATAGTATATTTTATCGAATTTGGTACGTTTATAGTCTGTATATAGTATAAAATATAAGGGAAAAGACATAACAACATTTACTACAATTCTATAGAACATTGTATTATATATAATATGTAATATAAAAGGTATATAAATGTGTTATACGATATTGCAAAATGGTTAAAATAAGGAATGGGTAATTGGTATATATGGTAAAAATATATATATATATATATATACATATGGGTTGAGATTGTTGGAATATATTTGCCAGGTTTATATCAGTTTTTGTAAATATTTATATGTATATATAAAATCAGAAAATTATACATTTTAATATACACCCAAACACATTCAGTTTTATACGTAATCGTACATTTATACACTCACTCATATACTATATATATATATATATATGTTGTTCAATGTTCATTCATTTCAATGAGCTTCAGATTGTTTCAGGAATCTATACACTTTTTAGCATTAAAATGGTATCTTACCTTATTATAAATACAACAGATACATTCAGTTAACGCGGTTTCATTGTAATAGCGTTTTTTAATTGCCTTTCATTACTACTCATTTAAACTAATTTTAAACACAAATAAATTTGTATAGAAACATGACAGGAAAAAATTTTAACTTTACCGTGAATTTTCTATTGTGGGTTTGGATAAGTACGGTCAACAGATTCTGTCCAAAATCAGTATAGGTTTCTTTTTTGCTTTTTTATTTAGTTAATAAAGTCAAAATTTCCATTCGATCATAACATTTATTTGTTGAGAATTATCATTATCCTTACATTTATACTTCCATTCATCTATCCATATATAGAGACCATAATTTCGAAAGCTTTTTAGTCCTTTATATAATTCAATTGTAAGCCTAACCCCGCACAAATGCAATTAACCAAAATGAAATCCTTCCGCATACATCAGTCAAATAGTTAAGTTCATTTTCCTGTAACTTTCTAAATAATAAGCCGATTTTTACAAAAATGCAGAAATTAATTCAGTGATGTTAATGTCTATATTTGAATGTTTATAACTGTCTAAATATATATAATTATTCCTATTATAGCTATTATATAGCTCGCTGCTTTTTAGTAAGTATATGTTTGTTTATCAAAAATATATATGTATCTATACAGAAATTCTCTATATAAATAAACACTTTATTATTAAATTCAACTATTATATATATATGTGTATATAGATAATAAAATAGTTTATATATGATGTGCATATAATAAAATTGCGTTTAAATGGATTTTCGTTATAATTTAATTAATTTCTCTTATCTTCTAATATATATGTATATAAAGAATGACACACCCGTCCGCCCGTCCGTTCACCCGACCGCCCATATGATAAATTCTTTACACTCATATACATTGAAAATGTTGCAAATAAAATAAAATGTAATATTTTGATGATTTTGACTTTATCTTTATATGGTATAATCTTTTTATATATACGTTTATTGATGGATGTGTGAAAGGAAAATTGACAATTGTATATAGTAATTAAATGACTAAACCATTGAATACTATAAAACAGATTTTTTAACGTTAAATCAATATACAGTCCTAAAAAATTGAATAGGTTTTGCAGAGATTTCTTATTCTTTTAACTATAAAATGCTTTTGATTCGACCTAAAAACATAATTTATATTGATAAATTAGAACATAATCGTTATATGAATATTAATTTCATTATGCACTTTAGGGAAATTGTTAAGCAATCATAAATTGATCTTATCGAATTAGTAAATTCAAATTCCAATTTATCAAGTATTGTAGAAAGTGCCATTAATACTTGAACACAAAATTATGTAGGACAAATGAATTATCGAAAATGTTGTGGAAATTCTCTGGAAAATTTCGATTTTCTGTGAAAATATTGAAAAGATCTAATACGAGATAGAAAATAACCTAGAGAAAATCTATCAAACATTTGTAGAATAAAATTCCCATTTAAATATCATTCCCATTTAAATACCATTTATTACATGTTTATTTAAAATTGATTGAAAACGGTGAAAATCGAAAGTTACCGGGAAATTTAGTGCAAATTAACAGTGATATGTTTATACTCTATATAGATAATTATGTGGGATTAAAGATATTAATCCAATTTAGATAACCAGATCTGAATCTAAAATTAATATATAGAAAATATAACTTTTAAAGAAAACTATCCTCAATTTAGAGGAAATCTTGATATACAACGATAAATTTTCAAGAATTAAATACTCAAATTATGAGAAATTTTACCTTAAAACATAAAGAAAAGAAAAAAAAATTGATTAGAAAAACTACACCTCCAAAAAGAAGAAAATTCTGTAAACAAATCAACAGATTATGACGGAAAAAGTATAAAGAACAATGATATTTATATAAAGTATAACTTGTAGATTGCAAAAATACAGAAATAAAACCTACGTAAATTAATTTGAATTCATTTTTAAATTCTAAATATAGAAAATGTCATTATTTCATTGAATGCGCATATAATTTGAATCAATTGAGATTTTAAACGTACATTTCGTAGTGTGTATTTGGTTCTTTCTGTTTTTTTTTTTAATTTTAATTCTGTTAAAAATTTATAGAATGTAATTTATGGTTCATAAATATTTATTTCAAAACCTTGTTGACCATCAAAACCACACACACACACACAACACACAACACACAAAAAAACCATAACAAAAATACCTTTCAATTACAAAATGTATGCGTATTTAAATATATATAGTTCAAATTGACATAGACAAATTATTTATACAATACTCCAATATATAGAAAAACACATGTTTTGTCCAAAAACATGTTAATATATATAACATGTACAACAATTAAATGCAAAGTACTTTTAAATCATAATTTACATATACTCATTCAGCGCAGCGTTTGTATATAAATAAATATAATATAATATAATATTTGCAATTCATATATGGTATATATATAAATAAATTTCGCATATCGTACGATAAAATTTAATCATAATAATAATATATAATAAAATTAACAACACGACATATACATATACAATATTTGCACAAAACATTAAATTACTGGTACCCAAAAACTAATTAAAAGCAATTAAGTGGGATATTTATAGATGTATAGTATATATACTTGTATATAAAATATATAGAAATTATAATATTTGATTTATGTTGTTTTGTTTTTATACAATTTTATTTATATATATTGAATAAAAACATCCTTTTTCGGGTTATATTATATCGCACTATGATTCAAAATTGTTTTTTTTTGTTTGTTTGTTTGTTGTATTTAAAAAAAACTATTGAACTGTAGAAAAAAAGGAATTATTGTAATGAAATCCCTCGATTAATTGTTATAGTAAAAAAAACAGAAGAAAGAATGAATATTATTTTAAATTGTTAAAGTAAATCCCAAACTATGGACATTAATTTCATTTGTTTAATTATTCAATTTACACTTTTTTCTTTATATACTATAAATTATATGTAAATCACCCCCAAAATTAAACTAAAAACTATATTTTGGAGTTTTATGTTTAAGAAGAATCACATTTGTCTTTATAACCTTTTCTACCCATAATCATACACATAATCTTTATGAAATCCCATTCCCATCCATTCTCAGTCAGTTTATATTCATGTATAAAAAAAAAATTGTATATAGAATCATATATAAGAAGAAGGTAATAAATTAAAATTAAAAGAAAATTTATTTATTTGACCTAATTTATTTGTTGTTCTTGTTGTTGTATAGTTTATCTTATTCAATTTTTATTACATCTATTTTGTATATGTTATACAAATTAAAAATTCAATCGTTCTTATATTCTTTTGCGGTGAATTCATTTTATATATTATATTCTTCTTATATTGTATTGAATAAAAACATTTTCATTTATGTACCAATATCAAATAAATTAATTTAAATTATATATATAGTTTATAACATATATAAAAGAAAAATTGTAATAAAAATATAAATTTTATATTTGTCACATCTAATCAATTCTTAAATATGGGGGAACAAACAAACAAACAAATAAACAAATAATACAAAATTTATTTTAAATATATAATAGTTTTAATTTAGAAATATAAATTTTATACAATATATATAGCGTCAAAACACAATTGTTGAATGTATGTTTTATTTATTTATTTATATTTATTTTTGTTGGTTGTTGATGAGTTTAAAAAGAAAGATCATGCAAAAAAAAATTATATAGCAAAAAACATCACACGCAAACGTAATTGTTTGTATATAGTTTAAAAAAAAAACAAAAAAGAAGAAAAGTTAATAAACGATTTAACCTTTTCGTATATATAAATATATAATAGTTTTTATATACATATATCAATTTATTTAATTTTTCATATACATATATATTTCTTTAAGAAAGCAAGTCATTCACATTCTCATGGGATATATATAAAGAAGGCATTTAGAATTTATAGTATAAAATTATATATATTGTATTATAGATTAGACGTGAGCTTTGTCTGTATATTATACTATCGGGCTTGACACTGAAAGACATGTTTATCTTTGTGGTTTGACATATGAAATAAATTTTCTCTTTTCAATATAATCTATTGGTAAAAAGATCAAAAAACCTCTTTGACGACAATTCTATTTGCGATTATTTTGGAATAAATCAATATAAAACATTATCGGTCAAGTGAAACTCGGAAAATTCATTTTTCTAACTAAATACAATAAGATGTTGAGTTTTGTGTGTTTGAATAATCTTATTATCACATTAGAAATCTCTTATTCATTGATTTATTGGTAACCTTTTATTTGGTTTACTTAATTTTTATCGTAAAATTTACGAGCTCCTATTCAAATCAAAAAAATCAATAAGATTTTTGCCATCAAGAATGAATAAATTAATTTAATTCGTCCATTATCTTGTAGATTTAAATTCATCTGATTATAAAGAGACTTATAAAAGCAATAGCCAATCCATCAATGACCAAATAATTAACAACAAAAAGGAAAGGTAATTTATTTATTCATATATAACTCTGATAGATTCATTGAACTGTATAAAAATGAAATCAACACGATTTTTAGTTTGTAATAATAAAATTCCTTATGTTTTGAACAGTTCTTACGGCAATGTAAGAATGTAGAAATGTTCTTTGAAAGCCAATAAAAATTAATTCTAATATGATTTAAAATAACAGTAATACAAAGATTGAGTTTTTTGATTGAAGCACTTATAAAAATCCAATTCTTGTTCATTTTAAGGAATGCGGTTCAATCGTCGTATAAATTAACTATATATTGTAGAATAAACTTGGAAAATATTTCGGGATTTTGATTTGTTTTTCTTTTTATAGAAGATACACAGCAGGTATCTATAGTTTGGTTGATGAATACGATATTGCCCTAACGCGAGTCTTTCTATAAAAGGAGCTAATTTTATTAGAAATTACTAACAAAATATCCTTCAATATGGCTAAAAAAACTATTCAATTTTTCCATATTTTATTATTGTACCTTATTGGTAAATAATTAGTAAAATTAAATTTTACCAAGAAAACTATTTAAAAATCGAAATTTATTGATTTTTTCCTCATCTTTTCTTTTTCGTGTCTTCTTTGAATTATAAAAATTGTGTTTTTCTTTATCAATCAAAATTTATAGTATTGTAGTATCACAAAACCATTTTCGTTTGTATTGTAAAAACCATTAAATTAGTAATTTTCCGTACTTTAAATAAATTACTGTAGGACAATTTTAAATCATTCTCTTATATTTATAGTGAATTTAAAACACAAAGTTTTATATTCGTTAAGAATATAAAAGCAATGTGTCCTAATAAATCTATATTTTCCATCAATAAAACTTATGTTTTCGATGAAAAGTATATATATGTATAAATAAATTATGAAAAAACAAAATTTTATTTTTTTATATATTAAAATTATATCATAAACATCCTGGAAAAATTAGGGAAAAGTTTACATTCAACATATATGTATAATGTATATGTATGAATATACGCAATATCCTTTTTAAATTGATTTATATTTTTCCCACAGATGTATATCCATCCATCCATCCATTCATTCATTCATTCATATACCTCTCGCATTGATGTATTGATTGAAAACAATTTTTTATATATAGTATACTTGTATATATTTTAGAGTACAGGTATAAATGATGTTGACGAATATGTAGAATATATAAAATGAAAAAAGAAAATGAAATTGTATTTACAGATTTTTGTTTGTTTGCGATTCTACTATGTAGTATATTTTTTGTTGTCTATATTTGAAAAGTATTTTTACTTATGTACAAATTTGTGTTATTATTTATTTTGTATCACAAACAATTCCATTGAGATACGATCATTTTCGTATATATACGTATTACATTTATATATGGATATGTATGATGAGTATATTGTATTACTAAAGCGATGTTTTTTTTTGACAATATGTAGCATAACATACAGATGTTATTGTACCATATTATATTGACTTTATGATGTAAACGAGACATTTATTCATACATTTCCCATACAAAAAAAAATAAAATAATATGAAATAGGAAATTTAATCATTTCCATAACCATCAAAGATTTTCTCACATTTATATTTTGAGTGTTTTCTTTTAAATTCCAAAAATTAAGGTTCATAAATGGTAAGGTCTTTTAATTAATCCATTTTCTATAATGGTAAAAATAAAACTGTGATATTATAGAACATTTGAAATTGTCTTTTACTGTCTTTTGATTATCCTCATCATAAGATCTAGAAAATAAAGGAATCCTTTAAAGGAATTTTCACTCATTCACTGAAATGAAAATAACTCCCCCAAATTAAACAAGAAGAAAATTACTATGACTGTTTATTTTTTATAATATTTCATGAGATTTAAATTGGTTTAGCTTATTTAATCTATTTCGATCGGACAATGCAATTAATAATATATAATTTTATGTTACGGTTATTGTATATTTTTATATAAAATTTACACTTTTTTTTTGTTTTTTGTTTATCTCCAAATAAACATAAAAATACCTTACATTCAATTCTTCTTCGTTATATACAGATACAAATTTGTATATATAGTATATGGTACATTGTCTGTTTAAGTCTAGCCCGACTTCATATACATATAGAAATATATATAGATTACTTTTTACGTATACCAAGGTGTATAAAAAAGAAAAGACAAAAAAAAATGTCATGACAAATATAAATAAGAAATATCCCGAAGGAAATGATGAACATTAAATGTATTTATAAAAAAAATAGAAAAACTGTCAAGTATATGAACAAATTTTTTAGATGAGATTATTTCCATTTTATATATATATGTACAGAAAACAATTTTTCATATACTATATACAGTCGCAGTAATTTGTATATTTTTTTTTTTTTTTTGATTTTATGGTATTTTTATTTAACTCACTTGCAATAATATAAACGACCATCTTTAGCTGTATGTACCGTCCATCCTTCTTTTAATGTATCTTGTATTAAATCTAAATATCGTCCAATATCCGGCGGAATTGTTGGTTGAACATTTCCTATTGATGTTGTTATTTGTTGTTGTTGTGACTGTGGCTGTTGTGATTGGGGTTGTTGTTGTTGTTGTGGTTGTTGATGATGATTTTGTTGTTCTGTACCACCAGTCACATTGGTTGTTGTTGCTGTTGTTGAATAACCCGATTGTAAAAGCATTCTGAATAATTTTTTGGTTTAGGCCAGCCCTAATACAAAAAAATAAAGCGAAAAAGACGTATGATTAATATTAATTTTATTATTTCTAATGATCAGCTACCATTAATAGTATACATTGTAATATAAATTCCTGTCACTCATCGAAATCTCGTCTTCGTCACATTTTCTAAATTATAATTCCTGTATATAAATCCTTTAACATTTAAACTATACATACAATTATAATTATATTCAACTATACCATACTTAGCTAATTTTTCTTTATATTAATTTTAGATATTTTACAAATTAATTTTAGATATTTGCATATGATAACCTGTTGTTAAAGAATATTCCATTTTTGTAGTTAAGATATTCATATCTATTAGTAATATGCCAGGAAAAATATTAGAATAAGATTCCTTGAGATTAATCATTACTAAATAGAAAATTGGACAATTCATCATTTTCTACTTTTGTATGGGAAATGTTTACCAAATTCTGTTCAATAATTACTTAAGCAATATTAAACCAATTTTTGGAAAATTTATCACATCTTTATTAAATATTAGACATACTATTGGTAAAATGTTGTACTATAGATATTCTTGGATAAATCTGATGCAGTTTTCAGATATTTCCGGCTAGACGGTTTGTCTACATTTCAATGTAATTTATATTGGCGGAATTTTTTTAGATTCCATACACCAATCGATTTCCAAATTGTACACACAGTCCTAATAATGTATTAGAGATATTCAAAATGTTTGACTTGAATTCCTTGCAACGATAGAATTATAATTGAGTTTTTTTTCTGAAAATTTTCAATGTATATTTTAAATCACAATTTCTTTTCGATTTTTCTTGATTTTCCAGATTTTTAATTCATATTTAATTTAAAAAACTTTTAATTATTAAATTTGTACAGCGATTTCATATGAATCAGGAGACCAATCAATTTTGTGAAACTTTAAACAATATGATAATTATACATATTAGAAATTTGATATGTAAAATATTGGATAAGTTTTCCCTTGACGAACTTCAATTCCATTTTAAAAAATCCCATTCTATTCTATTGATGTTTTAATTTTTCAATGTTTTTATATATCGGGGAAAATTTAAACAATTCAAATTATCTGATAGCAATCGAATCGAATCGTGAAGTATCCGTAAACCAATCAATTTGGTGAATTTTTTTTACAATCTTTATAAGGTATCAAAGATGTTATTATATAGAACATTATTGGACTGAAAATTTACTCACTGAATTAATTTCTGTTTTAACGATTTTCCAAGATTTCCCAAGATGCTTTAAGATTTTCAATGTACATTTTATGTACTTGTTTATTCTGATTGGGATTCCTTGAGAATTATTAAACCAATAATTTTTTGGAAATTGGCGATCAAATTTGATTATAAATTAACAAAAATGTTCTATAAAGTATTGGACTAGGTTTCATTTTAATGATTCTATCATATAATTAAGAATTTTCCAAGATTTTCCACAATATATTTTCCATGAAAAATATTATTATATGACTTGGGTTAGCGATAATTCAAGAACAATAATAGTATTGATCCAAATTTTTACTTGTTTTCTTTAGACGAACTAATTCAGTGAATTGTGTTTGGAAGATTTTTAAACGAACCAATTCAATTTCGAGATTCTTTAAAAATGTTTCTATAAACCTATTTATAATTCCTTTAACATAATTCCCGCCGCTATATATTTTAATTTTTAAAAATAGTGAAATCATTTATTATATTAAATTTATGCAAAAATTATTTGCAAAATTTTATTGATTGATAATCACAATTTTGTATTTAATTTATTTAAAAAATTTGTTATACGAAAGACTTTAAAACTTTCATTTTGACCATTGAATGTTTTATTTTTCTATATACATATTATATTGTTTAAAAAAAAAACTTTTACCATATCATTAATTGTTTTTTTTATTTTTCGCTATCGCTATATATATTATTATTAAGTCATTAATATAGATTATATTTTATTTTTATGTATAAAAATGTTATTATTATGATTATTAATGTATCAACCGCAACAACCAACTCACTCAACACTTTACCATGTCTGTATATTTTTAATATATGTAGTATCGCATACATTAAATATGATAAATATGAAAAACTTTCAATTAATATTTAATGCAAAAAAAAAAAAAAAACAACGATAATAAATGACACAACATTATGAAAAATTAATGAATAATTGAACGCGAGAAAGGCAATGAACTTTTTTTTTTTTTTTTATATTCAAATTGTTTTTATATTTAAAAAGAGTAGATATAACTTTTGTTATTGTATACATAAAAAAAAAAGTAAAATATAATCAAAATAAAACAGTGACAATGTAATTTTTTTTTTACTTTTACATCCATAAATATATATACTATAATAAATGTTCATATAGAGGAGAGGTGATATTTAAAAATATATATCTCTATCTATATACATATATATAGAAGATGTATCTCATAGGAATTTCACTTAATGTACCAAAAAATAAATAAAAAATAAATTTGAATAAATAAAAATAAAAAAAAAAATACACAACAAACTAAATTATTATAGCCAATTTGGGGTCATTAACTATGTTGAAAAATGTTTATTATATTTACATATATCATTAAATATATAGATATATACTCGTACGGTGCGCGTACCTTAACTTGTTGTTGAGTTTATTACATTTTCATTTTCATCGCATATAATGAATGATATTTATAAAAATATTTTGAAGAATGAATAGGAAAAGTAAAGAAAAAAAAAATACAACAAAAATATGAGATAGAATTTTATTGTATATATATTTAAAGATTTTAATTATATACCTTTTTATATATCATATATAATATATAAAAATAAAAATAACACAAAATTTTGATGCTGATGAAAACGAGGGAAAATGACTTTTCTTTTATGTTTTCCATATATCTATAGTATATATATTTTTATATTTTATGTATAAGAAAATAAATTGAGTTTTTGTTTTTTTTATTTTTTTTTTCATTCTAAAAATAGTATATATATAATATGTTGGTTTGGTTGGTTGTTGTACCATTAGCAGCATTATACCATTTGGTTATAAAAAAACATTTTTATATTTATAGCCAAGCATATAGTACAGATACTTAAAAAACTATATATATGTATATATTGAATCATTGTGCTGATTTAAATGTAAAGAATTTTTATGTCACAAAAATAAAATGAATTATTGTTTTCATATATTTATATATGGTATATTCAAGCTGATTTTGAATTTGGAAAAGATTTCATTTACTTAGAGATTCAAAGAGGTAACAGGAAATTAGCTTCGTATTTACGATTTTTGTATTCCGACGATTTGCAGTTGCAGTTTTGATTCTTTGAAGTCTTGCATCAGGAGTTTTATGATATTCTAAACTTGGAAAGTTAATAAATAAATCATAAAGTCGTTAATAAATTATAATACCCTCGAAAATATAACCTCCTCTACTTTTCCACCCAGACGTTTGTCGAATATGCATTTCATATTTTATTAACCTCATCATAGCATATTTATTTTATCTATTATCAATCACGTATATTGATTGAAATTTAAATATTCTCTTAATCGCGGGATTCTATCGATTGGATATTTATTGTATTTCGTGCGGAAATTTCTATATAATAAACCTATATGACCATACTTGATTTTGGATTAAATGAGATATTACTGCCAAAATATACGATAATTTAGATATAAATAATATATAAGAGACGGGTACAATTCGAAGTCTTTAGGATATGAGAATATATCGGATTATAATTCGTCTGGTCTGAAATCAATTAATATTCTACATAAAAAAAAAATATTGTAAAGGAAAATACTTACTTCTTTAGTTGTTCTTTGAACAAAGACAAAAAAAATCGTAATTGTAATTATTCCAAAAGTTAAGCAATGTTAATTTGTTTAAAGAGATCAAAGGGATTTTGTTTGATTAACATTAATTGTTATCGATGTTTTTTTTTTAATTTAGGTATTCTTAAATATGAAGATTCATAATTCAAAATTTTCTCAATTGATTATTACGTTATGAACGTAAAAATGACAAGGAGAAGAAAACTGACAGAATAAAAGTAGATGAAATGAAAATAAATTGCATCTGAAGAGGGTATCTAAAAATAATTATAATAAAATTAAAATTGCATTCAACGATTCAATACTTTTTCTATCTATAGTATTCTTACTTGATTAATTTTAGAATAACAATTTGTGATTGCCATTTCTTGTGAATTAATAAACCGATCCTTTTAGAATCTTTCAAGTCAATCAATCCTTATAAATAATTAAGAAATTTTCTCTATGCAAACATATTCAATTAGAGGATACCTTGCAGAATCAATTGAATCGAAATTAAAATATTTAATTTATACAATAGAACATTTTTTATTATTAAATTTGAATATCGGTTTTTATTTGGAATTCGTATTTATATTATTAAATATGCAAATTATTAATTTAGTTTTAACTCCTGAATGAATTGATTCAGTTTTGTCAATTTTTTCAAGATATTTCAATTTATTAATTTATCTTTTAAATGGGAAATTTGTTCTTGTGTTTCAAATCCTATAACAGCGATTTCTTAAGAATGTGTAAATCAATCCTTTTGATAATTTTACATTACATATTAAAAATCTGTGTAAATCGAAATATTGTATACTAAATAAGAATTCTCAAAGATTTTAAAAATGTCCAATGTATATTTTATATGGGAAATAATTTTCTGACGGCAATTTTGGTTTACAATTAGTTTTAAATTTTACAATAGTTTTTGAATTATGTTGTACAAATTTGTTTATAATATTATTGCAAAATGTACTTAAACACAAACTTAAATCAGTTTTAAGACACTTTAAAGATATTTCTACTTTTCAATAATATAAATTATTTTTGGGATATTTTTTTGTATCAAATTCTTATAAGCAATTTCTTAAGAATCCTTAAACCAATCAATTTTATGAAATTTTAACACAATTTCTATATGTGGTATTAGTAAGGTGATATTCAAAATATTGATCTTTTTTCCCTTTAAATTTTAATTGAGAGTATATTTTATATGGAAATGCTTTTGTTTATCAAATTCTCATTCAGCAATTTCTTAAGAATTCTTAAACCAATCAATTTTGTGATATTGCACACAATCTTTATAAAATAATTCATATAAAATAAAACCCATTTCATCATCATCATTTTATTTATTTTCCTCATTATAAGACTCTGTACAAAAATCTACCGGTATTTAATATACCTTTAAATATAACCTTATAACATATAAATATTATTTTTATATAAAAAAAAATACCCAATTCATATATCTATCATTCATCCATTCGTTCATTCATTAAAATTTTATTTTTTAATAATAAAAGTGAAACCATATTTTAAGAGTTAAGACAAGACCAAAAAAAAATTAAATCTATGCGAATACAAAAAAAAAATAAATATTAATGGTCAAAAAATAAATTGTTAACAAAAACTATATATAAATAAATACATAATAAATTTCTATGTATACCATTCAATGTAATATATATATATAGTCACTTTCACTTTTCAATTTGGTGTTCCATCCATTTATACATTTTTAAACCATACATAACTTGATTCTTTAAAGTCTTTAATATTGATATACTGGTAGTGTATATAAATAAGATAAGGTATAAGAAATAAGAAAAAATACCTATATTTATTTATATAAATACCTATATATATCCAAAGAGAGGTCTGATCTAATATAGCAAAAATAAGAAAAAAAAAATCGAATAAACAAGTTATTTATTATGTTATATTAAAAAACATTGGTTGGTAAAAAAAATAAAAAAAATACCGTATCGCTGAATGTTTTGGCGTGTTTTTAAAATGCTTTTTGGTTGTATTTTATTTTATTTTTTAAATTCATCATAATATATAATAAATATTGATGGTAAAACATAATTTAATATATAAAAATTTATATATCATTTTATTATATTTAGTAAGGTATGTTAAAAGTATGCAATCAAAGTTTATTATATACTAGTCTGTATTTAGATTGGTAAAAGTGGTCATATATTTTGTGTATAACAACAACACTTTAAATGGTTTTTTTTATCATATATATATATAGTTATTATGATATGTTATAAAACATTTTAGTTCAGTTGAAGATATATTAAACAGGTGTTTTATTTATGTACTTATATATAGTTATCATAATTAATTAACATTTAGTTTTGTATATATGCGGTCAATTTATTAGGTCAAATATCTAAACGTATTATTATTATTATTTTTAGTATGACATGTAAATTGAATGTATTGTGATTAGTAGATTAATTATATTTCATTTAGAATATACAATGATTTTTAATGGATCTAATGGAATGTTAAATTCTTAATAATAATAAATTTTTGTTTTACAACCGATAATTGGTTTTAGAGTCCGGCCACATTCTTCTGTTGATTGGTTTCTAAATTAGTTGTTTTTACTAAAGGCACAGCTTTAGTTGGATTGGAAACTACGATCCAAAAATGTTGTGAGAATTCTAAGTTTGCGCTTCATCAACTACACCACAGAATCACATAATCAAGAACTTTTTAATCCAATCAATTAAATCTATCTATGGATATAAATTGACAAGAAATTTTAATCATTAAATTCAACCTTACGTTAAAAAAAATATATTTATCGTTTTAGTTTAATTTATATATATTTGATATTTCTATAATTAATTATCCCAAGTTTATAATTAAAAAAAAATCATTATTTTATAACAAATCAAATGTTTTATATATTATATAATATATTTTTTATTGAGACTTTTTTTTAAAAATAAAACAAAAATTTTAACTTTGATATTTAATACATTATCAATTAGCATATAATTAACATATAAAAATTAATTCAGTTAAAATTAATAAAATTTTCTATATAGCAGCATATTTATAAAAAAAAAAAAAAAAGGGTTATATTTTTATAAACCCAAATAGCAAAAAGGCTTCTTTCTATATACATATGCTTTATATATTTATATATACTATACCATATATATATTATATATACAAAATCATATATCCATAATCTTTTAAACTTTTTTATGTTGTTTTACATATAGCCAAACACACACAAAATTTGGTATAATAATAATAATATATTAAAAATGAATGAGAAAAATTATTTTATATATAAATCTATTTGTGTTATTTATACTTATATTATATTTCAATCTCTAAAATTTAATTTTTTTATACTATAATAATGAAAATTATAATAAAATCCTTTTCATTTATACACATAGAGTTATTGTTTATTTTTATCAATATATAATATACTATATATAGTAAAAACTCATTAATGTTATTATTGATAATAAAAAAAAAACTTTTTAATTTAAAAAATATTAATTATATTATACAATAATCTTTTGGATATTTTTTTTTCATTTGAATTTTATGTTTATGAACTTGAATAAACATAGACAAACTGTAATTGAACCCCCAAAAGTGTATAGAATAATACAAAATAACATTAACACAAAACAGGGTAAATCTTTTCCAAAAAGTAATGTTTTTTATTGTTGTAACAATACTTTTATTTACAATTTTTTTTTTAATTAATTTGCATGAAATTTAATTTTTTACAAATTAAAATGTTTTGTTTTATATAATAATTTAATAAATTTAATAACCTCAAGCAATTCAATTATCAATCAATTAAAATTAAATGTTTTTATATATGTATATGTTAAGGGAAATAAATTTTGTTTATTTGATAAGGACTCTTGGTCTAGAATTGAGAATTTTCCGAAATTTTCACGATTTTTATTGTATATTAAAAAAAATCCTTTGAAGATTTTAGAATAATACGGTACTAAATGATCATTTTATCTATCATGTATATTGTCATTTGTCTATCATATTATGGACATAAAACAGATACAAAAATCTGACAGCATTAAATCTCTTATCACTTATGTTTCTACATCAATTGTTTCCATATTTTATGGTAATCGATCGAAATTATTCCATTTTGTTGATGATTTTCTTTCACAATACTGGGTTCATTTTCTTTACAATATTCCATTCATGTAACTTGTTCTTTTACCTTCGTTATATTTTGTTTGTTTAAATAAACATATCAATAGTTACATATCGATTCTATATTTCTATATAATGTTCATATATATTTATTTTGCTGATACTATCTCCAGCATTTTAACGTCACTGCCGGCATGTTTTGGTAGATATTTATATACAAATATCTCGCTTATGATTACCAAAATTAACCTAAATTAATTTGAGATTAAGTTAATCCGATTACAATTAATATGGTGATATTTAAAACGGAAAATTATAGATACAATTAAAAATAGATTTTTATATGTATATTTTTTTTTTTTTTTTTTTTTTGGTTCGTTACTACAGCAGAATCGGTTTAGCGCCCGTAAAACCTCGGAATTCTATTGCTGTGAGCCCGTAACGAAATCACTTAAACAGGTGATGAACCTATGATGCGTTGAATGCATTTAAGTGATTTTGGGTGGTAAATCTATTATAATACGTGGATTAATTTATGAAATTTTGAAAATAAAAGCAAACATATGAGAGAAAAAAAAATTAAACTGAAAAGCAGTAAGAAAAAATAACTCATATGTTTTCATACAATTGTCCAAGTTGCACTTTAGGTGGTTTCATTAAAAATTTTTGTTTCACTAAATCTTGGACAATTGTATATGTGCTTTTAAATTTGTACTGCATTTAAATTTAAATTTAATCCACATATATTACAAAAATCGAAGGTAAACCCGGTTCGCGATAACTTGCTATATATATTTATGGGCATTTTCTATATTTATTGAATATCGGCGATGCCTTATATCCAAATATAGAAAATCACCAAAAATATTTATATATATAAAAAATAAAAAAAAACCTGAAAAACAAATTTTTAAATTTTATTTATTAAATTGAAAGCAATTTTACTTGTTGTCTCCTTCGATTCATATTTTGTGAATATGAATATGCATACCGTGTCTTGATATGATCATCAATTAAACTTTTAGATGGATTGCTCTAATCAAGTTAAGGTTGGAATTTTAAAAATAAAACAGAATATTGTTTAAGGAAATTATCAAAATCAAACTTTGAGCAAAAGGCTGGGATACTTTTTCTATTATATTTTCTAATTAATTAAATCGATACAGAGATGCGATAGATATTCATTTAGTCATTATTTTATTCTACACTCCAATATGTTTATACCCATATATTTGATAATGGGTTTAATATGCATAATATTGTCTGTCAATACTGATTACAATATTATTGCTATATCATTGATATATTCTTAGTTCCAGTTAATGTAATATTGAATATTTGTTCTATACCATTTCTAAAATTCAATTGTAAAAAAATATTATATATTTACGACATGTCATAAAAGTATATTTGAACAAAATTCACAATTTTCTTGTATATTATCGATTTATGGAATTTTCAAAGATATTTTAATTTTTAATCGTATAATCCCATCGTAGAAATTGTAATATTTTTAAAATCCTTAAATAAAAACCCAAGTAAAAAAAATAAATAAAAACCCAAGTAAATCTTTCGATAAAAACCCAAGTAACTTAATTTTCTATAACCACTCACCTATGCCAGTTTAAATTTCAATATAATTACCATTTAAATTGATCAATTGGAATAATTTTATCATTAACCAAGAAAAAAAAAAGTAGAAAATATCATCAATAACACAAAGCAAAAAAAAATATGAACTAATATACATATAACTATATATATTTAAAAATGAAATTGCATATTAAATTTAAATAACAAAAACGTGATATTATTTCGCATTATCGATTCTATTTTGACCGAATGTTGTTGTATTTTTATATAAAATAGGTGTGGGTGTAATGTTTTTTACTATATAAAAAATAAATTTAAAAAAAGTATATATATAATTATAACCATTGAGTCACCATTAAACATTAAACATTGTTTTTAAATGAGATCGTATTTGATGAATGTTTTTGTATGCGTTTTTTTTTATTATGTTACGTTACGATATATACTAATTGCAGGGCTACCGTACAATTATATTATTTTATCGATATCATTTTATTTATTTTTTTTATTTTACTTAAATGCCGAGACAAGCAATTGTATTATTTATATTTCAATAACAATAAGAAAATCAATTGCTTTCACATTTACTGCTTATTTCATTATTTTTTCGCTATTAATTTATTAAAGTCAGTCAATATATCATTCATGTATACGTATAGTAATTTATATATATAGATATATAGGTATAGAAATCATAAAGTATTTGCAATGAACTGTGCTGGTTTTTTTTTATATATAGAAAAAAATGTGTAATGAATTCTTTATGGATGGATAAAATGCATAAGAAAACAAATCTCATTTCTATCAATAGATATATAGAAGAAAAAGTGTATGTGGTGGTGGTGATAGTGGTTTTTTTTTTTTTTTATTTTTGCAAAACTTGGCAAAAAAAAAAGAATTACAACACGCAGTTCAAACGGAACTTGTGCGGTTAAACACAGCGTGTAATGTGTAATATAATCGCACTAACTTTATTATAATATACTATATATGATGACTTTATATGAAAGACGGATAAAAACTATATAATTATTTATATTTTCTTCAATATTTGTTTTTTTTTTTTTATAATAAATTAATCATATATATTGGCGATGACTAACAACTCAACTAAAATTCTGACAGTATTTTAATAGAATTTATATTGTATATAGATTTTGCAGCTGAATAAATATAAATAACTTTATAACTTTATTGTATAATTTATAAAATTATCATTATTTTTTGTATACTAAAACTCTTCGTTTATTTTCATATATATCAATTTGGTTTGGTTTCTGTTTCTGTTTTTTTCTATCTGAAATAACTATTAATTTTATGTATACAAAAAATCAATAAATACAATTTTAAAAACAATGCAATTTTTTAATACTTTATATGGTTTGTTCCAATTGGTTTTTGAAATGATTATATTTTACGATATATTCCTTCAACATAAAATGTTATTTAATAAAATACATTTACATTCTTCGTATGCGTGTATATACTGCTCTTGGTTTTGTATTTCATTTTATTAATTAAAAGTTAATGTACTAAAAATATTATTATTATAAAATCAATATATTATCTGGTTTACCTCCCGCCATATATTTAACTCTATGTATGGTCATATATTTATTCAATGTATAAAGATATTATATAATCGGTTGAATATTTTATTATGCCATTCATATATATGTATATAACTTTTACAAAACAACAAAATAATATTAATACAATATCATTGCGCGTATCGGAATAATATGACGGCAAAATAAGCCGGAAATTTCTATTGATTTATTTAAATATATGAAATTATTCCATAATATAATTTAAATTCAAATCATCATCTATCAATACCTATTTTTTTTTCTATATATCTAATAATTATTATATAAATCGTAACGATTATAATATTATTATTATTTTATGCTATGATATATGAAAAGATGCGTGTTTGTAACTCGATTATTAATTTATTCCGTATTGCAATTATGAATGCACAGATGCACAGATTCATATAATATGGATTAATATATATATGCTGTTGCATTTTTAAGGTATATACATTTCATTGTGTATCTCGCATGTATAAATATATATATAATGAATTAAATTATTGTTTATGATACGCTATTCAATTTTTTTTTTCAAAACAAAACATAAATAACATAACTCATATAATAATATATATTTTAAGGTTTTATATTACGCGTGTGATATATACACACATATCGTGGTTGAATTTTTTTTTTTTCATTTCTTGTTTGTACGTTTGGTTGTTTGTTTGTTTGTAGAATCGGTCATTCGTAAATTAAAAATTAATAACAGCTTATTATTTGTTTATATATACGTTATAAGAAATAACTTCTTTTAAATAAATCGTAATAAAATAATAAATCGTAGATATTAAATACACGTAAATAATTTGAAGTCATAACAATTAATAAATAAGGAACAAAAAAAAATGGATGATCAGATGAACATTTTCATATCAGACTATTCGATCGATACATTTTAGCAGAGATAATATAATGAATTCATTTGATCACTTTGCAATTAATATCTTTATTCCTTTTCATGAAAGTAAAAAAGTGATTATAATTCATATTTTTTATAGAGAATTTTTCCAATTCTTAAAGAAACAAAATAATAATAAAATTACATTAAAATAATCTTTCAATTGCCTCTTTACTCTTCAAATGGCCTAAATTATGTTTAAATTTCTTCATATAATATTAAAATAAAATTTCGAATGACCACTATTCTTTAAAAGTCCTATTAATTATGTTAAAATTTCTCCAAATAGCATTGAAATAACCTCTACATCCAGAAGTCAACTTAATGGTGTCGAAATCCCTTCAAAACACATTGAAATACCTTCTATACTCCAAAAATCATTTAACTTATGTTAAAATTCCAAATAATATAGTAATTATCCTCAAATGACCACTATACTCTAAACATCTTCTTAATTATGTAAAAATGTATTCGAAAATAATACATCTATAATCTAAAAGTCACTTTAATTTTGATAAATTTTCGTCAAATAGCATTGAAATTACCTTCAAATTACTTTTGGAAAAAGTTACGTTTGCAATAAAAATACGTTCATTTGTTATGGATAAGTTTTCATTTTACCGGGGAAATCCCATATCGATTGATAAACCATTTACATTAAAGTTACATTAACATAATAATTGATGTAATAAAATATTTAAAACCACAAATACAAAAGAAAAAAAAAACGGAAAAACGAAATTGCTTAATTAACAAATACTGAATATAATTATTATATGTAGGCATAGACTTCTTTTTTTTTTAAACAATATGTTTGAAATATATAAATAAAAAACAAATTATCTATAGGCTTGTGTGACTTTTTTTTTTAACTTTATTACAGCTTCCCTCTCGTAAACATATAGTATCTAATAATCTATAATTATCTAGTATATAAACACGAAAAAATAATTATAATACAAAAAACATTTATAATGTATAATATTAACTAAAAAATATTGCACGGATGTTTAAAAATTCATAACATGCACAAAAGTGTATAAATAAAATGTGGTTCATTTTTTTTTTAAACGAACACACAAAAAAAAAACATTTTCATAATTATAATAACAATTTTCTTATCGTAAACTACACACACACACACAGGCACCGAACAACAAAATCAACGGCAAAAATATAATTTCCTCTCTTACATAAAAACAGCAAAAAAAAAAATAAAATATCCAAATTTTTTTTTTATTATCTGTTTTTAATTTAATGATGAAAAAGTTATTTTGTATACTAATAGATATAATTTAAAAATAGATTAATTCCGCTTTTGTTGCCGCATCTTTATATTATATTGTTTTCTCACTTTAGATTCATAGTTAAGGAAAAATCGGGTTTTTTTTACGTTTATTTAATAATTTTTCTTAATATATATAGCGGCATATATAAAATGATACGATAATGAACACACAAATCTTTAGTGGAGAGATTGAAATAAAAAAAAAATAATAATAAAAATGTGTTAAAATAACAATAGACGATTATTTTTAATTTATAATTATTACATATTATATTTTTTTTTTTAAATAAAATATATCCTGAATGGTGTGTATTTTTAATTCTTACATTATTAAAATTTTATTTTTCTTCGATATCTTCTTATTCAAATATAATTGCGTTTGATCTTTTTTCCGAATAGCATATCACTTGTGATTGTGTATTTGTTTGTATTGTACTATCATTGCAATGATTATGTTATGTATTTGAATTATGTAAATTACACTGAAGTAAACGAAAGACATACAATACATTATGTAAAAAATCTATTAAATAACAACTCTATCGCACCTCTATCACAACAATAAAAATAACTTTCTTACCTTACTTAATAATATTATATATTAACATAATATCAATATTATGAGAAAATAAAAAAATGAAACTCTTTCTTTTGAATGCAAAACATTATTATTTTTCAATCAAAAATTAATTTCTATTTCCATCAGCAAAAGTGTTTGTATTAAATAAATATAAATATGTAATATTCAGAGTATATACTATATATCTGAATGAGAAGGGTATTCATATAAAAAGACTGTGTTAGCAGGTGAAATTAATTATATAATTTTAAATCACATGAATATTTATTTTATATTGTATTTGAAATGAAAATTAAAAACAACAACAGAAGAGAAAAAAAATAAAAATATAAAACATAAATAAATTAAACAATGAATAGGAAAAAAATTAATTTTATTCAAATGTAATAATTATCAATTAACATATTGTAATAATAATTAATTATAATATAGTATAGATTTATACATAATAAATAAATAAATACCTTTTTTGCTATATCGCTATCAAATTATATATACAAAAAAAAAAAAAAAAGATTTATATTTAACGATAAGAGTTTTATTTATGAAATGAAGGAATTTTTCCATTTAACAATTGCGGATATAAAATATAATTGTGTGATTGTAATTTTTTATATATAAATCTATGTTAGATATATTTGATTTTGATTGCATTCCAATTGTATACCAGGAAATTTCTATGATATTTTAATGAAATGTTTATCATAAATGCATTTTTTTTTTTTAAATTAGACCATATTTGTTTTAGAAAGTTTAGTTTGAACTGCACAGTAAGAATATAAGTGTTGTTGATAATTAAACATACAAGAAACCCAAAACTTTGATTAGATTCGGAAAAACAGGTCCTCATAGCATAGATAATTCGATCCCAATAGATAGGTTCTGACAATTTTGTTAAATATATATATCTTTTGAAGGGTCCATGGATTCTATAAACAAATAACTTTAACATCTAAAGATTATAATTCTATTGAGGGAAATTTTGTATTATATATTGAAAACATTGCTAGACATTTTGAAAAACAATTAATTCTAAAATTCTCATGGAAATCTATAATCTAATCCTTTTCATGTCTTCATTGACTAGGGTTTTGAAAACCTTAAAATTCGGTTATTTATTTTATTGTTTTCTCATCCACGCAGTCACAAATTTAAATATCTAAATTCTATAATAAATCTGGTGTTGTTGATCTGTTTTATCATATATTAAACTCAATAGATATTTATTTATTTTAACATTTAATCAATCGGTAAAAATTAATATATTTTGTATAAAAGAATCCATCAATACTCAATAAGATTCATCTGACCCCATACCTGTTAAATGTTGTTGAACATTTATCAGTTAATATCACCACGTTGTTTAATTTTTTGTTTAAATTTGAGTATAATATTTTCCCTAAAGTGAGGTTTAATCAATACTCAAGATACTTAATTTGAAAATACCACCCCGATCAATAAAGTGTATGGTAAAATACTATATTTCGGTATCTAATATCAGAAAGTCAACACCTTAAATGTATTACATAAACAGTTAATCATTAATTATGCTATAAGTGATTCATTTTTCTGTTTGAGGATTCGTTACCTTAATATGTTCAAATTCAAATGTATGTCTTTGTTTTTTCAAGATATTTTAATTTTCAATTCTGATGGTGATAAATAAATTTATTTAAAGGATCTATTAATCTTTAAGGAAAATAAATCTAAATAATTTTATTTTATTATACTTTATTCTATATATAAACCAACGAATGGTATTTTTTTAATATAACATTTGATTTTACAATAAAATACTAATGAACGCTTGAAAAACCTCTATACAATTTTTGAACACATTTTATTTGACCAAATATTAAACATATTTTATGGAAACCAAAACCACCTAATAAAAATTGATGGTATAATCGGAAACAATCTGAAATTGGTAAACTTTCTTGAACCTCGACAATTTTCCAATGTTGTCATTAAATTATGACATGAAGGCATTTCATAATTTCATTATTTCATTATTGTATATGTATGTTCTTGGAAGAGTTACAAATAAATGTCGTATCAGAATGAATCACATGAACCCTTTACAACAAATATTTTCATTTCAACTCTATATCGGTTATCTCTATATTTGTATAATTTGTTATGAATTAATACTTAAATACTAATGATGTTGATAAAAAAACTGACATTAAATCGTAATTTATCAAATTAAATGCTTAAAATATGAATAGTTTTAATATATCTATAAAACTATAGTAATTTTCTCACATTTGTGATGAACAAATTTAATTATCATCAAAATAATTTATAAACAAATTCATCTTTATGAAATATAATACTTCTGTTTATGTGCAATTGCATTTTCAACATATTTTTTAAAACTTTGTTATAATTCCATTCCACAGTTTGAAGTTAAATTGTCTTTTAAATAAACTGAAAAAAGGTCGTAATAATTTAACTCAATTGTTATTATTTAATATATTCAAGAATTGGAACAATATTTGATCTTTATACACAACAGATTTGTTGAATTAAAACAAACAACCATAGTAAAATTTCAAACAAATGACCGATTTATAAAGCGGATTTTTAAACAATCTCAACTATTATGAATTATTGGCAATTTTATTAAACAGCGGAAAGTTTTAAATTATCAATTAACACTTAACCAAAAATGTATAGTAAATTTAACATTTTTTTGTTATTGATGTCATGACTAATATTGATTATTGATTTTTGTTATTGACAAAAAATCCCCTCTGCATAACATTGACAATTTTTATTGAAATTATAGACCGATCTTTAATTATTCTTTATATTCGTTATATGGGACTTTATATTCAGATTCTATTCCATAGAATAAATCTCAAACAAATGATGTTGATGTACAGCCAAAATATTTTATAAATATTAATAATTTTACATTCAAATTGTGTGAATGAATTTTATTCAATAGCACATCATATATAATACATAATTCAATTTTTCATAAACTTTAATGCTTTTACGTTCTACAATAAATTTGTTTTTAGCATAATAAAAAAAATGTATAAAACAAAAAAACAATACATTATAATAATTTTTTTTTATTTTACATTTGATTTAAATTTTTATACTTAAGAATAAAATCATGTTATATTATAATTATATAAATTTAATTATCTATTCAAAAGTCAACCAGTTATAGTAAGTAATACATTTGCAATTAAATTACCATATATATATATTTATTTAGAATATTAAATATATAAAGTCATTGTAATCGTCGTCGTCGTCGTCATAATTGTTATTTGTTTATATAACATGCATTATATAATGAAATTAATACAGAAAATAAAAAAAACAAGTATATTATAGGTCAAATCGCACTATACACATATCTTGAATATTGAAAACAATAAATTATTATTCATTTTTTGTTTTTAACACTCAAAAAATATTAATTTTTATCTTAAAAATATGCACATAAAACACTATGTATAATAAACTGTTAAAAAAAATATAAAGATAATATCTTCAAATAGAATGTTTGTTTGTTTGCTTGCTTTATTTTCGCATAATCTCTTTTAACAAATCATGTATTTTTGCATAAAAATACTATAATATGTTCTAGTTTATGTGTGTGTTTTTTTTCAATATTATAAATGTAGATTTTTTTTTTTTTTATTATACTTGATCATTTTTTTTTCTCTTTTGATATCATATTTTTATTTTTTTTGTAATATGCAAAAATTCTGAATTTTTTAACATTAAAATATAACTTTTTCATTATTTAAATTTTTGTTATATATATATACCTTCACACATATACATACATGTCAGGGTGGTCTAAAAAGGTATCAATCGAGTCTTTGAGGAATTATATAAGTTAAAATCAATGTATTGAGGTTTATTATCCTTCTTATGATTTAGGTATACCTCTATTAGACCTCTAATAACGAGACCTGGTCTGCGAAATAAATTCTATACAGTATACAAATCGAATAGATTTTATAATTTTAACTGATAACTTTGTTATTTCTAATTCAGTTTTTAATTCAGTTCCCATTATTTAATAACATTCAATGGATTAATATCAATCATTTCTATTTAGTTGTACAAATTTCCTCATCTACCATAATTAGATTTCAAAAATATCTACAATATTTAATTTTATTACCATATGGAATCTTTCAAAAATCATATCTACAAAATCAGTATAAGAAGTCATACAGTGGTTTCGACTCATCATAGAATCACCATCTATATATATAGTACCTTCTTGGAGCACCTTGTTTATATAGAAAAATTCGCGTACAAAAAAAGAGGACAAATGACTCAAGTATAAACACAAGTATAAAGATTATGGATTATGTATATTTTGTTTTGTCAATTTTAAATAATAAATACAAATAATACAAAGAAATGAAATTTATAAATTCATGGTTAAAAGGTCCTGAGAATTTAAAATAGGAAAAAAGACTTATATCACGGGAATTTTGTATTCTGGAATAAGAAATCGAAATCGAAATTATTGAAAATCAATTATAGAATATAATTTTGTTCTCTTAATCAATATTCAGAAATTAAAATAAAATCGATTGATAATGAAGCTTTTTATCAAGTTACATTTTTCATAGAACATTATATTTAATAACTTTCAAATCATAATAAATTGATTCCTTATAAAATTTAATACCGATTTGAGTAAATGAACATTCTCAGACAGTATCTGGATCTTCAGGATTTGATTTACCTTATCAAAATGTAATAAAGATCCATGGTATGAAATAAAAAAAATGCAATATCCTTTATCATTTTCCTTTTGAATGTAAGAAAGTTCTTAGTATTTTTCCAAATCTGAATAAAGGAAAATGGGATTCCTGAAGCTTAATGATAGACATTTTAATTTTTCCTATGTTATTGATGAAGAATAGGTTTATGTTTTTGTGTGTTTTGTAAGTTTCAGATTATTAACAGGTTCCGGGACACTATGACGGAACCTTAAAAATCACGCTTTTTTGCAAGTACCAGATCTTGGTCATTTTTAAAGATAAAATTATCCAAGCAGGTGGCAATTTAATAGCTATTTCTTCTATTTTAAATCATTTAGATTTATTTTTTTATACTAACAAGCGATGCCAATACTATTATTTTGCCGGCAATTATATATAAAATGTATATATACAATAATCTTGTGAAAAGTTTTTTTAATTTTTTCTCTATTTGCATATATGGATTTGAGTTCACATAAATATGACAATATAATACCTATCTCATATACAAATATTCTTCTGCTGCCATAAATAATAATATAATGTTAAAAAAAAATAAAAATAAAATACCCATATATGCGAGATGATTAAATTATGATACAATCATATATAAAGCATGTATGATATATTTTGTTGTATATTAATACTTTCGTATATGTGTACGTACATATAAGAAATGGAATAGTTTGTATGACATAATTTAAATGAAATATTTTTTCATATTATACATAGTTATAAAAATTTGCATATTATACATGAATAAAAAATAGACTAAAAATTATGTATATATGTTTATTTATATAGATAGAGGTATAAATTAAATTTTGCTATATATCCTCGGTCGCTTGGTATCTATAGAGAATTTTTTCTTTTTTGGTTTTTTAAATTAATTTAATGTAAATTTTATTTCGTTTTTAGTATGTGCGGGTATAGTTATTTTTTTTATTTTAGCAGATATGTGTCAATAACAGTATAGTGTTATATGATATTTTAATATTCGTTTTTGCTTATAGAATAAAGATGTAAATATCTAAATATCTATCTACGTCTATAGAGAGTAGTTTCAGGTGTGTTTATTTTAGCAGGTCATTCGTTCAATCAATATATGAAAATATTTACGATATATTATAATAAAACTATATAGAGATCTCTGATAATTGTCTCCGTCAAAATTTTAAAACAAAGTATATTTTAAAACAAGTGACTTTTGGATTTGAAATAAAATTAACATTCATATATAGATATTGATATATAATACCAAAATAAATGACAAATTAGATGGATTCATAGAAGAACAAATATTTACATTTTGAAATTTGTTTAGTTCGTATTTAAACGTTTGCCTTTCCCATTCGACAATTCGATCATCTATAAGAAAGCGCAAATTATGAAAAATTTTAATTAATTCTCATATGGATGGATTTAGACTGAATTTTTCAGTTCTTAAATCCTTATCTTGGTAGCTTTCTGTAAATTTAGTTTAGTTTTTCGACTATATCATGGAATGATAAAGTAAAGTTTTTTCCTCCCAAAAAAGGATAAAATAGTATAGAAAATATTTTACCAACGGATTATTTACAGAAAGCTACTTCAATATTTCTTTCCATAAATCGATATTTTTACCGGTCCCATCTTAATTTAACAATTTAGGTTGTTTAACAATTTAACAATTTAACAATTTAGGTTGTTTAACAATTTTAACAAAGATTGTCTATCAAATTGTTTAATGAAAATGCAGCTCCCAATTGTTTTTGATAATAATCCCAACTATATTTATTGTTTTATTATAGTATAATGAAGATACAGTTTTCCGCAGGTCGGATTTTGCGGATTTATTTATTTATTTATTTATAGATCTTATTCTAATCATATAACTTATCCTAAATTCGGTTGCCACTTTGTCAATATATAAATATATGATTTAAAATATTTATAATTATAAAATACAATTGTATAATAGCCAATTTACATTTATAGAAATACTAATCTGTAATTTTTTCGTTATTTATATCAATACCCTAACTATTTCAATATATATCAATATCTTACGCATTTCTCTTGACACATAAAAAAACCAATAAATCCATCCTAAAGTTACTCTATATTAAATGTGGGTATTCAGACTTTGGGCTGTTATAGTTCTGTACTATATACATTATTATACAATTTTTGTATAAATATTACAGAATAAATTGATCTTATATATATATGGCATATGGTATATTTATTATACTATAGATAGGTAGTTAATCAATGTCAAATGGAACATTAAAACTATATGTGAATTTATGTATAATAAATTTGTGTGAATGTGAAGTATATATAGTTACTTCTAATTCTATATGATTAAAATACACATTTGAATGCATATATACATATAACAATTATATAACATATTGCATACCCGTATATTATACTCAATATATAGGCTAAAAGTAATCTTATTCACTATGACAGTGGGTTTAAATTATATTTATATATTCTATAATATATATATATATATATTAAAAACATTTATCAACTACACCTTTCTAATAAAATGATTTTATATACAAATTCATATTCATTTCAAATATACTATATTTTATAAAATATTATATATAGGTTATTATAATATTTTGTCTATATCAATGTTGTTTTAAAAAAAAAAGTTAAATGCAGCAATTATCTAATTTATTTTAAAAGGTTTTGATCGTCTTAATGTAAAATTAATATTACAGTAGAATTTCGATAATTTCAAATTCATATATCCATGAAAAGGCATTCATTTCATTTGCCAATCAATACATTTCTATAATTATTGAAATGAATTAGAAAAAACACAATGCAATATCTTTGTAACTTTGTATTATGTATTTACGGAATTTCCCAAAGGGTTTTTAATGATGTTTAAATGTTACCAAAATAGAACTTAATAAATCGTCCTTTTTATGTTTTTAGTTCCATTGTTGTATGGATGAACTTTAATACAAATTTAAAACTGAATTTCTTAAAAATATTAAATAACTTTCAAATAACAATTGAATTAAGAGGGAAAATATTTACGATTGAAGTCTAAAATCGGATAATCCGCAATGAATTAATAAACTAAGAAATAAATTTCCAATTATAATGACAAATTTACAACAGATATTAAAAATGGTATTAATAACATTATGGAGATGTCCAATTACCTGTACAGAGATCATACTGTAATATTTAAAATATGGTTTGCCTTGCCATACATTTACTAAAGTATACACACAGTAGTAAAAATAGTTTTGTATTTGCTATACAGTATAGATATATACCTATTTTTATTAAACAATATAATGGACGATATATGTAATAGAAAACCACCTATATGTTGTTATTATTACAAATATTGTGGGTGAAATGTATTCTGTTTTTGTTTTTTTATTCTTCTTTTGTAATTCTTATTGTGTATGAATGAACTGCCTTTTCTTTTACAAAAAAAATAAATATATAAATGATGAATAAATGTGTGTTTTGATTGAAACCGAAAATATTTAAATAAATTTGTAATGGATAGTATAGATTTTTTTTATGTCAAGTATTAAATTTTTTTTTTATTTTATACAATATTTGATGATATAACAATCATGTGATGTGATATTAAAATCACATAATGGATTTTATAATAGATTTCCGGTATTAAATATTCAGTAAATTATTTACAAATGATTAAACATAAAATATATTTTGACCTGTCTAAATAAGTATATCATCTGTGATGTGAATATAAGAATTTTGACAATATCAAAACACTTCTACTTCTTTTTTTTACCATTTATATATCATTTTGTACTTCATATCAATTGGAAAACACTTTCCTTTATATAATATATATTTATATGTTATTTATAACACAAAACTGTGATAACAATAGGGAAAACCCTCTAAAAAAAACTATATCACCATCCAAAAAAAAAAAAAAAAAACATTTTATGATATCTCTCATATTGAATTCATTTCATTCATTGTCTATTTTACTATTTATTTGTGTATTTATTTAGTACTTTATATACTTTATATATATATAGTGAGATAAATAAAATAAGTGTTTGATTGTCCTTTTTTTTATCATTTTCTGTAGTATAATTGCGTATTCAATATAAATATTTATAGGTACATTAAGTGGGCCCCCAGATATTGTGATCTCTATATGTAAAAGTTTGGAATAAGATATTGTAATTTGTTATATATTTATATATATATATGGTGCTACATTTATTTTTCTTAAATCATTTCTCAAATGTTAAATAAACATGATGAAGGTATATATCCATCCATCTATATCAAATAAAAACGGTATTTTGTCTCATTTATATAAAATACAATAATATTCAAATGTTAAGGGAAGCTTTGGTAAAACTTTAGATTTCAAAGTAGTGTTGAAGAATAACTTCCAAAATAAAGACAATAAACTGTGGAATTTGATTTACGAAAATGCTTTAATTCCAGCGATTTCAATGAATAGATTTTTACTATTGAATTGTATGTGATTTTACTGAAAATCGTAAATTATTTAAATAACCATTACTTTTCTTGAATTTGTGTTTTATTATAAATAATATAATTTTCTTTGAAAAGTTCATATGAAAGCAAAAATAAAATAGAAATTGTATATAGAGAGTTATGGAAAATCTTTAAAACTCTACAGAATTATCCCCCAAAACATGACATTTTTTTGTTATTATGAATTTGGGAAATGTTTCTTCTGTATTTTTTTTTCTAAATACCAATAGATATTGGAACATAAAATATCCTTTAAAACAATATCCGCTGATCATCTTAGTTGATACACGTTAGACGATTACTGCCATTTTTCCAGATGGGTTTAATATCATTTTCTATGGGACATTTTAATATAAAAGCAATAAAAGTAATATAATCTGAGACTTGCAGTAAATTTTCATTTGATAAATATGTATTATGATTAGATAAATATCTATAATAAAATTGACAAATTGTCATGGAAAATCTATCAGTTAAAAATATTTTTACTTATTTATAGCTTTCGGAAATATTATTTTATTTGACATCCTTTCCATTGATTCGATCTATATGTTTAAATTTATAAGTTTAGTTACTATTTTTCTTATTTTCTTATCTGATGGTTATAGTACAATAATTTTTAATTATAATATCTTTTTATAAATTGAATTTTCTTGGGAAAAAGCATTTGAAAGCAATAAAAGATATTTTCGGAGATTTCTATATTGTATTGTTTAATGAATATTTCAAATATACAATCAAATTAATTTTGTAGTTATGCTGAAAATCTTTGAATGCAAACCGATATTTTTATGTTATTCCTTATTAAATTAAGCCTTATTAAAATGTTATTGTATTCTTATGTAAATCATACAAAAAAGTTCCACTTTAGAAAGGTACAATTTAAAAAGACAATAGATTAAGACTAAGAAACGATTAAAATAAAAAATAGTCACTTCATCCGAGTTATTACGAAGGATATTAGATTGGCTCGATGGAAATAATTCAACTATACAATAAAATCAATTTCAAATGAAATGGTTATTTAAATAGTTTATCAAAAGCAGCTCGATGATATACAAACATACAAAATCATAAATCGGATACGAAAATATTGGTATTTGTACCTAGTTGAGACTATGAAGATCATAATTGAATTACCTCATCGTACAACATTCAGACTTTACTCGAATCTAAATTTACTTGATTTTGTAAAATAAAATTTAAAAGTAATTTAACATGTATTTAAATTAAATTACGTTATATTGATCAATTTCAACATTTTAACCAAATCTATTATTATCGTTTAATAATTCGTCTAATAAACATAAATGCATTCAATATATTATAATATTAGTAATGCAAAAGAAAAATCGAATTACTTTAAATCCTATAACATTTAACTATTAATGATATTCAAATAAATTTGTGCATCTCTCCTATATACATATAATATGATAATATATATAGAAATTTTGCATCCTTCGAAAAGTAAGATAAATATTGTACATCTATATTCAAAAGATAAATGCAAAATTATAGTTCACATTTTATTCATAAAAACAGTGTCTCAAATTTGTGTCTCAACAAAACTCTATCAATAACTCTTGGAAAATTAATATTTTATTGTTTAAGGTGATGAGGAGATTGAATCAGTAATTTATATTAAAATGCATTAAATCATCCCTTGTGTTTTCACCTTTGAAATGAAACATAAAAATTTGATTTTATCTTATAACATATGAATAAGAAACAGAAATTGATTAGAGTAAATTTTCCACATAAAATACACAAAAAATCGTGAAAATTCTCAATTTTAACCAACTCCGTCCAAATAAAGAAACCCCATCCAACATTTAACAGAGATCATTTAGAATACATAATAAATACTTTTCAAAACGATTGGTTACCGAAATTTTAACATATCTCACAATCAGAAATTGATTTGGTAAACTTTTCCATTCAAATACACTAAAAATCGTGAAAATCTAAGAAAATTGTGAATAAGTTATTTTAAGGTAAACTGATCACTTATTTTACAAAGATCATTTATAATGTATTATAAATACAAAATTGAACCTTCATTACTATGAGACACTGTACGTAAGTATATATATAGTTATAGTTATATTGATAACGATATATAGTGAATATAGGAATTCATATATTAAATGTTTGCCAATAGCTAAAATGAATAAATATAATATATTTTATATATGCATATGTTTTACAATCATTTTATATATGTATAGATAGGATATAAGAGGAATACACATATACAATACGCTTCCAGACATTTTAGAATAGAAAATAAAAATCATTTCATTTTTATTTTCATTTTTTTTTTGTTAATAATGCATCCTCTATATATGTTCCTATATTTATACATAGATAACATTTGAAATGTAACATTAAAATATGCATATATAAAAATTTTATATTCAATTTTTTCTACTATACTCTTTTGCATATATAACTTCCTTATATGCAAAATAAAATAAAAATAGTTTTGTTAAATTGGCTTTATTTTAAAATCAACTGCATTTATATATATATATATATATATATATATATAAATATTAATTCTGTGATTAGGTTCATCTGTTTAAATGCATATATACGGTAATATCTTCAGTTAAAGGGTTATACGTTTCTTATTATTCTGTTGATGCGGATAACAATTAATATAATAGAAAGAAAATGTATGTACATATGAGAGTGTTATTATTATTATTCAACAAACAATTTCTTTTTTTTTTTTATTTTTGTTGTTTTGTAATTTTCTTCCATTACAAAAATCCTGTTACGACTTTTTTTTGTTTTGTTTTGTTTTGTTCCTTTTCTTATGTGATTTTTTTTTGTAACAAACAGAAGAAAATAATTCGCAGATTGCATCATGTGAAATATACCATATGCGTATAATATATATATATAATAAGAAATATATAGGTTAAATTTATATCGTTATAGTAAAGTGTATAATATATTATATATACTTGTACTTGACTATGTATATGCATTATATATATATAACAATACAATGTATCGTATATTGTTTTGTTATATACATGTGTATAGAATGAACATTACAATATAAGTTTGAAAAATGTTTTAAATTAAACAAAAAAAAAACATTGTTTTCTATTTATGTTATATATATATTATTTCCGATTTTCCTGTTTTCTTTAAATTACTTATATATTCACTTATGTATTGTTGTATCAATTCTTGCATATATTTTATAAATTTTACAGGGTGTGAAAGCAAATATTGTATTTTAAGACATCTTTTTGGATAGTAAAACAATTCAAAATAGCAATAAGTTGAGAAGCATCCCAACTAAATATTAAATTGTTCGGTCATTTAGTGAATAGTTTTATAAAATTGAATAGACTTCTAATGGTTTATTTGTTCAGTTTATAATCTTTAAAGTCATATTGAAAATTGAAAATGAAATTTAAAAGCGGGTAAATCTATAACAGGAAATTATTGAATACAGATCTTTATTCTTATCGTAGATTCTTTGTAATATTTCCTTTATCTATAACATTTTCAGTTGTTTTTTTCTCAATTACATTATGTTTGAACCTTGCCATCATCGCAATATTTGATGGTTAATAAAGGAAATGTTAAAAAGTTGATAAGTTTAGTTTTGAATTTTAAACTTATATCATAAAATTCAGTAGTTCTTCGATAATTAATTTTTTATATTATAAAAGCATTTTTTTGGTGACATAGACATAGAAGTATTTTTCGCTTTGTTCCATGACAAACCAAGAATTTGATATGACATACATGATAAATTACATTGCGGACTATTTCAATGATCTATAAACCGCAACCTCAATCGATATGATTCTAAAATCTTTACAATTTTTTGGTATTAAACTTCTTGTGATTCAAATGAAATCAATTCAATAAGTCAACGCGATAAATTTTATATAATGCAATATAATCAATCAACCCCAATTTATTGGTCCCATATAAAAATACTATCTTATTACAAATATTGTCTTCTTTAAACTATAAATAAAATCACTTTATTATAAAAAAATAAGTAATTCTTATAATTGCATAGTTAAATATTCAGAAATGAAATTAAAATACTATTGTAAAATTTAATATACATATATAGGTATGAATATGAATGAATAAAATTATAAATTCTATTCTGATTTTTTTTCTTTTTCATTTTAATTCTTTCTTCAACAGTACAAACGGTTTTCATATAAATCAAATTATGTTTTCTTTGTCATATAATAATGAAGGTTATATATAAAAATTGAATTTATTCTTTGGTAGAGATGAGGAGGTACATGAAATGTATAATCTTATATTTTAATATTAAGGAAAAGAAAGAATCCGATTATAAATTAATTAAAATTCAATAAATGTATATTTTTACGGAGTGTATTGTCTGATATTCGATCGATTGTCAACATCATCAGCATTGATAACTTTATGTTGTTTAATAAAATTTATGGATAGAATGTTATTAAAAAATATTATTATGCATACAAGAATATTGATTAAATGGAACGAATTCGTTCATCAACATCAAATTGAATTATTGACAATTTTTCAATTGTTGACAAGATCTGAATCGAAGGAGATATTAGAAATCATGATCGTCATTATAATGATGGAAAAATAAATATGATTGATAAATCCTTTTGAGAAAAAAAGTCAACTTAAAATAATTACAAATAAATAATTACGTTGATTCCATTTGTTATTCTATAAATAATTTTCACAAATAAATTATTTATAATATAAATTTGACCGAACATTTTAATTGCGAAAAACGACATTGAAAATCTTCAAAGAAATCATTATGAATTCTCCCAATAAATTGATTCAGAATTTTCCAAATAAAATTAATAGAAATAATAACATTTCCTCAGAAATCAGTTGCTAAAGGAAAGGGTGACTGTTTATTTCCTATGACAATGCCGATTAAAAATATTATAATTACAATTGTTTGAGTCAAACCTCTCGTATAAAATTGATTGAGAATTTCCACCAAATAAAAATACTCGAGTATTTTCCAAGCAAATGAGGTTTAGCAAACAAACTTTTCCTATAGAAAACTTTATCTGGAAATCATTGAGAATTTTACCAATAAAATATTATGATAATTTCCTTTAATAATTTAATTAATATTGAAACCACTAAACAACTTTATATAGAAATTATTGATGTGTATTTGTCATAAATAAAACTTCTGGTGATATTTTTTCCCTTAAGCAATAATCGATTTAGAAGATAACAAGAAATTTACGGGTATTTCCAAAAAGAAAAATAAATTTAATATAATAGAGATTTATATTTTATATTACACAAATAATTTAGAATTGAATCGTTCCTATTCCTATTCTGAAAGAAAATGTATGAACATTTAAAATTAGCTAACAAAGTATTTTTAGAATTTTCCACAAAGAAAACCCTGGCGTAAATGTTTTCTAATAGGAAAGTGAAAATAAAATAAAAAATACTAAAAGATTTACAATTAAAAGTTTTACAAAGACATTTTAGAGAACATTTCCAATTGAATTTGATTGAGCAGTAGTATTATATTGAAAGTATTATTTTAAAGGTTAATCAAAGAAAAGGATAATCAAAGAAATTGTATAGTGGATTTCCTAAGACAATGCCGATTCATGGACATAAGGTCATAAATAAAATACTGTCAAATGATGATTGAAATATATAGGTATATAACATTCAATATAGAGTTAATTCAAATATAATTATAAATTAAATGAAATCCGTAAGAATTGCAATCATTCAATGTACATATATATCAATAAAGAATACATTCATGAAACCTTATATCTATTTTTTAATTTGAATAAATATACTGTCCAATATAATGTATATATTTATAAAAATAATAACCTCTAGCATGAAAAACATTTCTTTTTATTTTCCTTTCCCACACAAACAAAAATATAATGTATTTTGTATTTTTTTATTAATTCATACAAATATACATGTATAGGAATATCAAAAAAAGAAAATTGTTCCGTCGATGTACTAATAATAATAGTATTTTTTATATAAACATTTTTTTATTTTTCATTTATATAAAAACAAAAGCAAAAGCCAAAAAAGAATTTAATTATAGAAAAATAATGGATTTCATTTTAAATAATTAAAAGTAAAATAAATAATTAAAAAAAAATAACATATTGTTCAAAAATAATTGTATATATGACGTCGTCGTGTGGTCGTCGTCATATATTATATATAAATTATACACAATTTGCATATATAGTATATAACAATTGAAAAATGAAAAAAAAAAATGGAAAAACCATTAAACAAGGAAAATTTATTTTAAATATATAAAACCAAAACTAAATATATAAAACCAAAACTGACATATTGTTTAATTTTTCATACAACGTCGGCAAATAAAACAAAAAAAATCTATATTTTACTTTATAAAATTTATTTCATGTGATGTGTGTATTTTTTTTTTTTGTATTTCCACTGCATGATGTATGGGGAAAATTAAAATAAAAAATAGAATTTCAATTTTCATTTTGTTTTATTTATTGTTGTCCTTTTTTTTTTTATCTTTTTGGACGTTGTTATATTTGAATATCGTTAACCATATATATACATATTATCTAATTTATACGTCGTCATATCGCACCATTCAAAGATATATTTGTTTATATGGCTCATTATAATTCATAAAATGCAATGTACAGAATACAGAAAACCCAAACGTTTATATAAACAAGCAAAGGAAAAAAAAGATGTCCTTTAACAAACAAAAAATATAAATGAATAGTCGGTTAAAGAATTTTTAAGATTCTATTTCTTATTATTGTTATAGAAAAAATTTTTCTTTTAAAATATGTACAACATTTGAAAGTAGATAGGAAAATTATTCAAATATCGATGAATTGCAATAGAATGTATATATATAACATTTTTTGGTGAAAATTGTTTAGAAGAGACAAAACACTGAATAATTAGTAATAAAATACCATCAAATTCATTAGCGATTTATTAAACTTTTCCTGATATTCCAAAAGAAAAACAAAACTTTGCATATATGCTGCTGGTTTTCGGTATCGTTCGGTCGATCTGTCACTAATGTCGATGGACACAACTTACTCACAATTTCTTTATTTATTCTATATCATATTTAAATTACAGTCAATTTGTATGCAAACTTCAACGTTTATATACACAATTTTTTATCTATCCATATCTTTTTTTTTTTTTTTTACAAATTTTATGACATGATTGCGTTGTAGGATATGCAAATATAGAAAGAGTCATGTATTTTATATTTGTTCGGTGTGCAAAAAAAAAGGTATATATATAAGCAAATAAGGAATAAGCACGTATTTTTTGTCGTATATATACATATATACAATATAATAGAAAGATGAATAAATATACCATTTTGTATATTCAATCTACATATATATATAAATAAATATATAATACAATATACCATATCGCGTACTCGTTTTTTTTTTGTTTTTTTGTTGTTAAAAAATCGTCATATAATATATTTTTTTTTGTTTTTCCATTTTATATACAAATTTGTATATGCGGTTTTCCATTTTTCTCAAAATTGTACACCTATATACTTAATTGTATATATATTTTCTATCCATCCATCCATTCTTGTTTCACTTCCAACAAATGTATAACAATATATATAATAACAAAAATGTTTATTTTTTTTATTCTAAACCATTTTTGTTTCTTTAATATAGTTTGACCTTTTTCCAAATTTTCCATATTCAAAGGGGTTTTTTATAGTAAAATTTAAAAGATACAAGAAAATAAAATAAAATATTGTACTTAAATTTTCCTTTTATAATTATATTTTTTGTTAAATGAAAAAAAGGAAAATGAAAAATTTGTTATATTTATCATTGCAATATAGTGTTGATGGATGGGGTTGGTTGATGCCGTCCCTATATTATTATTATTATTATTTGGGTCCATCTCCGGTGTTGAGTATTTTATATATGTATATTATTATATCTATTATATAAAAGTATAATATATATAAACGGAAAGCCGGAAACCAAAATAATTTATTTTGTTTATTTTCTATAATTTAGTTATGTATATAGAAATTTTAAATTAAATTAAATCGGTATATGTGTGTGCGTATTATTTTTTGGAATAGATCGGATCATTTTAGATATTGTATAGACAATACACAACTTTTTTATATTATTCACTTTTTAACAATGTTGCGTATATATAGTTAATTATTTTTGTAAATGTACTCATCGCCTTAAAATATTATATTTCCATATATAAAGAGAGTATAATTGTTTTAATATGGTTCAAAGTGAATTATTTAAATAAGTTTAAAATGCGATTAATTATTTAAAATTTTCTATTCAAATGGGAAATTTATGAATATTTAATAATCATCTTTTAATATATATAGAGATATTATATAACAATTTCGTCGTTTATATACCGTTTAAAATGTTTTGAAATTTTGATATTAGAAATATTCTTTTGGACATTATCACGTTAAAGCTTTCTTTAAGAATTTTCTTTTACTGAATAAAAAAAAGTCTTTGAATTTATGGGAAAGTATTTTCAGAAGAGATTGTTTTAGGACAAGTGTTTTAGTTAAAACTATCTATTGAAGGAAAAGTATTCATTTAAGATTACTGAATGAATTTCTATGATTAGATTTTCTTGATTCTTGAAGAATTTTCCCTCACCAGATAATAATGTATAATAAATATCCGTGATAACAATATTTTCTATAACAAGACCAACTCTATCAAATTGTTCAAAAGGGATTATTAAATTAATTTCCATAACCAAAAAAATTTCGATTAAAGACAAACCTCTTCCAAAAATGTATTCTTGAAAGATTTTCTATCATCAGAAATGTTTTCAATAAAGGAAAATGGTTCAGAAGAGATTCGTGAAAGATTTTCTATCACTTGAAAAATATTTATTGTAGGGAAAATGTTCACAAAGTATTCCTGTTAATGATTTTTTACAATCATAAAAGGGTATTTTTAAGGTAAAACGACGTACAGGTATTCTTGAATGAATTTAGACTATTAGAATAGTGTCTATTCAAGAAAAAATGTTCATAAGGGATTATTGAATGATTTTCAATTATGAAAAATATGTCTATTGCCAAAAAATTGGTTACTACAGGGTTTTTTTTAGAGATTTTCCATCACCAGAAAAAAGTCTATTGTAGTGACAATTTTTCATGTGATTTGCTTGAAGGGGGGTTTGATCACAACAAAAATATCAATTGAAGAATATTTGTTAAAAAGGGATTATTTTTCTGTTTAAAAATGTATATTGAATGAAAAATGTTTAGAAGGGATTCGTGAAAGATTTTGTATCAATGGGCAAATGTTGATTAAAGGATAAATTATTCAAAAGGATTCATTGAACGATTTTCTATCACCCGAAAAATGTCAATTTAAGGAAAATTATTCATTTGGGATTCGTGAAAGATTTTCCATCATCAAAATTGTTGTTTACAGTAAAGGGAAAATGTGCATAAAAGAATTTTGATTGATATCTATTGATTATTCTTGTAATATTTTCTTTCATCAATGTGTATTGAAGAAATGTATTGAAGAAATAATGTTAAAATGTTAGAGAAAGATTTTGCATAATCAGATACATATCTTTTGTACAGGGAAATATTTCTTAGAAAAGATTATTAAACAATTTTCCATCACTAGTAATATGTCTGCGGAAGGAAGAATGTTCAGGTGGGAGAGTCTTGAAAGGGTTTTGATCACCCGAAATATATTGTTTAGTTGAAATTCTCAAAATATTTCTATTGTAATAACCAACCGAAAAAATATACAGTCAAATAATTACATGTAATAATAAAAGAGAATTGATTTAAAGCACGATAATTATCTAATTAGAAAATCTGGTTTGTCTATACTTATATAGATTTAATATGTATATTATAATTATCGAATTCATTAGTGATATGATTATTATTGAAAATAGAAAATCTTTTTATATAAAAATTGTTGAAAATTGAATAACAACATAAAAGGGTTTTATTAATAATACAATAATATTCTTTATGATCATCATAAATAGGCGTAAATATATGGTAAACTTTAAATTAAAATGTCCAAAGTGTGTTAAAATTTGTGAAAAGAATATTTGTTGTTGAACATTCAATATATGTATTTTAAACGCATACCTTTTTGTCGTGACCATTACTACAAATTTTCATCTATTATACATAAAACTTTTGTATTATCTATATACATACATATATATATAAATGACAATAAAATATATATATATTTTCTTTATAGAAAATTTTAATGACCAAAAACTTTATTAATGAAAAGTTTTATTGTTTTTTGTCCACCATTACCGCACTATACCATTTAAAATACTATATATATATACATAATACTTTTATAAGTTCTTTATATGATGTGATATAATATATTTATTTATATATACGCATAAATATGATGATGGAAAACTTTTACTTCTTTCTTTATATACATATATAGTTTTAGTTGTTTTAGATATTTATACATAATTTAGAAGTTGGATTGGATATATGATGCTAAAGTTGAATTTATATAGATATAGATTTAAAATTATATATATATAGGGTATTTGTACTGCATAAATAAGAGTTTTTATGATTAAAAATTTATGATAAAAAAAAAAGAAGGATAATACTTTTTTTAAACAATTTTTTCTGCTTATATACAAAAAAGAATTATATTTTTTAATCCAACTTAAAACTTTTCCACTGTGTGTTTGTGTGCGAATACCATCATAAATATAATATCATTGATAAATATTTTTTTTCTTATTTTGTCGAATAGATACGGACATATTTCAAAAAAAAAAAAATCAAACTAGAATTATGAATGCTTTCAAAAGGGATGTTAAAATTTTAATAATAAAACTATATATTTTGTTCATTATATATACATAAATTGTAATCTATTGCTTATATATACTACAATATATTTATATAAAATACGGCAAGACACAACTAAAATTATTTATGTTATAGCAATAAAATGTTATTCATATATTCTATATTTATTGGTATATATAAAATAAAGATATATATTCTTACATTGTTAATTATTATTTTAAAGATATATAGTATATATACATATAAATAAAATTGAAATGGAAACTTGTAAAACATAAGTCTGGGGGAGGGTTTTATCTTTTTATAAAGTTAAACAATAATTTTATATATATAGAGAGATACAGATACACTTTTGAAACATATGATACTAATGGATTTTTTGGCAATTAATATTGTAATTTATGTGTGTGAACATTTTCGTGATTGTGTATATAATTTAAAATAATTGTGATTTTATTGCATAATAAATACACAAAATTTTGAAGAAATTTTGTTCAATTTTGCTAAAGGAAATGTATATGTAAGGTAATCTCTACATAGTTTTTTAAGGAAATTCTGTATAGATTTTTAATGATCATTCTTATAATATACATTGTTCTGTATAGGAAATTCTGTACTTTTAATGTATTACCTGGATAGATTTTTCAGCTTAATAGATTTTTTAAAGGAATTAAATGAAAAGGAAATTCTGTTTAATTTACCTATAGGGGAATTTTCTGTTTAATGTGAAAGCTCTAAAGTTTTAAGGGACCCTTTGCATAGATTATTAATGGAAATTCTTAATACATTGTATATATAGAAAATTCTGTATAATAAACGAAATTTTGAATCATTTTCTAAAGCAAATTTGATATAATTTTTCAAAAGCAAATTCGTTACTTTAGGAAATTCTATTTTTAATTTGTTTAAGGAAATTCGGTTTCATTTACTTTAGGAAATTCTTTATAATTTTTCGTAAGAAAAACATCGCAATATTTCAGAGATATTCCATACAATAATTAATAATTTGCGCCCAAGAAACAAATATTTTCCATTATTTTTTGTATAGATGAACAAGGAACATAATGTTCCTTTTAATTAACTATTGAAAGTATAATTGTATGGTTTGCAAAATCAATTACATCAACATTGTGTAATAAATTTAAAAATTAACCAAAATTTTTATTATAATCACTTCAATCATTCAATATCTATCATATTACAAAATCTCATTTATAGATTTTCATTAACGTTCGCGTCACACATCCGTCGCTTACATCACATCTCATAATATAAACAATTTTTACTTTAAATAAAACTAATAAAACAAAAAAATATATTAAATACACCTTCAATATATTAAGTTAAGATTAACATTTGCTTGCTATTTATAAATAAATGATGACTATTTTTTTCAATTTATATTTTTGTATTTATTTTATATTATAAAATAAATTAATAGATTTTGATGAATGAATATAAAGTTTAAAACCTACGCGATCGTCTTTTATTTTTGTTTCTATTATTATAATACTATATTATAGTTTTTCCAACACACATCCAACAGAAACCTCCGTCGGATATGCTATTGAGATGATTCTGAAATATTTTCTTATTTCAAATAAAATATTGTACTACATAAACATATATACTAAACAAAATTTTAACTTTATATAATATAAAATCATTTATATATTATAATAATAATTTTTTGATATTTTAATAACAAAACTCATTTGAATATATAGAAATATAATCGCCTATATATAAAATTTAGTTTCCATTTTATAATAATCACGCATTAAAATGTTCAAATGTATTTATAAAAAAAAATAAAAATATCCAATTATAATATTGTTATGTCACCGGATATAAAATAAAATATATTATAAAAATTAATATATTAAATTATTAAGTTTGATGTTCACAAATAAATTAATATATATATTGAATTCTAAATAGTATATATTTGACTGTATTTATGAATGAATGGATGAAGGAATGAAAGACTGAAAGAATGAATGAATGTAAATAATTATTAATTTTCTTAGAAACACAATATAACGAAAACGATATAAATAATAAGTTATTGGAAATGGTTTTTTTTTTATTTTTATAAATACATTTTCAATAACTTTTGTTTGCAAACAATTTGAATATTAATACGAATTCTAAACATTGATTTATTTTACATTATATATTTATGTTATTCTATTTCCTCTCTGTCTCTATACATAATTCTTTTTTAAAACCATATTCTACATATACCATATAATTAATACACAAACAATTATGGAAAATGTTTTTTTTTTAAATTCTTAATATGGAAATTGAAAGCGGTAATTGTTAAATGTTAATATTTCTTCTATATATAAACTATTTCCATATGCAATAAAACTATTATTCTCTTTTTTTTTTGTTGTGTTTTGTCGTTAAATTGGAATGTTATTAGGAAGACAAGTTACAAACTTAGACATATTTTAATACAATTAAAATTACAATATGTAAAATTGCAAACTATATACAACTATAAAAGATGATCGCAATTCCAAAAAAGTGGCTCTTTTGTGGAATATCATTTATTTTTATATTTAATCTCTCTAATGATGTATGATAAATACATTTTTTCAATCACGTAGTTGGAAATTAATTTGCAATAATCTTTTCATATATAAAATTTGTAAATATATTGGAAAATTCCAGATTCTGAATCCTATGCCAAAATAGAATAAATAGAAAATTAAACAGATATCGGATACAATTTTCAATAAATCGATAACATAAATTTTATTTGATTCAAGAAAATCATTGAAAATCTTAGCACGTCTTATAATACATTATCAAAGCTTGCTAAAGCTTAATCAATTTAGTTACTTTTTCACGAAATTTCAGAAATCAAATCGGCAATTAGATGTTGGAAAATTCTTTAATTAGGAATAGATTGGTACTCTGCAACGAAATCTAATCCAATATTTTATGTTAAACCATTTTCAATGCAAGTAACCATCAGATAAAATATTTATGCAGGCATCCCCGATATATAAGTTAACGAATACTATATAGAAGAAATATGTTTAAACCACAAATTGATTTGGAATCATTTACCATACCATTAAAATCATGAAGAAACTTTGAAAAGTTGGCATAAAATCCTTAAATTATATTCAATCAATTGCAAAAGTTATTAATATGTTTTTATAAACCCGAAATAAATATTCTAAAATACATTTGAACATGATAAAAATGAAAATTCAATAAGATCAAATAAAAACTTATAAAAATATTTAATTTTATTTATCGTTCGTTGGATATATTAATTTATTTTAGTATTGTTTTTTTTATTTCCTAAACCACGTTTTATAAATAAATATCGTATATATGCATAATAATAATAATAATCTACAAGGCACGTTTAAACTATATATTTATTTTTCTGAATCCCAGACATTCATCCTTTCGTTAAATATTTCAATGTACATTATTAAAAAAATATATATTAATTGTATATATGGTATATACATTATTTGGTTCAGACTGCTATATAGATGGAAACACATTTGTCTATATATATATATATATTGCAATATATACAAATTATTTTTTAGTCCCTTTCGGCTATCACAACATCGCATCTCTTGCTAAATAACACACATGCATCAATAACTTTTATATATTTATATATGAAATGAATTTTTTCTACTTTATTTTTTCAAACATAATAAAAAAAAAAAAAAATGTGCAAATGTTACCATAAAATAAATAAAAAATATTGAATTACATCATTTATATCACATCGAATACGATACATATACGGAACGTTCGTTTATATATCCATTCAGTGAGGATGAACATTGCATAATATATAAATGTATATATAATAGTTAAAATGATGATATATCTAAAATTGTATATGATGCGGAGATGAATTATTCAGGATATCGAATATAAATATATTTATGTATATGAACATTGGATTTTCATCCTATTTAATAATAATATTATTTATTTATTTTTCGTACCAAATTCACTACATACACATTTAATAATAACATGATACTCTAAACACCACACGTATTCATTTATGTACAGTTTTATTTCAATTACACGATTGGTAAAATTTTGTTTTAATTGTAATGTATATAGTTTTTATGCGGCAAGGTTTAACGAAAGTTCATATATTGTTTTTAACTATATATATTATAGGGATGAATGCAAGGATATATTAAAGAGTTAGACGGTTGAGGAGATATAAATAGTGGAGATTTTCAATATTTCCGAGATAGATTTAATTGCAATTATTAATTTATTTTAATCTTATTTCTAAACGTTCATTATAAAATAGCCTATATTTAGAGAGATCAATCCTTTTTCGGGAAAATTTTCAATAATTTAACATTACAAAAAAATGATTTATTTTTACTTAAAAGTGGAAAATCTCGGAAAAGTTATATGAAAGCGACTAAAGTGATACAGTCCTTTAGAAGTCCTTTAGTAATTTTAATAAAATGTATTGGTCCACTTGGAAAGTGATTGAGTATTGACAATTTTTATGAAATAATTGCATTTATCAATAGGATTTATTTTGAAATGTCTATATAATTTTATTTTATTCTTAAAGTTACCTTTATTTTAATGGTCTAATCATAAAGATTGGTTACCTCGTTGGGAAGTTACAATAATTTGAAAATCCGGAAAATTCTCAATAATTTAACTTTAAAAAAAATATGATTTATTTTCACTTAAAAGTGGAAAGTCTCCGAAAAATTCCGCATGCATACAATATATTATTCAGGAGCGAGATTGTAATTGGTATATTGTTTGAAAAACTAAAATAATTTCGTTAATTTCGCCAGTCATAAGATTTCAATGCTTTTAAACATAATCATTTAACTTTAAAAAGTGGTAATTTAACTCTAAAAAATGTTAATTTTAACATGAAAAATAATTTAATATGGAAAAATACAAATGAAACTTAGAAATTTATTTTCTAAAAATTGTTTATGACATCAATTAAAAGAATACCACAATATAATTAAAGTAAAGAAGTAAACGAAAAGATTCATAAGAAATTGAAAATTATAAATGGGATTTTAGCTAGGGAGCAAATAGTACAGAATTTCGTTGGAAAATTATACAGAATTTTCCCGGATAATGATAATGAATTTCCTTAAACAAATTATATGGAATTTCCATTCAAAATTTATACAGAAAAATGATAAATCCTTTCCTTTGAGAATTATTCAAAATGCAATAGAAAATTAAACTGGTTTGCCTATCAAAAATGTAACAAAAAAGTTTTATAATCCATTTCCCATTAAAATTATACAGAATTTCGGAATAAATTGTATTTTAAGAATGACTTTTGTGTTTCATTTAGGTTTATGTTTGTTGTTGAGGACTAGAAATTTAAGGGTTAAGCGGGAGTGTAGGAGGTAAATACTTATTTAAATTAAATTACTAAACATCAAATGCTCAAATTGAGTTTTAAACTAGGATATTAACAAATTAAAACAATCATATATTCTATAACAATTCATGTTCATAAGATTAAAAAAATAATAAAAATTATAGATCAACATATAATCTCTGTCTCTGTGAAATGGTTTGCTTTGAGATGAGGTTTTCATTTGATATTACCCAAAATAATGTTTTCTTACACATTTACATATATGTTTAAATTCAGATTATAATTATAAAAATATTTTGTAGCTTATATACCAAAAATATAAGTAAAGAATTAGAAGTTTTCATTTTATTTTAAAAGCGATGTACAGAAATAAATCAATTGAAGAAATAAAAGAATTAGTTTTATTTGTAATAAATTTTACCATTAAAATGTTGACTTTAAAAATATCTCCATTTAAAAGAAAGTTTTCTATATTTAAAAATATCTTATGAAATGTAATTCTTTTTTTGTTTTTAGTATCTAAAATATCTACTTTATGCGGATGGATCATTAAAATAAATCCCACGAAAGCACGTGCGTCCAATTTTATATATAGTATATATATACAAGATAATGTTGTTAGTTGATCTATGTTTGTTATTGTTTTTTTTTTTTTACTGTATTCTGTTAATTTTCATCTTAATATATATTATAAACTTGATTTCATTTTATACGGAAAAAAAAGACAAAAATGTTTTCTGTCTACACATCGTCTTATATATATATGGTTGAGAGTTGTGTAATCGCATAAAAAGAAAATTAACACACACACAAAATAATAAAAAAAACAATAATAATAATAATAATAATGAACAACAACATTGAATCTTTTTTTACTACGAAGATGATGAAGAATAACAAAAAGAAAAAGATAAAGTATATAGAAAAATACACACAGCATCCAAAAATATGTGTATTTGTGTTTTGTTTTGTTTTTTTTATTCTTAAACTAATTCTCTTAGAAAATTTATACTATTAACTATTTTGTTTGTAACTTTTACTATATATGTTTTTTATCTTTGATTTTACATTGAAATTGTACATGTATACTATATATGAATATTTATATATAGAGTTTGTTCGTCGTCGAGAAAAATTATAAGATATATAAATGAATCTTTGTGTGTTGTGTTAACTAAATAACATATATTATATATATATAAGAAATTAATTCTAGTAAAACATTTAGACAAATTTGTCCAAAATTAAAGAGTAAAATGTGTACAGAATACAGAATGTTTAATAATATGATGGTATAGAATTAAAATAAAATGTTAGAATATATAGTATTTCCTATATAAAGATACATGATGAATCAATTTAGAAAAATTCCCAACACTATTCTTATCACACAATCACTTTTACCTTTTGCGAAATGCGAAGACAGATTTTTCATTTATATTGCATGACCAAAACAAAAAAAAAGGCAAACAATCAATCACGAATGACAATATATTTGCTTCTTATAGGAATCACATAATTTCGAAAACGAAAAAATATAACAAAAATAAAATTTTCAAGAAATCCCCATAGTAATTCCTATTCACTGGTTTATTCCATTCCAAAATACTTTTAATTTTCAAAATATCTTATATAAAATTTTCTATTTTCTATAAATTAAAATATACCATCTTTTTTAGAATACAAGAAATTTGACTGTAATTTATTGGATATATATACAACAATTTTATATATTACCCTATAGCTATCTATTCCAATTTATATATATACCATATATAATAAAAGTTTATTTGTATGTGATAATTAAATTGTTAACTCATTCGTATCGAAATTAAAAGAGAACCACATAGCAGTACTATATGTAGTCTATAGTAAGAATATTTATATATATATATATAAGAATAAGAATATGTACAGAATAGATGAAGAATGAATTTTGTATTATTTTAGATTGGTATAAGAAAGTATAAAATCCAAAAAACAATGTTATTTAATTATATCTGCTGTTATATACAATATATATATATAGCATTAAATTGATTAACTTAAGAAGTCATCTTCCTATTTATGTATACATATATTATTATGTTGTGATATACCACAAAATGCTGCCACCATATCAGAGTATACAGAGTGTCATAAATATAAAGGTATTCATTATTTTTTTAATCTTTTAATTAAATTTTCTCATTAGAAATTGATTTGAAATATAATTTTTCATGGTAAATTTCCATAACTATCTAAAAACTATCGCTTCCGCACGGGAACTTTGTTCAATATTTAACATCTTACATCAATGCAAATAAAGATATCTGATAAAGTTTTCAAAAAAGATTGGTAAATGAATTCTGTCGGTTTGGTAAAAAAAAGTAATCCTTACCTTTTACATAAATAAATAATCCGTTGTCTTAGGAAAGTCTCAAAAAAAAATTTAAAAAATTATCATTCTGCACATTCTTAAGAACGCTGTCTGTAATCAATCAAGGAAAGATAGTGTACTGTAGAGATAATGAATTCGTAAAAATGGATCAAATTTTCCAAACTATGTTTAAGAAATTATTAACAGTCATTGATTTTATATTATTCAATTCCAAAATGAACTATAATACACTTTTAAAATACTAATTCCGTATAGATTTCAAATGATTTATTGAAGAATTTTTCCTGAATTTGTCATTAGTAATTGATTTGAAATACGTTAAACACAATACAATACAATCTTGAAAACTCTCAATTCTAAATGAAAATCTCAATAATCCGTCAAGCTAAATTAATTTCATATTCTTGCGCAGTACATTTACAATATCATATAGAATTAATAAATATTTAAAATTGATTCAGATTCAGAAATTCCCAACAAAATTCAAAAAATGTAATATAAATTAAAATGAAAAATACTAAGAATTGTGAATAGGGAAAATCCAAACATATATCTAATCCCTCCCACAATATTAAATAAAAAGATCATTAATAATGTGCATTAAACAATATTTCCAACCTTTGATTCTTATTTTTTATTATTTGTTACTTATTATTTCTTAATTCTCAATTCTGAATCAGGCATCACAAAAGTAATTATCTAATCATAATGTCATATTATGACAAAGAGATCTTAATCGAATGCACTTTAAAAATACTAATTATAAAGATTTTAATGCGAAACTTTAATGTATTTTACCATGATTCTGAATAAAATAAGATTTTGAAATCAATAAGAAAACATCCAATAAATGGTTAAAATTATTAAAATAGTTCTGTTTAGAGCAATCAACTATAAATACCCACCAACAATACCAATACGAATTTGCATATTTTAACAATAATTTGAATATCTCAAAAAAAAAAAATTTACATCATTTGGAGCAATTTATTCTGAATATTTCATTAAAATTTGTTTTGTAATTTATAATTTAGAATTCATAAAAGAAGAAAAAATAATAATTATTGTATTTGTGATGCAAAAATGAAAATGAAATTAGAAATTCAAATGATGTCTATCACTAACATATATATATATATATATATATATATATATATATATAATATTTTATTATTAAATGAAAACGATGATGCGATGTGGTGCGGTATATTACATTTATATTTTTCACTTTTATTTTTTATTAATTATTTTATGGTAAAATATTTGTGTAATTGAAATACTCTATTATATATTTTATATATTACATTCATACCATTGAATTGAATTACATAATAAATATATATGTAATAGGTATATAGACAAAATCGTAATCGTACGTACATCGCAGCCATCATCCATCCATCCATTCCATTTCATTTCCATTTATTTATTTAGAATTCTCATGTGAATAATTGAATTGTGTGTGAATATTTTTTTATTTTTTTATTATTATATTTAAATACGATTTAAATAGATTTTATTCTATATATATATATATAATATTTATTTTTCACTTGCATATATTGTTGAAAAATGTATGATTTTTATTTTTATTCGGATGAATAAATACAATGGTAATATATGTAAAACAATAGACTACATATATTTATAGATGAAAAAATTGCTTGTGAAATTTATTATTGTATATTTATAATATATGTATATGAAATTATTACGTTTTTTTTTGTCTATATTTATTTATATTATTTATAAAGTGCAAAACGGCGAGCGCGTTATTTTATTATTTTTTTTGTTAAATATAACACATATTTATTTTTTTTCTTTATATTTACACATTTTTGCGATTATTAACTCTGCGCTGATCTCATATTACAATTTATATTTTCCAATATAATTGTCTTTATTTATATATGCAAATACCATAAAAAGTTAATCAATAAATTGTTAGATGATTATAGAAATTATAATATCTCCTATTCAATTGTGCGAATGTTATTGAAGAAATTTTAAATTAAACCAAATTTATCATTTACAAGACGTAGAAAGAATAATTTGAAATAGACAGACCAATTAAAAACTATATGAAAACTAATACAATTTATAAAATCTAGTTTATAAATTTTATACAAAAATAAAAACAAAATTGCGACATTGAACTAACATAGACAAATATATATAAAACTTGGTCTAAATTTTTATAGTATATTTTTAAGTTTCACACATTCAAAATATATAATAAGATATAATACAAATAAATATATATAATTTATAAAGTATATATATATAAGTAACGCAAAGTTTATTATATTACCGTGAAATAATAAATATTATATAAAATAAAAGCACACAAGAAATGCATAAATAAAATTAATCCTCTCACTTTTTTTTATTTTTATACATTTTGTATATAGACTTATTTTATTTTGTTTTTTATAATAAATATGTAATTTATAGTATTATTATAATATTTTTATTTGAATACAATGTTTTTATTATTATTAAAATTTATGCAATCAATATTTTAATCTCACGTTTTGTTATTGTAAGATTTAATTACATTTTGAATTTTGTGCGCGCGTAATATTTCAATATATATACTTTAACGCTTGGATTCTTTTCAATTATTGAGACTGTTTTATTACCTTTTTTTTTTGTTAATTATATAGATTTTTTCAATTGAATATATTGTTATGTAATGACTTTTTTGTATAATAGTCATAGTTTAGTAGAAATGAATTACTTAAAATGTCGATGGATATATAAATGATAAGAATGATATAAATAATAATATTGATAAGATAGAACATATCTGTGAATTCCCATATATATCTTACGAATCCTTAAAATAAATTAAGATAATATATTCTAATCAGAATTTTCTAAAAGAATTATACGCAGAAAATTGTTTTATCAAATTATACACAATTATTCAAAATTTTAATCAGAAAATTATGTCGAAGATTCCTCATGAAAATGGATTTTCTCTGGCATTATTATTATTATTGTATTGTAAAACATTTAAAGATTTCTATGCGAATTTGCAAATATATTACACAATAGTGGTTTGATATCAGACTATAGAGACATTGTTTTCATATACGTTTTTAAAGAAAAGAATTTCAGATGATTGATTATGTAGCTCTATCTGTTGGATAGATCGCATGAAGGTATGTTGGAATGAATAAAATCCGAAGACAAATGAAGTCAAATGAAAGTTTAACCCATATATGTAAATAACTCACATTTAACATATATCTATTGCGAATTTAGCATTTTATTTGAATTTGTCTATATTATTGTTACTTTGACATGTTCTTTTTTAATATAAACCACATCCTTAATTATATTCTTTTAATGAAAAACAATCACTGAAAATTTTAAAAAATTCGATATTCTAAATCGATAGTGAATTGAAAAATTTAGAACAAATCGTATGTAATGTGTTAGAAATGCCGCATGAGGTTTAAAACCTATATCCTTTAATATCCCACTTTAACATCTATTGGAAAATTACAAGTTTTATTTGAGTCTGTCTGTCGGTCACTAACTAAGTCTTTTTATAATTATTCACATCCTAAATATCATCTCATTTTATTGAAAAACAATCATTTGGAATGAATCTTCATTTAGAATGACTCAAAAATAAGAATTTTATATCCTTAAATAATACACTTTAGATTTCAAAATCAATTTAAAAATGACAACTTTTAATATATTCAAATGTCTGTTAGTTAATTTTGTGTGTCATGTTTATAATAAACACATCCTAAAGCATATTCTTTTTATGAAAACGGCAATTGAAAATTTATAGAAATCGATATTCTAATTCAATATGAGGTTTTAGGAATGTACAAAGTAATAGAAAAAGGTCATATGAATTTTTGTAAATTAAGTTCTATTAAAATACTATCTTAATGCGGACATTAGATGATGGATAATTTTGCTTTTGATCGTACTAGAGTAAGACTTAATATGACAAGTTTTATTTGTCGTTGTCTTTTTGTTACTTTTACCCTTTTTATTGAAACACATCCTATCATTTTCATGAAATACAATCATTGAGAATGAATAAAAATCGATATTCTATAATTCAATAGTAAATTTACAAAATTGAAAAGAAACTGCATGAAATGTTTTAGAAATGTATACAGGAATGGAAAAATGAAATATGAATATTTGTAAATTAATTTGTATCAATCAACTATCATAATAAAGACATCAAGATCAAATGTTAGATTATGCGGCTCTATCCGATCGTATGGGTATGTAGACCGAATCAAACCCATGAAATTGTCGCTGCATAAAATTTGAACCTATATCCTTAACAAATCTTCACTTCAATATCAATTGCAAAATGACAAGTTTTATTTGAATCTGTCTGTTAGTTATTTTTGTATGTCCTTTTTATGACTAAACACGTTCTACTACAATCATTGAGAATGAATAAAAATCGATATAATATAATTCAATACAGCGAATGAAAAATACTTAAAAAAAAAACCATGTGATATTTTAGAATTGCAAAAAAAATTAGTAGAAAAAGAGCAATATATAATTTTTTGTACATTAAAGTTTTATCAAAATAATACTTTGTTATCTTTTCTCTAAAACATCAAATAAAAAACAAAATCATGCCCACAATAAACAAAATAAATAAATTCCCCGAAATAAATCAATAAGATAGGTATTATAGGCATATATATGGATATGAATAATATTATATCAACATCTTATCTGAATTGGTATCTAATACATCATATCATAAATAGTAAATTAAATTGAATTGAATATTATTCCAATTCAATTCCCATACATAAAATATTAATATTAATATTAATTTGTGTATTTGATATTATTGATTTTTTTTTATATCTATAATACCAATTTATTTCGAACATATGGTTTTTGTTTTTTTCGTTCTTATTTTATTATAATTTATTTCTATATATATATATATAATAGAGAATGAATGATTTTGAATAGTTTAAATTATAAAAAGTAGTGTGTGTGTTTGAAAATAATTCTTGTTTATTTTTTTTCCAATACATATAAATCTTGTTTTTTAGGCAAATCATATAGAATACATTAAAATTAAGACGAATTTTGATACAATAATTGTCTTTAGCCGCACTGTTTATTTATTTAAAGTTTAATAATAAATATACTTGTATAATTTTTATTCAATAGATATAATATGGTTTTATTAACTATACAATTTATTGGATTAAATGTCTTTTTGTCTGGATGACACTCTGGATGAAAAGTAAAGTTAACTCATTTGCCGTTAATCAAAATTTCAATAATAAAAATTGGTTGAAATTGTAGGAATATTAAGAAGCACCTCTGAATGATGTTATTCTTATTAATGAACGCCAATAAATGAACCATAGTGAAAATGTCTTATTAAAAAATATGAGTCGTAATAAGACAGACACAATTCTTAAAATTCGTCTTTAAAATTATTTAACTATACAAATTATTTTTTTTTATTTGTACTTTTTCTGATGAATCATAATATTATTATTTTTTTATATAGTAGAGTAACATTTTGTTAAAGTATCAAACTCGCTCTGTATGGTATCAAAATAACACTCGGTATATTCTGAAGAAATATATAGATTTGAAAAAAAAAAAAAATTAATGGAATTAAAATGGAATTTTTGTATATACAATACATACTATAAATACTTTATAATGTATACTTTTGTTGTTGCGAAGAAAATAATGAAAAAAAAAATCGAATATGCTAAAATATAATGTATTTTTATAATTAAAAAATAATAATAATTATCATGGTTGGTTTTTTTTAATCTTAATTATAAAATGGAAAATTCTTTTGGGGATATTTTAATTAGATATATGTATGTATATGTCTTTATAAAATAAAACTCTTTTGGACAATATCATCGTTTCAAAAATATATATATAAACGAAACCTTAATAGTAATAATAATGAAAAAAAAATCTTCCAACAAATTTTGATGTGACAAATAAAAAATACCTAATTTTGATTATGATAAATTACTCATCAATCTTAGTCATTCATTTTAGACACTTTTTTTTCTTCTGTTGTGTTTTTTTTTTTTTCAAACAAATTTAAATCGCATTTTTAAAAATAACAAAAAAAAAAACATTGGTTTATTAACATACATCTTTTATTTTAAGATTAAGTATTGTACAATTTTTCTTGTTATTTTTGTAATTACAGAATTTGGAATTACTATATATTTTTATTCGCATTTATATAGATCTCGAATAGTTTGACAATGACTTATATTTTTATAATATTCTTTAAATGTAATTGTGTAGATTTGTTTGTTTGTTTATTAGGTAGACAACATTTTTGCATAAATATTGTAATTTAACATATATATTTTATAACAAAAGCTGAATTAATACAAAAATGTATATTATATTGTCAAGTCTTATAGAATTTGTATTTATCTATACTATACTAAAAAAATAATATTATATACAGCGACTGTAATCTATACAAGATTTGTAATTATTAAGTTATTCTATATAATAAAAAAAAAAGTATAATTTTATTTATTCAAAATATATAAAGACTTTTTGTTGTATAATGGACTTTACATAATTTCTTACTTTGTATTCTTCTTTCAATATAAAGCATATATTTAAATCAAAATTTGAATTACCTACACGTTTTTTGTATTTCTTTTCGTTGTATTTATAAATGTTTACGAATTTATAATACAGTATTTAAATAAATTCATTTTAAAAATATAGGTTGACAATTTGTTTGAATTAAATTGTAAAATGTGTGTGTTATTAAAGAAATATTCATAAAGAAAATGATTGCAAAGAAACACCTTTCTTTTGGTGGTCTAATCATACAGATTGGTCATCTGGTTGGAAAATTACAATAATTTGAAAATCCGGAAAATTCTCAATAATTTAACATAAAAAAATATGATTTATTTATACTTATAAGTGGAAAATGTAGGAAGCTTATATGAAAGCGACTAAAATGAAATTAGAAGACCTTTAGTAATTTTTTATGATCTTTTTAAATATGCAATAAAATGTATTGGTCTACTTGGAAAGTGACTGAGAATTGACAATTTTTATGAAATAATTGCACTTATCAATAGGATTTATTTTGAAATTCTATCTAATTTTATTTTATTCTTTAAGTACTTCAAAATACCTTTCTTTTGGTGGTCTAATCATACAGTTTGGTTATCTGTTTTGGAAATTACAGTGATTGGAAAATGCGGAAAATTTTCAATAATTTAACATAAAAAAATTAAATCAATATAATAAAAATATCATTTATTTGACGGTATTTACAAAAAAAAATATACGAACAGTGTAATTTTTAAAAACGAAATTATATCCTTAACTATAGAATATAAAAGGTATAAGCAAAGATTATGATTTTGACTTATTGAATGCTACAATTCACATTTCTTAAAGTCTAACAATAAGCCATAGAGTATAGTAACAACCCGCTCGTAATTTACGTATATAAATTTTGTTTAGAAATATCTCTAGAAAGAAAAAATATAATTTATTACATATATATTCATAAATTGTTTTTCTTTTCATTAAAATTAAATACTATATGTGTTGAAATTCCGCGGGGTGGGTTATATTATTTATTACTTTGACATTTTAAAGTAAATATATTTTATGCATTTATAATACCATACGAATTCAACAACCATAAGAAGGGATGAAATATATATATATATTATAATATATACGCACGTAAAATACAATATATATATATATATATCAATATTATTAATGCCATCACATTTTTCATTTAGTTACGTAAACCACAAAATAATAATCTATCTAAAGTATATATAGCAAAATAAAATACTGTATGCTGACAAACGGAAAAATATATACGCGCGTAGAGCTTATATGTCATACATTTTCTTCTTTAAATATATGTAAATTTTGGTACATATTTACTTTACATATTTACTTTTGTGGTAAAGTTTAGTATATATACCTATAAATAAGACAGATGGAAATAATTGTTGAAAGAAATGATTTTATTTGATTTAAATTTTACCTGTGATTAATTTTACATAGTATTTTTTCCCAATTCATTGATTTCGCGGGTTTATAAAGTTGTCGGAAATAATATATGATATATTTTAAAATATTCTGAAAATACACTTCTTTTTTTTTATCGTTTATGATACAGTAATGTTCAGGTATTGAATTGAATTGCTGATAGTTACGGATTTATAGAAGTTCTATTGTTTTAGTATATTTTGCTACTTATCTCATTGACTTGGTATAACTTGGTAAATTTCTATATAGTAAAAACTCTATAATATTTATAAGAAATAGTGATGTTTTAAAACAAATATATACCAATAAGGCTATAAGGATCATTCTGTTGAAAAGTTGAATTGTTTTTCGTTATTGTATACGATTTCAAAAGATCTTTTATGTAGTCCTAAAATCTTTATGGTATGTATTGGAGTTTGGTCAAATGTTGTATTGTCAGAAATTTTATCTTAAATATGTTTCAAAAGTGATATCACAGAGAAATACAATCCATTTCATAGACAATTTGTATGATTTCTAACCTCATTTAAGAACATTTGAGGTAATTCAAAATAAATTATACAATAAAGGAAAGAATTGCTTTAAGCAATTTTTTATTTAGTAATGATTTTCCCTCATGTCATTGTCATATAACATTCAGTAATGTGTGAAATTAACAAGATTTGAAAGACAATCTTCAAAGTGCTAAATAGGTGTAATGAATAAATAGCAATCAATCAATTGTTCTTAGAACAAGATTTTAGTAAAAGGCAAACATTTTAGTAATCTAAATCATTGAATGAAAATTTGATAATGAATTTTCACCCATATAATTCTGAATGTATTTTGCATTAAGAGCATTAGAATATTAATCTCTTTTGTGTTCCTTTGTGGTGGTTATTGACTTCTAGAGTAGAAGCACGTTATTGTTGAATTAATGATGTATAATTATGCGATACGCAATGAAGTTTTACGATTCCACGCGGTTTTTGTTACTCCATTCATTATCATATAATAAAGTAAATAAAAACATTTCTAAAAATTCTAACAAAGAAGTAGAAAATGTGTGTTTTTTTTTTAATTAAAAATTATGGCAAAATTTTCCTTTCATTTTAACACACTATAACAAAAAAATATATGAATTCTATGAAAAATTGACTTTATTAGTACATATATGGACATTAAAAATAATTAAAGAGTGAATTAATCATAATTATCATATCGTACTTTTGTTTATATTTTCAAAAGAAAAATGTTTCTTTTAAATATGGTAAACAGAAAATAAAAAAGGAAAACTAAGTGTCTGTAAAAAAATATCTGTATATATATTAAAATTAATATATCTATATATATAAATATGGATGACGCGACGACAGAGAATTCATACTTTCATTAATTTGTTATTTTTCTTTTGACAAGAAAAATTTTCATTTTTAATAACATATAAAAAAAAAATTCGATATGAAAAATATTAAAAAATATGTTAAAAAAAAAGACATATAAAACAATTATATCTATGGATGAATGGTTGGATAAATGTATACATAAATATATAGAACTGTTTGTGGTGAGGTGAATGGATTGATGAATGAATATAAAATTTTTTATATTTTTTCTGTCCATAAAATTGTTGGAGCGAGCCTTACAATAATACAACATCATTCTGTGATATAGTTTTTTTTTGAAAGAAAAGACAACTTTGAAAAACTAAATGTGAAAAATTAAGATGAAAAATCTCTATTATTAAGATTATTTTGTATATATATATTAACATTGGTTATTGTACATATATAGTTATTTATATGCAAAAAAAAAACAGAAGAATAAAAAAAAATCCCCCCATTTAGATCTTTCAACAACGTGTAGTAATAATAAAAACATATAAAAATAAAAAGATAAACATATAAATACTCTTAATGTTTGCTTTTTTTCTTTTTCATCTCATCTTAATTTTCTTCTTCATTTTCATTTTATTTTAAGCAATTCTTTTTCAATCTTCGTCTTCATCATCATCGTCATCTTATGTATTATTATTATTATTATATATGTTTATTTTTATGTTTTCAATTCATACATATGGTTCTTTACGTTAAAGTATACCGATAGTTTTCATTTTATAATTCAGCGGCGAGGAAAAATTAGATGATTTAAAAGAATGCATACAAATAAATTAATTATACGACAAAAAAGCATTTTTTTCCAAACAAAACTTTCTGGAAATTCAATTTTCCGAATTTTTACTTTGTTAACATGATTTGGAAAACTCAAGAACTATCGTATTTTTTATCGGAAGAACATTTTAAAATCGGTTCATTTATTCAAATGAATGTGTGTGAAAAAGGCCATATTTTTGGTTATGAGATTGTACTGTCCAAAAAAGTTTTCACCGGAATTATTTGTAAGGGGTTAGTATAGAAAATTTTTGGAAAATCTTTGTCAGAACTCAAAAATCAGTTGTTCAATCTATTTAAAACCTAAATATTGATATTCAGCGCTCCATAAAGTATACGTATACAAGTTTTCAGCCCGATCGATCAAATTGAAAGGTATTCAGGCAAAAAGCCATTTTTTGTAAGGAGCAAAATTTTTGTTCAATGAAAAATCAGAAATTAATTGAATTTTTAAATGATATACAAAGAATGCGAAAGTTGAAGAAAAACTATATATAGTGAAATTTGAGGAAAAGTAATGATTGTAATTTGAAAAAGTGAAGATTTGAAAGTTTGTCCGGAAAATTTTCCTCAAATAAATTATATTTATTTCTATGCATAAATACCCTTCAGAATATCCTATTGTTTGGGTAATGAAGCTATAAATTGTCTCAGCCACCGCCACAGCAATAGTTTTTATTATTATTATTATTATTTGAATGGCAAGAGTGTGGATACAATTTTTATAATATCACATTGAAATTTAAGAGAATTTTATCCCAAAATTGTATTTATTGCATCACTTAATTGAATTCTAATGGTGAAAGGTGAAAACAATCTCTACATCTTGAATGGTAAAAATGATAGAGATTATTTTAAATATGTGTAATATACAATGATACTTTTGAATTTGTGTAACTTATTGTTATGATTGAAACTGATTTGCAGTGATTTTAAATTTAAACTTAAAATATCGTATGGTATGAATAGAAATGTCAATATAAGCATATGTATGTTAATGGGAATTATATAAACCTTATTGTCTTTTAAGTGGAATGAAGCCTGAATTTGGTACATAATTTGTTTGTTTAATCCACTAAGACAAACCCATAATAATAAATACCGACAATTTTTTTGATTTTCATTTTGGCTATAATTTTTTTCAACAAAATTAATTGAATTTAATATCAAATGAATCAGATAATTCTCTTCTATAAATGGCGAGCGCTCTGATAAAAATTTACAAAACAATTGAATATTGCTGTTTAGCTTATGGATAATATATGATCTTAATTGCCGCATTGTGACAGTCGTCAAAGTCTTATTAATAATTACAAAAGTATTCGAAAAAAAAAATTCTAACAATCTCTGTGTTTGACAAAAATATTTGTTAAATCTTGTATTTATTGGTTTGTTTGGGTGTGCGGTTGTGTAGAAAATTCTATTTATATAACAATAAAAACTATTTATATAACTGTTTGGAAAAACTTGGAAAATTTATATGATATACTCTGGAGAGTTATGTTATTTGTTTTTTTTTTTTCTTTATTTATAATATATCGTACAAATAATAGTTTTTAATATTTATAAATACGCAGTCTATATGATACAGATAACAAATAGTGAAAAAAAAAAATAAAACTTACCTAATGGGCAATGATATGTGAAACATATTTAGATAAATCCATAGTAACACCATTTATTCCGGTATATTTTCTTTAAATTATAATTATTACATATGGAATTCATGACACTATTTTGAATTCTATTTTTTTGTAAACAATTACCACATATAAAAATTATAAATCTAGAGTACACACAACAAAATCTTTATATATAGAGTATATAGTAGATGGAGATTTTAGATGAAAAACAGGAAAAACCACAATATTTTTTTAAACAAATCCACAATTTAAAATAGTATTTATTTATTTATAATTATTATATTATATAAAAATAGTATTTGGAATACGTTTTTTATTTTGTATATGATATGTGTTAAAGAAGAAAAAAAATTGTATTAATAATTTTATTTAATATACACACTATAAAACACAACAACTGGTTTATTTCACACCATGATATTTTTTATTTTATATATATATACAAAATATATAATATCAAATCACGTACAATTGGATTTTTAAAGAAAACTCTGAAAATAGATAAAAATAAAAATATAATTTAAAACATTTTTAGTTTTGTTTTTTTTTCTTCTCTTCAACTTCTTGTAATAAAAATAATAAAAAAATATATGAAAATGTATTAAATAATATAACATAAATAATTAATATAATGTTGGTTTATTGTTTGTTTTGAATTATATGAATCGCGATGCGCGATTCCCGATAAAAAATATATAATATTTAATATTTTATATTATATAATTTACGCATATATAACAAAAATAAATATTATTGAATAGTTATATGAAAGAAAAACTTTTTCTTGACTCTTCTTCTTTATGTTTTTTTTTATTTGTATACAATAAATTTTGTTATATAATTTTCTGTCTATATAATAATAAAAATAAATTTTATTATTATGTGGAAATTTGATTAACATATTTATATTTAATGTTTATATATAATATAAAAAAAAATAAGTTGGTTTGTATATTAATTTAATAAAATAAAAGTTATTATTTATATTGATTATATCACACATATAAATATATATTTTTATCTTTGAATATTTTGTTGATAAAAAAAAGGGAGAATTCATTAATTATTAAATTGTCTGTGGTTTATCTCATATATTATCATATATATAAATGAATGTTTAATGTTTGTTTACTATATATAAATAAATGATTTAATATGAAGGAATATTATTAAATACAACTACTCTTAATTTTCTTTCTATATGTATAATAATAAATCGTATAAATTATTTAACAATCACTTAACGAATTTTTTCTATATACATACATATATATATTGTTTATATAAATAATAAAAATCATATATATTAAACACACCAATAAACTGTCTATTTAATTATATATTAATTTGATTTTTGTGGATTGAATATTGAAATCCCCCTGTGAAATTGCAAAGTTAAATCGACAATCATTTTTCTTTGGTTTTGTAGTTTCTAATTCAGTATTTTGTCTTTCAATTGAAATCTGTCAGAGAACACTTATAAAAATCAATAATCTAATTCAATAGTTAATGAAAATTATAAAATGTAAATGAAAATGTTCAATATTGTAAATGAAAAAGAAAAAAGGAATATACATTTTTATAAATCAAGTTTATATTAAAACACTATTGTATATTATAATGAAGGACAATAAAGTTCTATCCGACTGTATGAGGAAGAAAATGTGTGTGAGGATGAATCAAAACCGATAAAAAATATTGCTACATTAAATTTTAACCTATGTCCACACAAATTACACACACACTTCAGCATCTATTGTAAAATGACAATTATTATTTGAATCTGTCTTTTAGTAAATTTTACATGTCCTTTTTATGATAAACAAGTCCTTTCTTCTAGTATTTTAAAAAAAATCTATTGAAAAATGACAAGTTTTATTTGATTCTTAAGTCATGTTTATGATAAACATATCCGAAAGCTAATCCGTTTCATGGAATACAATCATTGAGAATTGATATTCTAATGCAATCAAATAAATTTACAAAATTGGAAAAACACCATATGATGTTTAAGGAATTCAAAAAATTGTGGAAAAAAGTTATATGAATTTTTGGTTAATTAAGTTCTATTAATATAGTATCGTAATTGACATTAGATGATTGGTAATGAAGTTCTATCGTAAGTGTGTAAGATTGAAATTAATGTCGTATGAAATTATACCATATCCTTAAATAACACAGTTCAATATCTCATTCAAAATGACAAGTTTTATTTGAATCTGTTTATTAATTACTTTTCTAGTCCTTTTTATCATTAAAAACAATCTGTAAGCATATCCTTTTCATGAAAAACAATCATGGAGAATTGAAAAAACCATATCGATATTCTGATATTCAATTGTGAATGAAAAATTGAAAAAAAAAAATCGCATGTGATGTTTTAGAAATGCAAAAGAATTACTGAAGAACTGCAATATAAATTTCGATTCTTTTATAAACATAAGATGATAGCATTTGAAGCTCTGTTCGATCGTATGTAAGACTGAATGAAATCCGAGCCACATCAAATTACAACCCATATCGTTAAATAACACAATTCAAAATCTATTGAAAAATAACAAGTTTTATTTGATTCTGTCTGTTAGTCACTATTGTATGTCCTTTTACAATAAACACATATTTAATAATCGTTGAGAATTTATAAAGATTGAAATTCTAATTTTGGGAAAAAAACACCATGTGATGTTTTAGGAATGTACAAAGTAATCAATTTTTCTAAATTAAGTGGTACCAAACTGCTATCGTATTAGACATTAGATGATGGGTAATGAAGTTCTATCAAATTCTATGAGAATGTTTGAGACTGAATGAAATCCGAGAACATTGAAATCGCATATAGTATATGTTATAACCCATATTCTGAAAAAAACACACTTGATACTTCAAAATCAATTTTAAATGACAAGTTTTATTAGAATCCGTTTATTAGTTACTTGTGTAGCGCTTTTTATGCTTAAACATATTCTAAATCATATCCTTTTAATGAAAAACAATCATTGAGATTGTATAAAATGTGATATTCTAATATTCAATAGTGAAAATTGAAAAGAAACGAGATGTTTTAGAAATGTACAAAGGAATGGAAACAAATTCACAAGAATTTTTGTAAATTGAGTTGTATCAAAATGATATCATATGAATGACATTAGATGATGGATTATGAAGCTCTATTTGATCTTATGAGTATGTAGACTGAGTCAAACCCTAGGAAATTGATGCTTTATTAAATTATCCTTAAGTGTGTCAACTTTAGACTTCAAAATCTATTAAAAAAAAATGACAAATTTTATTTGAATTTGTCTGTTATTTACCTTTCCATATCATTTTTATGAATAAACAGATTCTAAATCATATATAAAATCATTGGGCATTTATAAAAATTGATTTTCTAATTCAAAAGTGTAAAAAAATGGGATATTTTAGAAATAATGCAAAATAAAATGATAGAATGAATTTTTATAAATTAAGTTGTATCAAAACACATTATCGTTACGGATAAAGATGAAGATTTAAATAAGATTTTTAATAAATATCTTCAAACATTGCGGCTTTTGTTAAAAAATTTGTATACTCTCTCGGTCGCTTCAATTATAGGATTTTTATGGGAAAAATCCCAATTATTTTGATATATTCATTAACATCAATATATTGTTTTATCACAATTCGTTATCTATATACAAGAAAGCAAAAAAAAAACGAAATAAATATGTTATTAAAAATGTATTTAAAATTTTTTTTTCCATTTCATTCCGTTTGTAGTATATAAAAGTAATATATAGTATAATCTTTTGGTGAAAAGGTCAACATGATTAATTTCACTGTCACGCAGTATATCAATTTTTTTTTTGTTATATTTTGGACTTGGTTTGTTTTTTTTTTAATTTGTTTATTTGTATTTTTTAAATATAATTTTATATGTGCGTTTGATGATAACAACAAATTTGTGATAACAAACAATTAATTTTAATTTAAAAGCAAAAAATAAAAATCTCATTATCTGCATATATAAATATTATTGTATAATTTCCATATATTTTTTTTATTCATGTATATAATAGACAATTAAGTTGTTAGATAAATAATATAATAACTATCTATACTTTACTATAAATTCTATATATAATAATTTGAAAAGTCAAGTTTTTATTGCGTTTTTATGTATATGAGATCAGATCAAATCAATATATTAATTATAACATTAAAAAAATAAAATTCAATAATTTCTTTAATTATCCTGTTGTTGTGTTTGCAATTGTGTTATTATTTCATTTAAAAATTTATATATACATAGTCTATATAAATTAAAATCGATAAATGATGGAGATTAGAGTCCATATAATAATAATAAGTCATTATCAATAATATCGTCAATAATATATAGTCAATAATAAAAAATCTATTTATGTGTGTTAATTAATTATATTAAAATTAGTTTTGCAATTTTATTTTTCAGAATATATACGTAAACAAAATTAAAATATAAATATTTATTATATACGCTTAATGTGTGTTTGTGCGCTGCGCTCTTAATTTTAACAATTGGCAATGACTTTTATAATTTAATTTTAGATTATTTTACTTGTTTTTTTTTTTATTTTTTTAAACTTTGAGTCGATTTTATTTTATTTTATTTTTTGCATTTCATTACATGTATTAAAATAAATACAAATATACAATGATACAATACAATAATCATTCACTTAAATTGACATGACATGATATAATTATTTGTGCGTTTTTATGTATATCTTTTATTTATGTTTCGATGCTATACATATATTTAAAAATCCGTATTTAATTTTGTGTAAATACGAGATCGCAGTTTGTATATATATTGTACATAAAATCGACATTAAATTTTGTGTAAATTAGATTATGGGATTTAAAATATTATAGAAATTTAGAACATTTATTCTGTCATTTATTTATATATCATATATATATATTGAATTTCAATCAAATGGACGAACAATATTGCTGTATATGATGGGATATTGCAAAATGTATACCGGATTTGTATATATATATATAGAAAATTAAATTCGCCTGTTTATCAAAGATTATAGGAATATACATTATTATTTCCTTTAATATATATGGTATATAAAATAGATTGACATAAAATTTATTATTATTTTGTTATCACATCTCATCTCAAAAACATGCAGCATTTCATTTCATTCATATACATATATATATAATATATCGATGATGGACGGTTGATTGGTTTTCTGTATATTTATACGTATATATAAAACACAAACTTATACTATATAGATATATAAATATAGATTTCATTAAATTGCGGTTACAAAATCGTTATTATTAATATTATTATATATGATAGAAAAACGAGTAACCCTCTTCTTCAATTTAATCATATGTATACATACATATTTCATATTTGTACAGTATCAGTAATAATGTTAAATATCCTTTAGATGCTTATGGGTTCTTTTATGGTTTATTAATTCTATTTTTTTATGTTTGGATCTTGAGAATAGACGAATTTTATCATTTAATCATTCGATTATTATAATTTTTTAGTGGGATTTCTGGACCAAACGTTGGTTTTTCATCTATTTATTACCCTCAATATTATTTACCATTTTAATATTTAGATTTTGTTTTCAACAAAGTTTTTTTTTCACTAAAACCATATTCTAGATTTTGGTTTGATTTTGTCCGTTTATGTATTCTTCTAAATTTAGTTTTTGAATTATGTTATTATATGGAAAGTTTTAAACAGAAACAAAAAGCAATACAAAATCCATTTCAATTTTCTTTTGAATTTCGGTACTGTGGATGTCAATTTTGGTATTTCCATTAGTAATGCAATGGTGATATTTTTTTGGGAGCTCTTTGGGATGTCATTTCCGTACAATCCTATCAAATATATACTATTAATATATATAACATTTTCCCATGTTTTTTCCCCTATATTTTTTGCTGAATTAAATTCAACTTTTTTCGGTTCAAAAAAATCCCATTCTTCAGATCTATTTGATTTAGGTTTAAAAGAAATTCATTTTCTAATTGTTATTCCATGATTTGATTTGAATATTATGATAATTTAATGTTGATTTTGGTATGTACAATGTTCGTTAACATTTCCCAAACATAAAACTGTTACAATCATTTAAGTTTAAGATATAGTTATTGTGTCCTAATACCTACCACCTCTTCTATTATGATATTTAATAGAACTTAAGAAAAATAATTTGAAGTATGAGTTGCTTTTAAAACCTAATTAATCAATCAAATTGAATGTTGTCCATCTTGAGATTGATCACATGGACAAATATTTTTGTAACATGAGATTTACCCATTAAATCTATTCATTTTATTGCCTTCTTTATAACAAGCAATTGTAATTATATATAACAGGTTTTGATTCATTTTAAAAGTTAATCTAGATAGTAATCGATTTATTATAGTAATAATTAAAGCGACAAATTATTGAATAGTCAATTTAGATTATTTTGTACCTTCAATCAACTACATATTCTTTTGATTTGGAAAAAAGCTTTTACAGAAAAGTGTTTTGTTTCGGGATTTTTAATTCATGAAAAGTATTTTTTTTTACTGGAAAACTTTTGACATTTTTTGATATAACATCACATGGGGGTTGATGCTCATAATAATTTTTTAAAATGGATGTTTGCAAATTTTTAAAATTGCCTTTAACATTATTGGTGATACTGTACAAAAATATGTATATATATATCTATAGATAAGATACATATATATATAAACATATCAATAAGTTATATGCGGTATTTTATGGTATATATAACTATATGAATGATAATGCGATGATTATGGTATGAAAATATATACATATATATATAACAAGTATTATTAAAATGATTTTCTATAAACATACATAAATATTTGCTGGTTAAAAAAAAACAAACACAGAGTACACACCATATAGATATATATATATATAAATAATTCCTGTTTATCATTATATCTGATTGAAAAATGGACTGATTGACATGATGGTGGTAAGTGTGTGGTGAGTGTGATGAGTACAATATACAAAAAAAAAACAAGTATATAAATATTGGTTTTTAATTACTTTAAAAGTGTACTTGAGGGGTTTCTATAAAGAATATATTTATAAAGAAATTCAGTATATATATAGATAATAACACTATATATATATATGAAATTGAATAGCGTAAAATATACATTTATAAAAAATGATGTATTAATTTGATTCGGATTTGGATTTAAATTGTATAATATATAAAAAATTAATAATAATAGTATATGCGGACATTTGGCAATGACTATCTAAAAAAAAAAAAAAACAAAAAGAAGAAAACCTTTTTGTATAATCATATGATATGGTCATCAACTTCGCATATTCATTTTAAAATGATATATGCAATTTTTTTTTTATTTGTAAATATACCAAAAGATATTATATAGATTAGAGAAAATCTACTATATAATTTTGCAAAAAAGTGATGTTTCATTTATTTTCACAGAGTCTATATAAAAAATAAATGCTGATAAGTTATTATTATATACATGTTATAGAGATATATACCTATACTATATTAATATATATAGAGTCAAATACATTTAATGTCTGTATGTCATTTTGAAATCAGATTATATTTATTTTTTTTGCAATGTTCTGACCTTAAATTCGATAAAATAAAAGGTAGATTTTCTATACAAAAAAAAACAAAATAGTAATAATTCGTTGGAATAGAGAAAATCATAAAAACCCAAAAATTCTTGTCAAAATAAAAGGATTTTTTTTATCACACAGTTTATATACATTGAAATGGTTCCGCAAAACAGGAAATATAATCTCACATTATCATATATATATATATATATATATATATAGGATATGACCGCACCACCAACAATAATAATAACAAACAAGCAAAAAAAATTGTCCTACAAGTCAGTGTATAAAAAACAAAACTTATGATAATAAAAATAAAAAAATATTCACCAACGCACAAATAAATGCTACTTAAAAAAATATCCTTTTCTTTTATGATGGTTTTTGATTATATCTTTTGTTTTATTCATATTTATACCAAAAAAAAAAGATACCATAAATTATATAAAAAATAAATTCAGGGTGACTCAAATTTAATCGCGGTGTGTTTTCAACTGAATATAAATTTAACGATTATTATTTCTGTATATATGAAAGGTCATGACTAACCAAAAATCATTTCATTGATTAAGCAATTTGAGATAAAATATTGCAAAGGGATGGATTATTCTGTCGTACAATTCGGTCTGTTCTGTGATTTCATTATGCTTTTCTCATTATGCATTATTCAAAATGAAATATATACAAATATTCAATTGACATATCTTTAACATAGCCTAAACAGAACTCTATATTCTGCGATATCTTAAAAAGAATTCAGCGATATCTTAAAAAGAGTTTAGTTTCTGAAGGAAAATATCCGAAAAAGGATTATGATTAATATTTCGTATTATAAAAATGATTGAATCCGTGATTAGATTTTTTCTTTTACAAAGAATTCAGATAGATGTTTCGTATTATTCAAAACTTCTTTCTTATAATAAAATCACATAGAAAGAATTTTGTATATTGATTTTCATTCCTCTTATAGTTTTTCATTATATATCACTCGTAAGTAGGGTTATCTTGATTGATAGTTCGCATTATAAAAATATTTTGTCCCAAAATGTCCAAAATCAAAGTCATGGGGGGAGATTACTTATGAAGAACAAAACTTTTAAGGAAATATTCTGAATGGATCTTTTTAATAAATTTTAATTAATCAAATAGAGATTTCTTTTAAAGAAAATTATCGTTCTGAATTCTGAATTGATTCACTGAGCGAAGATTTATTATGATTAAACATTTCTTAAAAAGTATATTCCATTCTATTGAGAGAATTTTGTTTTAAATTTCATTCTTTCAAAGATTTTTCTTCTTTCCAGAAAAATATCTGGAAAATTATACATTTTTCGAATATTTTAAATTGCTTTTCCTTTTTCGATTAAATTTATGCTTTGTATAAACGGAAATATTTCATAAATTGATTTTGGTCTTTTAAATAGTTGTTATTTGAATAAAAATATTACATATCGAATTTTGTAGAAATTTTTCGTAATCATATGATTCTGAATTTGCTATCTCGTCTTTCCAAATATAAAGTTCCAAATACAAAATAATCTTATATAGAAGGATATTGAACTAAATTTTCGCTCGATCAAAGACATTTTTGATTAAGAAAAATATTCTTATAGATTTTACATATTTCATAACACTATATCTTTCTTCTGAGGAAAAATAGGGACCCCAATAGTATACTTACGTATAGAAAAATCTATTTTACTTGTAAGTAAAGTTTGAATTGATTTTCGTATCTGAAATATAGATTTCTTCTGTATTATAGACAAAAAAAAATCATTTTCCTTTGATGTTTATTTTTGAAAAATAAATTAAAATAAATGTTTAATAAACAAAGGTTTTAACTACAAGTTTTCGTACCAACGGAACATTTCTTGTGATAATATAACTGATAAGGACTATATTAAATCGATTATAGGATATAACTTAAACATCTATCTATTCCGAAACATTTTACAGAGCTTTCTTTTGGAAACAAACATAAATTATTCTGACAGATTATCGTGCATTATATAAAAACATTTCTTCTGCCGATTCAGCAAAAATAATATCTATCTTTCAACAAGAGGTTCCTGATAGTTAAAAAATATGCTAAACATTTTTCTAAATGAATAGTTTGTACTTTAAATAGAAAATCATTTCTTCTGAAAGAAAATATCCTTATTATACAAGCATAATGTATTTCGCAATTCAAATAGGATTTTTAATGGATATTTTCAATTTACAAATCTACTATACTAAAAATTCCGTATTTCAAATTAAATGGTTATGAAAAGTATGAAAACCATCATATTTAGATATAAATATTCAAATGGAAAATAGACATAATCGCATTTCATTTCACATAATCCGCAATGTACTATGTAATTGCTAATAGAATAGAAAATTTAAATAGTATTTAAAAAGAATTATGAAATTTAATTCGATTTAGGATATATTTTAATTGTATGTCATGGCCATTTAAATATATAGATTATATTTAAATATTAAGGTTTATTTTTTGTACGATTTATAAATATTCATTCATTTTTTATTCATTCACCTTGTACTATATAAATTCATTTTTATTAATGATATACCAATATCCAATATATATATATGTGTAAAGGATGAATGCAAAAATAAGATTTTCTAAATAGATTTTCAAAGGAAAATATATATATTTACTTTTATATATATTCATTCTCTATTGTATACATTTTTGTGCATGGATGTTGGTTATTCAATAAAAAATTATACATAGATATAGGGACATACTTACTATATATAGATTAATAATACATTTATGTATAGAAAAAAACTATCAGTAAACTTGTTCGATATATTTTCAATGTGTGTTTGTGGACAGAAGAAAATATATAATACGTAACAAAAAAAAAAAAGGAGTAATCCTTCTTTATGTTATATAATATTTTTATGGATAAAAGAATAAATACATTTTATAACTATATCTATATATATAATGTGATGGTGGTTTTCTTCTCAATATCTATAGTATAAATCTATATACAGTTTAACACAAACATTTTCGGTTTTAATGTTACTATCAATTTTATCTGCGTAAAACTTTTTCATTTTTAACTTTATATTTTATATATATGTTTAGCTGCTATAAAAAATTTTTTTTTTTTTATTTATAACATCATAAATACATGTATCAATTTCATTTTTGTATATATACAAACATTCATTCATATGATTAGCATACATCAGACATACACGCGATGTTATAAATCTTCTTATTATATATATAGTATATATATTACATATTATTTTTGAAAGAAGACATATTTTTTCATGCCTATATACATACATATATACAAATCTTTTTCGATTATAAAGCTTATTATATATTGTACTATAAATATAATATGAATAATCTTTTACAATTTATCAAAGTTTAATAATATTCAGTGTGAATATGTAAATATAAAAAAAAAACTGTTTTTTTTTTATTTTTATTATTATTATCCTGTATGCTAAATTTATTTTCAAATATCAAAAAAAAATTGCATATATATAGAGGAAAAATTCAGAGTAACCTTCAATAACTTTGTTGCTCGGTTTATAATATATTATTTATTATATATATTTAGTTGTTGGATATTTAGACATATACCATTTTATTATATACATACTATATATTACATTATCCTTTTCATGTCATCGAATATCTACATTGAAATATATTCTGTATATATATCATACAAAAATAAAAAAAAAAAAAGTAAAGAAAGCCAATGGGTTTTGTATATATATTCATCCTGTTATATAGAAAGAAATCATGTTTTCATTTTGTATATTTTACTTCTATATACTATATATAATGTATATATTTTATCTGCGAATATGAATTGTATTTATAGGTCTATTTATAGATAGAAAAAAAAAAGACTATATGGATAATAATAATCTGAATATATCTAGTGAATGAATTCCATAAATTTATATTTAGAGGTATATCGATTTTATATCAAACAATAGTGATAATAATATTCTTTATATAATAATCATATCGATATTTCTTTGCGATAAAATATTCGTGTCACATATAAATTGGGGCAGTTGGACAAAATTATCTATAGTTAGATGGTCTTTGGTTTTTTTTTATAATACAGATATATAAATAATGAAGGATTTATTTTTCGTGTTTATCAAATTCCCTTTTCAATTATACTATCCATAATAGTATATTTAATTAACTGAATTCAATAAAATATCCCGACACCCTTTCGAATATCTTTTGATTAATGTGATATTTTGTCATCTATAATCGCAGGCTTTATTTAGTTGTAGCTTCAAAACTAATATGAATTCGATTCGAATTTAATATTTCTTTTCTGCCCATTTTAGTACTCGAAATGATGTCTATATATATTTATAGTTTAAGATAAATTATGGTAATAACAAAAAAACTGGAGATAACAAAAATATTGTAAAGAAATAAACAAGAACTCTTGAAAATTTTGGTAAAAATGGTTTTATAGCCTATATTAACAAATTCTTATAAAATATTTCTCTAAAAAAGAATGAACCACATTACTAATACTCATTTACTTATTTTCCAATACATGAGCTTTGAATTCCATCAACTTGGATTTCCATGAGAAGAAGAGTTTGGAAGAATTTGATCAAAAAAAAAATTACTTGATACAATACAATACATATTTTCCTTAATTTTTTTACTTTGTATTCAAAATTTCAAATGAATCAATTTGAAACAGAATGTTATATCCTTAATAATCCAAACGTTTGCTAAACTAAATCACTTGGTTTAGTTTGGCAAAGCATTGGAAACGATAAGAGAGGTACGTAATAACGAATAACATATACATTTTTAAGCACATCAATAGTTATTAATGCATTTTAAAGAAAATTTCCTTTCAAAAACAAATATAATTTTATATGAAATGAATCCTATACAGAAAATTGTCTAAATTTTTCGAGTATTTGCACAAAATCAAATGGTTATACTTCAGATAAAAAAAAAAATATGATTATTGAAAATTAATGGAGTAATTGTGATTGATGACAAAAATAAAGGAGAATACATACTTAAATGTTACAATCCTAAATTGTTAATTTTCCATAAAATCTTTTTGAAATGTAATTAAGTATAATTCAATTAGATTATGTACTAGGAAGTTTTTGTATTTTATGTACACTTGCAACATTCGTTTCTCAACAGTTGAATTGTCTAATTTAGCATAATTTACTGTCGACATTTTACCATTTCACTGGTAAATTGCCAACGATCGGCTTCCTCATCACTTTAAGTTTTCCATTCATTCAAGGTAGTAACTTTGATTTGTTTAAAATTGAACATTATAGAAACAGTTTTATTCAATGTTTGTGGATATATACAATGCATTAAGTTATATGATTGATTTTATTGATAGTTCTGACTACAAAATAAAATGTAATACTCATTGCTTGCTCTTAAAATGGATCCTATAACGTATCTCTATGCTTCAAAAATATCATGATATCCTCCACTACCCATAGTTATCATGAAATTTTCCTTTCGTTTTATGATTGGTTTTCTTTATGAAGGATTTTTTTTTACAAGTAACTTATTAGCTATAAATTGTTTATATTTAAACTGTTTTATTGTAAATAATTTGTAATTGCTCATAATGGTCCAAGAATAAAAGTAATTTGTACAATATTTATAAAACAGGAATAGAGAATTGTAATTCATTGCCAAAAATTGTCAACATTTTCCAAGTGAACCAATCTATTGTATATTTAAAAAGATCATAAAAAATTAAAAAGAGTTTTCTAACATCATTTAAATTGGTTTTGATATGAATTTTCCAAGATTTTTCATTCTTAAAATATTGTTGAACGGTAAATTTTTGAAAATATACCACCACATATTAAAATCATTGTCATTTCCTAACCAGTTAATGAATCTGACCGAATAGACCACATATAGAAAGGTACTTCATTTCTCCATATAAATAAAATAACTTTGTCCTTCGATTTGTAAAAAATTGAATCGTTAAGCGTATTATAATAGATGAAATAATAATCAATATCTATCATATTTATATTACAATTGAATGAAATGCTTCATAATGATTGATAAGAAAATCTAAATTTAAGGATATCTGGAATAAAAAATTATATCATTCATTTATTGATTCTCACAAATAGAAATTCAAAGAACATTTCCATTGCATATATGATTTATTTAAAGTAAAATTGTAACATTTTGATGAATATAATAAAAAGAAAATTTCCCACAAATACCAAATATAAAATTATATTAATTATTAATTATTTTCTGTATAATCTACATATGAAAATTTTAAATTTTTATATAAATGTATTTTACCCAAATCCAATAAATGTCAATATAATAATATATTATGATATATAAATATTAAATTCAACAATATCATTTCATTTGATTTTACAATATATCTATATACATTTAACTAAATATATATATATAATACATATATTATGAATCAAAATCCGCATAAATTTCATCCGTGTCATTTATTTTGTAATGTGATGATTACATAAAAAAAATGTAATACCTATATTATATGTGAATGTATGTATATTTCAACAGATATAATAGGATTTGTATATTACAAAATATATATAGACATAATGTAATGTATATTTGCCGTCGTCGTCTCTGATTATATATATATACAAATACATGAATGTAATACTAAATACAAAAACATAAACTTTAAGCTTATTTTAACATTATGTAAATAATCCAATCATGAAATAAAAACCTACATATATTCATTCCTATATAACATATATGTATATACAAAGTATAGCTAGGCATATGCATAAAAATAAATCCATTGGGTATATATTTTTGAAGGAAGATATCGGTATATTATTATTATTAGTATTATTATCTGTTTTTTTTATATATGGTAAATCCTAAATATCCTGAAATTTTATTTTATATTTATATTGTGTATTTTGTGTTTGCACATTCTTAAAAAGAGTAATTGTTTTATATATTTTGAAATTTAAAATATAATTAAACCTTTACCAAAAAAAATATTCATTAAATGAAAAACTGTTTGAATAATGATTATGTGCGGTTGTTAAACTTAAGATATATATAAAATGTTGGATTTTTTTTTTTTTGGGGGATTTTACCAGTTTTCAAATACAAATTTAATGTATTAAAAATATAGATAAAATTTAATGTTAATTGACATGTAATTTCATATATTGTATATAATATTCGATTATAAGTTCATATTGAGGTCGAATGAAAAGAATTTGAAAATGGTTGGACATTTGTAATATAGTTATTCGAATTGCAATATAACGTATCCGATGTTAACACATTTAGTAATCGATATAAGATCAAGATTTAGATGTATAGATCAAATTATATAATTATAATAAAATTAGTTTTACATAAAGGCTATTCATACAGATATCATTTGTTTGATATCGAAAAGAATTGACTGTCGTCAGGGTGATTTCTATTGTTTTGTTTCCCATTCATTATCATTCGAAATTGTCTCATACCATTTTTTTCGATTTGGACATCTATAAAGTAAGATGTGGAATATGAATTTTACCTGGCAAATTTGGAGACCTTTGAAATGCAAAGATTGTATATAAATAAATGTTAATTTTAGACAAAATAACATCGTATGGGATACAATTCTCAAGTTATTTTTCTTAAAAATATTAGAAAATACCATCCCGACCATAAAACATTGAATTTAACCATTAAATTTAATAATTATTATGTAAAGCTCTGGCAATTTCATCATATAAACGAGTGTATATCTTTATAATACTTCTGTAATCTTGTATTCATGTGATAATTTCTCAGTTAAAATCATTTGTACAATAGTAAATTTAAAAGGTTCATAATCTTTTTAAGTGATTTCCTTAAGTGTTTACATTTTTAAGTCTATTCATTTAAATGCTAATATAGACATTCTTGATAGATAACTATGGTGAAATGGAATATCGATAGAGTAAATTTATTAAATTTTGCTTATGAACTCGTATACAGGTCTTTAAATAGGTAAAAATTAAAATCAAAACCAACTATCCGATTATTGCCATTTGAATGAAGACATTCATATGTAATTAAATGGATTTGTCCATAATAAAATATATTTTTATCAACTTTTTATCAATGGTGGCTTATATTAAAATTCATCACAAATGACCAATATATATTTTTTTTATTTATTTTAGTCCTTTGACTCTGTGGCAATAAACTTTAATTTAAGTATATATGATATAATCCCGCATATAAATATTGTTATAAAAATAATATATTGGCAATATAATCTTATATGTCTCATGTCATATTTCATCCATACGTTTTATGTAATTTCTATATATCATAATCATAATTTCATATATTGAGATATATATCATCAAAAATATAATATTTAGTATAAACATTTTGTTTTTTTTTTTTTTTTTTGCTTTCATAAATATCAAAAATATATCAAACAATAATTTATAATTTCAAACGTCAACAGAAAATATACTACTTTATGTTATTAATATAGATATGTGAATTGTATAGTTTTATTTGTTTTCCATTTTATGAAATAAACATAAAACATTTTCTCATGTCCAAATCCCAAATCTTTTCTCATGCGTTGTGTATATATAAAAATTGAAAAATTCGCTTTTGCATTAGAGAGCGATTATTAATTTATTTTGCAAAGGAAGAGGATGAATATGCTTTTTGTAGAATTTTAATGTTGTATATGCATCTAGAATAGAATAATTCCTATGAATAGTAGTATAGAAATCAGTTTAAATAAAAAAAAAAACATTGGGAAAAGATGAAATCAATTGTTTGAAATTGGGAAAACTTTACAAATATATTTTCATAAATATCATGAATGGAAAATTAAAGAATAGTACTTGTATAAATGATCCTAAAAGATTAATTTTTTTAATTTTAACAAGAAAATTGAATAGAAACCAAGATTTCAAAGTAATCAACGTAGAAACCAAACCCAGATTTCATAGTAATCAAATAAAATTTTAATTTGATATTCGTATAGAATTCATTGGATTCAATAAATTGATGATATACGATCTTATAACTAAAACAAAACTCTTCTTCTGCGAATTTATTATGAGCTTTTAGCTCAAATATACGATAATGAATGAATAAATAAATAAATAAATAAATAAATATTGGTATAGAAATTAATATACAGTCGACGAATTTTTGTACATAAAAATGATTTCCAAAAATAGTTATATATATAATATAGATAGAGATATACTATATTGAACTGAATAAGTTAACGACTATTCATTAAAAATTTACCATAAAATTTTGATTGAATTCATATATACATAACGGGTACGGCGAAACTTAAAACATTAATATTTATATAGATATATATAAAAATAGATAGTATAGATACATATTTGGATATTCAATATCCATTTACGAGGGAAGTTTAATAATTTCGTTCGTAGACATATCAAACAGTTTTTACAAATTATTTTAAAATATCAACTACCTCTTCAAGTCAATTTACAATACTGCTTTATCAATATGGTTTATAAGCTTTTCTTTTATTCCTTAGTCTGTATAACATAGAATTTTCACATGAACTTTGAAATTTAATTCATGTTTATTTATAACCAAATAATGTTGGAGTTCTTTTCATAAGGCAATTTTTGTTAAGATTTATAATAAAATGGAAGTTACTTTCGAGGAGTTAAATCTTAAATGTAGATAATCTCCGTTGAATTTCCTTTAAGGAAAAACATTTTTTTTAAAGATTCAATAACAAGAAGAAGTCACAATATACAGAGGAGTTAAATTTGAAATGTAGATTTGCGACATCAATTCCGTATAGAGCAATTCTTTCCATTGAACAGTTTTTATTTATATAATGAACTTTATTTAAACAGATCTAAAGTATTTATAAGAGTCCTTATGATATCACGCGAGTTGTTAAAAAGCCATTCAGAAAAATGTAATAAATTGTATAGGATTTATTGCCGATTTTACCGAATAAGAAAAAAAAAACTGAACTGATGAGATTAGTTCATTACTTTTATATATGATAAACTTTATTTTTATCAGATCTACATTCCAATGGGAATCATAAACACTCATAAACTATTCACAAATACAAGTTAGTCCGATATATATATCAGAAAATTTAAGAACTTTCCTATGATAAAGATGTGCTGATATGTTTTATAATAATAATAATATAAAATATTGTATAATATTTATACATGACACAAAATATATAGTGAATTTTCTATATAGATATAAATATATATTTATCAATACTATATCCCACTCAATGAAAATGAAAGTACTTAAAAAAGAATGTCATAAAATCAATTCATGAAACCATAATCAAAATCAATTCAGTTTTTTTACCTTATAAAAAAAACTGAATGCATTTCGAATAAACCCTGCAATGAATCGTGTACAAACCCATTCAAAAATATATACACTTTTGAAGACATTCAAAATCAGTTTTCAATCCTGAACTCTCAACTTCTCGATTTGTTCAGCTTCTTAAAGGATTCTCGATTAGTGGGGGTTATTCAAAAATTTATATTTCAAGAAAATAATCAAACATATATATAGTATATTAAATAACAAATAGATATATATATAGCGATAAAGAACGAACGAAGGAACGAATAAACGTAGAATATATATCAACTACAGTACATATACATAATAAAAAACACATCAAATGAAAATTGATTTCCTATCAAAAAAGTTGTTGAAAATAAATAACTTTTTCATTTTTTTTTTTATTCCATCGCATCATTTTGTAACTAATAAAATGGATAGATATTACACGATTTCATATTCATTTATACAGAATACACATATTTTGTGTATATAATATAATATAATATATATCAAGTGTGTATTTATAGATTCACGATTTATGTGTATAAATTTTAGATGTACATGAAAAATGAATATTATCATATACCTATATAGTATTTATATTCTCATGACTCTGTTTTGTTATAGTATTATTATTATTATTATTATTATTGTTATATAGTATATAAGGTTTATTGTATATATACATACATCTCATGTATATGTATATAAAAAAAGGAAACGTATTCAAAATATAATATGAAAAAGGATATAATATTCATCATCGCATATTTTACTTTTATGATGAAATGATAATGAATTGTTTTTTGTTATATATATGTCTGCGTGTATAAATAATTTTTCTTTTTTATTTTGTGTTTTTGTTTTTCCTTTAAACGGATAAAGATAAAATACTATATAAGAAGGAAAATTCTTATTTAATGAACTTTTTTAATAAATTAGTTTTCTTCTTGTTATAAATATATATATATATATATATATATATGTATATAATATAATACAGATGGGTTTGAATAGATATGATATAGAGAGGATATATTTAGATATATTGAAATACTTTGACAGCAAAATATATACTTTGTTGATTATTTTGTTTCTTTCAAATCAAAACAAATCTTTTTATTTCTTTTTATATATATAATTTATTACAATTACATGCATTTACCTATATATATTGCGATATTTTATTTGACAAAATACCTTGAGTATAAAATCTATCTTTATATAAAAGTATTATGTTTTATATCAACTTTTGACATAAATCTATAATATGATGAATATTTATTATATAGATATATATATTTAAAAATCCTATCTTTGGTATATACAATGAATATATACACAGGGATATATACACAGGAATACAGGACTACAATGTATTTTTATTAAGGATATCTATGAAAATATCTATTTTACAAAATTATGCACAGCGGTTATGAATATATTTTTCGTTTTTTTTTATTTATCATTAACACAAAACTGTCAACTTCCTTCAAAAAATTTAATAAAAAATAAATTAAAAATATAACCAGCGGGTAATTTACTCATTTAATCTAATTTTGTTTTTTTTTTTTTTTGTTATATTATGTCATGAGATAAATGCTATATGGTGATGACATGTTAATGACACAAATATATATTGAAAGACGGGGACTTTTTTGGCATACAAAATAAAAAAAGAAAATTTCTAATTTGACAAATTTAAAGTGTATGCGAATAATGAATAATCAGATAATTATATGGTTAAGACTTAAGAGGAGTAATGAAATTTTCAATTAATTTAAAGTTTGAACACAACAATCCTTAATAGAATTCAATTCAAAATCTATAGGGCAAAATTCTGATAATTGAATAATCTATTTAATGCCGTATAAACTATGTAATCAATATAAGTTCCAATATAAAAATTGTGAATTTTCATTAATTTTTCTTTTAAAAATCTAGAAGGTTTATAACATTAAAGCTCTCCAATTTATGGTCACCCAAATAAAATCAAATTTATTATTATTAAAGCACATTAAAATACATTTCCAAGAAACCTATGAAAGTTCAGATTCATCATTTGATTAGAAAATTTGGTTAATTTAAAAAAAAATCCAATATTTTCATTAATTTTCTTCTTGAACAACTTTAAAAATTTTACAACATAAATCATCAGATTTCATTAAGAATTTCCGTGATGGGAACCGAAATAAAAACAATTTTATTCTTCAAATACTGGAAAAATGTTGAGATTCAATAAATCAATAAATTTCAATACTATTCTTGTATTTATAAAGATATTATAAAGATTTAAACATGATTTGATACAAAACACATTAAGAAAGAAATCGGTTTGAAAATGTGCATACTTATGTTTTAGGGGTCGCTGAATCCGGATAAATTATGGCCATTGAATCAAAAACCAATGGATGAATCGGTTCGAAACCAATTTATTTGGATTCAGCGTACTTTAAAACATGATTATGCAAATTTTCATCCATTGGTTTATGAGTTATTGCAAAAAAAATCATTTATTAATCGTAGTGAAAGTTATGTTTAATTAAATTAGATGGTATAGTCAGCCTGAGTTAAGCTCTGATGTCAATAGTTTTACAAATAACCATTCAAATTGTGAAGTTTTAATACATCAAAGGAAAAACCATGAGTAAACCAATCCAATTCAATTGTATCCTAATTTCATTTTAGACTTTCTTCACGATTCTTTATATAAAGAAGCTAAAAGCGCAATCATAATATTATGGCTTAATTTACTATACAGTGAAAAGTTTGTTTATTTTTCTATAGCGAAAAGAGTATTTTAATTTTCTATAGTGAAAATCTAGTCTGTTTTAATTTTTTAGAGATTATATTCCTTATAATTTCTTAAAGTTGTTTTGTATTTTCGCAATTTCTATTCTTTAATATAGGAACAGTATGGGAAAAACTACCAATTTCAATATATTCATATAATTTTGAGATTTTCAACAATCTCAATCATATAGATACAATTTTAATAAACCACAAAATTGAAATTACAAAAATATCGTGAAGTTATGTTTATCGAATTATAGTTTCATTTCCATTTTGAGATTTTTCTCGACATTTAAAATATTCCAAAATAAAACAAAAATTAGCTTCGTCTATCTGTTCGCGAATGGACGTAAAATTCAATAATTTTTTTGATTATTTATAAGTTTTTAAATCAATTAGTTTGAATTTGAAAAGCAATATATAGGAAATTATTGGTTTCATCTGTTTTATAGGTCTGGACTTCTCGTTCGCTAAACAAACAAAAGACTGGATTTTAATTGAATTTAAATGCATTATGCGAATGTTATCATTATACTTAAACATTAATAGAACATACATTAACTATATTTTTGCAATCCATGTGAATTTATAAATAAGCGAAGTACACATTTTTGCTTTTATAATAAAAACGAATAAAATTAGTTGAAAAATATACAATATTTAACAAACTAAAAAAGATATATATAAGAAATTTTTACAAGACATTGCCATTTCCTTATTTTGTCGTAAAAATACTATTATAAATATATTTTATTTAAAAAGAAGTGTTAAATAACATTAAACATATGTCGTCGTTGTCGTTGTCATATTGTCGTTCACATATCCATCCATACACCCATCATATGTGAATGAAAAAAAAAAGTTTCATGTTTTATGATGTTGCATTATAAAGTTATAAATCATTATTACACATATGTATATATAGCAAACATTTTATGATGAGGAATTATATTTGTTTTCATAATATTTATTATGTATATCTATCTGTATGTATAAGTTATATTCATTTCTCTTGTAGTGTATTCAGATGGTAAAAAATCTAAATCATTATCATTAATGTCAGTAAATTTTGTTTAAATTTAAATCCTTTTTTACGTGTTATACTTCTTTTTTATATTCATATGAATTCATGGATGCTGTTTATTTATAATAACTCATCATCATTTTAAAAATATAAATACGCAAAATGAATATATATGTTAAAAAAAAAAGTCTATTTTATACAAATTTACGCGTTCGCATCATTCATTTAGAGAGGTTTCTTTATTTTTTTTTTGTATAAAGTAAAAGATTCTTATTCTTACAGGGTTATTCACTATTAAATATATATCATTCGTTATACTATATATATAATTCACTAATATATATAAATTATTCAAAATGAGATATATATTATTCAAAATTAGGTATATATTATTCAAAATTATATACATATTATTCAAAAATTGTATATATATTATTCAATTGTTTATATATATTATTCAACAATTTATATATATTATTCAATAATATATATAATTATTAATTATATAAGTATTGCGGTTCTAAAATTCATTTATACATAATAATGAATGAATAAAAACCACTTATTCTTAAAAAAACTCTCCATTAAATGATTTCGCCATGTATGAATTCATGTGATTATAAAATCCTTGTAAATTGATAGGATGATTTTGTAAAACATTTTAAAACATTTCATGTTTAAAATTGCAGTAAGATCTACTCAATAGTTTCCGATAATCACGAGGGAATAAGGAATCAAACGAGCTAAATTTTTAATTGCATATTCGGTTTATCACCTGATTAAGTGATTTCGTTACGAGCTCACGGCAATAGAATTCCGAGGTTTTACGGGCGCCAAACCGATTCTGCCGTAGTAACGAACGAAAAAAAAAAATTCGGTTAAAAAAAACGTGAAAAGTGGAGAAAAGTAATAAAAATAAAAACCAACAATAAATTCAAAATTTCCAATACTAAACAAATAAACCACTTACTGGATGGAAGATGTAAGTTACTGCATTAAAACGGCCACTATTTACAAAACAATATCGATATTGTCAATTATATATATTATTGAATAATATATATAAATTGTTGAATAATATATATAAACAATTGAATAATATATATACAATTTTTGAATAATATGTATATAATTTTGAATAATATATATCTAATTTTGAATAATATATATCTAATTTTGAATAATTTATATATATTAGTGAATTATATATATAGTATAATGAATGATATATATTTAATAGTGAATAACCCTGTATTGTTTATACAAAAATATTAAAAAAATACAAGAAAATATTTAGATATATAAAAAAAAGGGCAAGAAGGCAAAATAAAACGTTTAGATAAAATGAAATGAATGAAATAAAGTCTATAAAGACTTTAGAAAACAAGCAAAAAAAAAAACTATACGGATCTTACAATGTATGATGAGATTACACATTTTTTTTTGTTGGTACAACGTTCACGCACAATGATTTAACGTCTATACTCGTATTCGTATATTTAAAAAATGTATATTATATTCACGGTTGTTGTCTGCGCGTATATTTTTGTTTTGATGAATATTATCATATTATGAAATTATACATATCCATTTCATATATATAGTTATAAATATATACGTATATTTTACCAATGTTCTATAAACGAGAATATATACAACATATAATAATATTACATTACACGTTAATGATGATGGATAAAAGATCTGTTCATATATATAAAAATATAACAGAGAAAAGAAAATGTTTTCTTTGAAAATGTTTTTTTTTGTTGATGAAAAAAAAAATATACACGCATAAATTTAGAAAATGGAAATGTTATCACAACAAAATATAATACACATATATATATATATATTTAAATTCGTACCTATTTATATTATTTATATTTTCATTTTCATCTACGTATATTTTGTTAAAAAAATACCATATACACATTTAAATATTTCTATATATCTATATATTTGTATTACAACTCTAACCGAATAATTAACAATGAATGCGGCTAAATACATATATATATAAATATAGATAAATTATATAAAATATAACATTCACATTCAAATATTCATCAATTAATTTAATTATCCAAATTTGAGGATATTAATTTAATTATACATTTATTTTGTATATTTTACCTATTCCACTTAAATTTTTCATTAATCTTTTTTTTTAAATTCATTCAAATCTTTACAAATTTGAATACCTATACGAAATACCTATGCGAAATTATGGTTACTTATAGATTCGATAAGTTTTATGAAGTTTATATGTCTGAATGCAATATAAAGGTAAAAGCAATTAAAGCAGCAATTTTCTTTTAAATCCATAGAAAAACCAAAGAAAGTTTAACTTTTTAAAGAAATCAAAGACATGATTTAAAGTAAAATTATACCCGAATATTTTTGCATAATAAGGACAAAAAGGAATATTAAGGAAAATATTACGTGCAAGGGATATTAAATAGAGTAATATAGAATGAGGACACGAAAGTTTATCAAAGAATATAACAAGAAATTACCCATTTGGGAATCAAGTTAAAGTTCTTGGTAAGAAGTTCTTTCTCACCCATATATAAACCTATATTCAAATTTGACTTAACTTTTTAGTAATGTCAATCATTGATTAGAGTTCAATAAAATTAAACCATTTTGGTTCGGATTAGGTGGTGATGGTGGAAATTCAACCCCAAGATGGTTGTATAAAATATTCACCTAGATTCTGTCATTCATTAAACGAATAGTTTTTCTTCTTTCTTCATTTTATTTAGTTTAATATATATAGATAAATATAATTAATCTTAATTTAAATTCCTATAACCCGCGATAATTAAACCATTCTTATAGTGGAAATTTAACACATAACACATGTACAATATGTTTAATACAGTTGAATAACTTATTTAATTCATTCATTCATGCATTGGATTAAACATTTAATTTCATCTCACCCATTCTTTTATTTTATCCATTTATTCAAGTTCAATAAAATTAAATCATTTACTGTGAGAAATTTAATCGTCCTTTTTTCATGGATATGTTATTCAATTTTCATATTAACAGCAATTCAAAATTAGATTCTTCGGTATCTTATCCAATTTTCTCAATCAATATTTTGAATCATATATGAGAATTGAAATAAAACGAAATCATTTACATATTCTAAAGTTATTGAACAATATTTGATTGAACGTTGTCGGTTATTAAACCATTGAATGCGTGTATGAAAGAAACGTGTGGGTAGGAGATGAATTAAGCTCATTATAGTGGATCAGAAATGTTTAATAAATTTTGTATTGTTAAAAACTATGATGAAACTATGTTGTCTATCGTGAGATTTCGAAAGAAAAATCATAAATTTGAATAATTTCTAGATCAAAAAAAAAACTCAAAAGCTCAGAGTGTTTCAAAGAACATGGTAAAATTTAGTTTGCTTCATTACAATCCTATATTGATGATACATTAAAATCACTTGATCTATGACCTTGTTCACCCGAATTGATTAATTAATGATTTGTTTTCATCAGTGGAAGAACACCATTTCATGCAATCACACAAAAAATTTTTACCCCTTTGTGATCCTGTATGAGGAAGTCGAGAAAGAGTAGAGGGTTTTCTTGAAAAGGAAATAGCAATGCCTTTTCCCAAAACATAGATTAAACAAGGGGGGAAAATATGCAAAACTAGCGATAAGAATAATTTTGATTAAAATATTCTTAATTTTTATACAATCTTTGTTAGAAATGAATATTATTATACAATTTCTATTTAATTCATCGGATTATCTTGTCTATGTCATATATCCCTTATTGCTATATCAAATAGAAGTTTTAGTTGTGATCGTTAAAGTATGGGATTGTGTCCTTCTACTATTTTGTTGTATTTAGTTTTTATTGAAAGAATAATTACTTCCATCAACAATTTTATGATAATATATTTGCCGAGATCATTCCGGCGAATCCCATAAGAATAATTTTCATTCATAAAATAACCTCTAAATATGTTCTTGCTTTTATTCATAAAACAATACAATAATTTGTTCTATATGTTTTCATTAGAGAACGTCTAAAGAACAAACATACCATAAATTGGAATTAATCGTATTTCTAAAATGAAATTTGTTTATATTAAAAAAAATCCATTACATAAGAACGATAATTACTTCATATAATTTCATTCATATTAATACAGAAACTATATTAGAATTTCAATTAATTAAATTTCTGATAATTTTTAAATCAACATAATTCACCTATACAGTGATGTTCGGTAAAATAGGTGTAAACCAATTTTAATGTATTTTGATTAATTTCAAATACCAATATCTATTTGTGAATCATGCCATCCATACGACAATTTAGTACTTTGTTTACCTTTATTTATCACATGAAAAGAAAGAGATAAAAAATGTTGTCCTTCGTATTTCTGGGAAATTAGCTATGAACATGCTGTTCGGTAAAATAGGTGCGGACTATGTTAATTGTGGTTTATTTAGTTTTTGCGAATAAATTACATTTATTGGTGGTGAGTTTGTGAATTTTTAAATAAATTTTAGGTAAAGTAGTGATTTAAATTTAATTTTTGAAACATTCCGGATTAAATAAATACATATTTCTAAGTCACAATGGGTAGAAGTACACATTGTACGGTATTTGAATGGTAACGTATAAAGGATCTAAGATCATCCGGGCTAACATATAAAAATATTTCTGAAATTATGAAATGCTCCCAAAATATAATTACCAACGCATTAAAATTCAAATATACCACAGAAAGAAGGGGTAACAAACGTAAAACTAAAAGCAATGACGATCGTAGAGTGGTTGTTGCCACAAAAAAGAGCCCTTTTTATCATCCAGGGAACTTGTAAGAGAGCTTGATCTAAGCATTTCATCAAGCACGGTATGAAAAAGGTTAATAGCATCAAATTTATAGGGGCGAATAGCTAGACAAGCACCAATGCATACAGCGAAACACATTAAACACCGTTTAAAATTCGCACATGTACATCGTGATTGGTCAGGTGATAATGATATTAAAAAGTGACGACATATTCTTTATTCTGATGAAACCAATATAAATTTGCATGGATCAGATGGCAAATTACATGTTAGACGAAGACCAAATTCAGAATTTTTACCGCAAAACACAAAAAAAAACCATTAAGCATGGAGGTGGTAGTTTAATGATATGTTTTGGTATCATCATGGTATGGAGTTGGTCCTCTATATTTAGGTCAAAAATATCCAATGGATGAACAGGAATATATAAGGATACTTTCAATCGAAATGTTGCCATACGCAAAAGAAAACATGCCTATTATATGGTCATATCAGCAAGATAACGACCCAAAACATACGGCTAACAAAGCATCGGTTTGGTTTCCACAAAATAATGTGAACAAAATGGAATAGCCAACACAATCACCCGACTTGAATCCGATTAAAAACTTGTGGAAGCACGTATAAACATCGGTTGCAACAAAAAGGCCCAAAAAACAAAGTAGAACGGGGGAAAGAAATTGTAAAAGTTTAGAAGCGATTTCTATAGAAAGGTGCCACAAAATTGGTGCAGTTCATGCTAAATCGATGTGAGGCAGTAATTTAAAATAAGGGATATGCGACAAAATATTAAATCATAAATGGTATGTACGCGAAATACTTAGATTTTATTTAATATTGAGGGCATTAATACTTTTTTTGTGTTTTTGGTAGAACAAAATATATCGCACCTATTTTACCGAACAGCATATTCCTAGCTAATTTCCCAGAAATACGAAGGACAACATTTTTTATCTCTTTCTTTTCATGTGATAAATAAAGGTAAACAAAGTACTAAATTGTCGTATGGATGGCATGATTCACAAATAGATATTGGTATTTGAAATTAATCAAAATACATTAAAATTGGTTTACACCTATTTTACCGAACATCACTGTATATAAAATCATAAATGATATAAATACTTTCAAATCATAAAGATAAATGCTATATAGTTATTTTCCACGTATAAGCATAAACTCATTGACTCACTCATTAAACTATCTACACTTATTATTACTTAATGAAATAAACAAAAAAAATTCACAACATTCAAATCATTTGATCTTAATGGAATCACATCATAAAATTTATTTATTATATTCACCAAATATGAATTCAGTTGCAGACTCACATATCTCACATTTCAAATTCTATAATTATAATAATAAATTCTAATATAACATATATATTTGATACATACAACCTATATATATATATATATAATTGAATTAGTATACACGTTCGTATATATTATAGAAAATTATACTATTATACATAGATATATGATGTCGAAATCATTATATTCTTCATTCTATAAATGAATTGAATTCGGTATATAATAATACATAAATATATAACTTATCTATATATTTATTTATACAAAACAAAACATATACAGAAATATCTATCACACTTAATTAATAAAATTTACTCTCTTTTTCGGTCAGAAATAAAACTAATAGGCTAATATATATATATAGAATATAAACTAATAAATATATGTATAAATAAATAAATAAATAAAAAAAGCAAAAAAAAAAAGGTTTCCATTTTCCGAATTTTATTTATATATATATTTTGGTACTATTTTTGTTTCATATACACTCCACAAACCACAATATAATATACCTAACATACCATATGATGATATATAAAAATTTTATATTTTGTATTGTGTATATCTATTTTTGGATAATTTTTCCTCAAATACAAACGTATGTATATAATAGCAGATATAATAAAAATTCACAGAGGTTCAACAACATCATCATCATCATCATCATCGCCAACACATTTATAGAAAAAACTCATATATTATGTATTTATACCTTGTTTTGTTCATTTTTAATAACTTGATATATGCATATCACATATGTATATATAGATTTAATTAGACACGATATACGACATAGATTTTTTTTTTTCAGCTTATATTGAATTATTGAATACAACATTGGATATAAATTATACAGTATATGTATATATATATTGAATATTATTTGATATACATACATCAGTATATACAAATATATTTTATTATATACACGTATTTATGCGATGCGGAATGCATCAATAATATATTTGTGAAAAAAGAAATGACATATTAAACAAAATTAAAATATCAATAATGGAATGGTTTTTTTTTTTTTTGCAAATTCAGGAAAATTTTTACATTTCACAAAATTGAACATAAAAACATTCATATAGCAGGGAAAAAAAACAAAATGACTATTTTCTATATCTCTATGTATTTGACTTTATAATGATAAGGGATGAATAAATGATAGAATTGAATACTATTTTTAATTTAATATGTTAAATATGTCAGTGGATTAAAGATTCAATTACTTTTTTGACCAACTATTGATTTTATTATTATACTTTTTTTTTTAATTTAAAAAATGTATCTTTGATGATAAATTAACAAATGCTATTGAATATTTGGTTTTCAAATGGATAAATTTCCCTATCATATCATCAGGAATGGCCAATTTCTGTAGGTTATGAGAATTAAAATGATTTTATTTTTATCTTTATATTCGCAACTAAAAATAATATAAATTAATTCAAATGAATAAAATAATTATAAATTATAGCATTTATGAGACTGAGGAGGAAGAATATGATTGAATTTTTAATCTGTTGATCAAGGGATTAGATTGATCCCTAGTTTAAGAAAGGTTAAATTGTACAATGCCTATATGAATTCCTATATTTATGTACCTTTAATGGACCTAATCGATTGCAATTGGGAATGCAAAATACATAAGCATGATTGATCTTAAATGTATTTAACGAAAATCAAATGCAAATAAAAAATGAAAATTCTTTTTCGATTCATCCTTTGACAAATGTGTTTTATTTTCTAGACTTTATCAATTTCCAATCAATAAGTGAGTATAATAAATAATCTATTTAGTTTTTGAAATATTATAGTAATTAATTTTTCCAATGCGTATCATATTAAGACCGAATTCAATGAATAAATGAACAAAGAAAAAAGAGATCCCAAAACATGTAATAAGTCTTGATCACTTTTATTTGTCCAAACTCAGCCTGGGGACTCAACCCCCCGGTTATCGAAACTTTGATAAGGATTTAACTTGCATTTTGATAAGGATTTAACTTGAATAGGATTTAACTTAAAAAAATTGAATGTCGATGCGCATATATAACATAATTTTCCCTATATATGTAGTATATATTTATTATCCTCATTACAAATTGCAGCGCAAACCGAAAAAAACAAAAGGATACATAACACAAAAAAAAAAGGATGTTGAGTGCATTTGTCTATAGATAAAATGATAAAACTGCAAAATGTTAGAGAGGAAAATTGTTGTAAATACAATATAATGGCAGATATATAACGATGATAAAAGGATAAAAGGGATTTCCATATATAGTATATAGTGAAAAATACATCTGAACGAGATGATGATGATGATGATGATTATAAGGATGACGATAATGATAAAAAGATAAACATGAAGATGATACTCAAAAAAAAAGAAAATGGAAAATAAAAATGTTAATGTAAATTATTCCGTATAAAGTAGTTTTTTGTAATTCAATACTCGCTGAATTTTGTGTTTCTTTTATATAGGAAAATTATAAAACTTATAATTTTTAATGATAATAAATTTTCCCGCACTCTATATATATTTCTATAGATAATGATAATTGCACTCTGTGAATATAATATGGATATATTTAATAAAATGACTAGAATTACACTAATTACACTAATATAAAAATGATACATACACACAATTTATAAGTCTCTATATATTTACAATTATTCATTTATTTCCAAGCCTTGCTCGCTATTTATACTATATATAATACACACTTTTGTTTGATTTTCATTCTGCATAAATTAAATAAATTTAAGATATAATCGTTTTTTCATTCATTCATCATCATTTATAACTATGCTATGTTATGGAAAATGGATAAAATTAACCATTTGAAAAACTTTTTATATACATACCGTATATTAGACATTTATTTTCTTCTATGTTTGAAGTTATATTCAGATAATACTAATATTAAATTAATTTTCAATTTATATAATCGTAATAATATATATGTATAATAACGTAATAAGTGTCAATTTGTATCTTATATATATATAGTATATGTATATTTTACAAGATTATAATCAAAAAATTGAATTTTTTTTTTTCAATTACATATAAATTCATCTAAAATATGATTGAAAAGAATATTGCGTGTTCACGATACATATGTATGTTGTTAGTAAAGTTTCGACGTAGGCGGATATTTAATAATATATTTTTTGAATAAAGTTGAAAATATATATCAAAGATAAATTTATATAAAATGTATATTACATATATTTATTAGAGATACACGCAATTTTAACATTTTATATATGGTATATTATGTATATATTTATAACCAAAAGATGTAAATTGGTTCATTTATCGATATATAGATATAAAAACTTTAGAGATTCAAATTAAAGAAACAATGTTTTAGATAATATCAATTTAATAATGTTAAAGAAAACTCTTATTTACTGTTTTTGTAATTTGTTTTATCATCTAATGAATATCCAATTGATACATTAAAATTTGTTTATAGTAAAAAAAGTTTATACCTTAAAATGTGTATTATTAGGGATTCGGATTGGACCATTTAGCAAATTGCATTCAATATGTCCTCGGAAAAGTCATATGAAAGCGACCAAAATGATACTAGAAGACCTTTAGTAATTTTTTATGATCTTTTTAAATATGCAATAAAATGTATTGGTCCACTTGTAAAGTGATTGATAATTGACAATTTTTATGAAATAATTGCATTTATCAATAAGATTTATTTTGAAATTCTATCTAATTTTATTTTATTCTTAAAGTACTTGAAAATGCCTTTCTTTTGGTGGTCTAATCATACAGATTGGTTACCTGGTTGGGAAGTTCCAATAATTTGAAAATGCGGAAAATTCTCAATAATTAACATAAAAAAATATGATTTATTTTTACTTAAAAGTGGAAAATCTCGGAAAACTTATATGAAAGCGACCAAAGTGATATAAGAAGACCTTTAGTAATTTTTTATGATCTTTTTAAATATTCAATAAAATGTATAGGTCCACTTGGAAAGTGATTGAGTATTGACAATTTTTATGAAATAATTTCAATTATCAATAGGATTTATTTTGAAATTCTATCTAATTTTATTTTATTCTTAAAGTACTTGAAAATACCTTTCTTTTGGTGGTCTAATCATACAGATTGGTTACCTGGTTGGGAAGTTCCAATAATTTGAAAATGCGGAAAATTCTCAATAATTAACATAAAAAAATATGATTTATTTTTACTTAAAAGCGGAAAATCTCGGAAAACTTATATGAAAGCGACTAAAGTGATACAAGAAGACCTTTGGTAATTTTTTATGATCTTTTTAAATATGCAATAAAATGTATAGGTCCACTTGGAAAGTGATTGAGTATTGACAATTTTTATGAAATAATTGCAATTATCAATAGGATTTATTTTGAAATTCTATCTAATTTTATTTTATTCTTAAAGTACTTCAAAATACCTTTCTTTTGGTGGTCTAATCATACAGATTGGTTACCTGGTTGGGAAGTTCCAATAATTTGAAAATGCGGAAAATTCTCAATAATTAACATAAAAAAATATGATTTATTTTTACTTAAAAGTGGAAAATCTCGGAAAACTTATATGAAAGCGACCAAAGTGATATAAGAAGACCTTTAGTAATTTTTTATGATCTTTTTAAATATGCAATAAAATGTATAGGTCCACTTGGAAAGTGATTGAGTATTGACAATTTTTATGAGATAATTTCAATTATCAATAGGATTTATTTTGAAATTCTATCTAATTTTATTTTATTCTTAAAGTACTTCAAAATACCTTTCTTTTGGTGGTCTAATCATACAGATTGGTTACCTGGTTGGGAAGTTACAATAATTTGAAAATGCGGAAAATTCTCAATAATTAACATAAAAAAATATGATTTATTTTTACTTAAAAGTGGAAAATCTCGGAAAACTTATATGAAAGCGACCAAAGTGATATAAGAAGACCTTTAGTAATTTTTTATGATCTTTTTAAATATGCAATAAAATGTATAGGTCCACTTGGAAAGTGATTGAGTATTGACAATTTTTATGAAATAATTTCAATTATCAATAGGATTTATTTTGAAATTCTATCTAATTTTATTTTATTCTTAAAGTACTTCAAAATACCTTTCTTTTGGTGGTCTAATCATACAGATTGGTTACCTGGTTGGGAAGTTACACTAGTTTGAAAATGCGGAAAATTCTCAATAATTTAACATAAAAAAACATGATTTATTTTTACTTAAAAGTGGAAAATCTCGGAAAACTTATATGAAAGCGACTAAAGTGATATAAGAAGACCTTTAGTAATTTTTTATGATCTTTTTAAATATGCAATAAAATGTATAGGTCCACTTGGAAAGTGATTGAGTATTGACAATTTTTATGAAATAATTGCATTTATCAATAGGATTTATTTTGAAATTCTATCTAATTTTATTTTATTCTTAAAGTACTTCAAAATACCTTTCTTTTGGTAATCTAATCATAAAGATTGGTTACCTAGTTGGGAAGTTACAATAATTTGAAAATGCGGAAAATTCTCAATAATTAACATAAAAAAATATGATTTATTTTTACTTAAAAGTGGAAAATCTCGGAAAACTTATATGAAAGCGATTAAAGTGATGCAAGAAGACCTTTAGTAATTTTTTATGATCTTTTTAAATATGCAATAAAATGTATAGGTCCACTTGGAAAGTGATTGAGTATTGACAATTTTTATGAAATAATTGCATTTATCAATAAGATTTATTTTGAAATTCTATCTAATTTTATTTTATTCTTAAAGTGCTTGAAAATACCTTTCTTTTGGTGGTCTAATCATACAGATTGGTTACCTGGTTGGGAAGTTACAATAATTTGAAAATGCGGAAAATTCTCAATAATTAACATAAAAAAATATGATTTATTTTTACTTAAAAGTGGAAAATCTCGGAAAACTTATATGAAAGCGACTAAAGTGATTCAAGAAGACCTTTAGTAATTTTTTATCATCTTTTTAAATATGCAATAAAATGTATAGGTCCACTTGGAATGTGATTGAGTATTGACAATTTTTATGAAATAATTGCATTTATCAATAAGATTTATTTTGAAATTCTATCTAATTTTATTTTATTCTTAAAGTACTTCAAAATACCTTTCTTTTGGTGGTCTAATCATACAGATTGGTTACCTGGTTGGGAAGTTACACTAGTTTGAAAATGCGGAAAATTCTCAATAATTTAACATAAAAAAACATGATTTATTTTTACTTAAAAGTGGAAAATCTCGGAAAACTTATATGAAAGCGACTAAAGTGATATAAGAAGACCTTTAGTAATTTTTTATCATCTTTTTAAATATGCAATAAAATGTATAGGTCCACTTGGAAAGTGATTGAGTATTGACAATTTTTATGAAATAATTGCAATTATCAATAGGATTTATTTTGAAATTCTATCTAATTTTATTTTATTCTTAAAGTACTTCAAAATACCTTTCTTTTGGTGGTCTAATCATACAGATTGGTTACCTGGTTGGGAAGTTACAATAATTTGAAAATGCGGAAAATTCTCAATAATTAACATAAAAAAATATGATTTATTTTTACTTAAAAGTGGAAAATCTCGGAAAACTTATATGAAAGCGACCAAAGTGATATAAGAAGACCTTTAGTAATTTTTTATGATCTTTTTTAATATGCAATAAAATGTATAGGTCCACTTGGAAAGTGATTGAGTATTGACAATTTTTATGAAATAATTGCATTTATCAATAAGATTTATTTTGAAATTCTATCTAATTTTATTTTATTCTTAAAGTGCTTGAAAATACCTTTCTTTTGGTGGTCTAATCATACAGATTGGTTACCTGGTTGGGAAGTTACAATAATTTGAAAATGCGGAAAATTCTCAATAATTAACATAAAAAAATATGATTTATTTTTACTTAAAAGTGGAAAATCTCGGAAAACTTATATGAAAGCGACTAAAGTGATTCAAGAAGACCTTTAGTAATTTTTTATCATCTTTTTAAATATGCAATAAAATGTATAGGTCCACTTGGAATGTGATTGAGTATTGACAATTTTTATGAAATAATTGCATTTATCAATAAGATTTATTTTGAAATTCTATCTAATTTTATTTTATTCTTAAAGTACTTCAAAATACCTTTCTTTTGGTGGTCTAATCATACAGATTGGTTACCTGGTTGGGAAGTTACACTAGTTTGAAAATGCGGAAAATTCTCAATAATTTAACATAAAAAAACATGATTTATTTTTACTTAAAAGTGGAAAATCTCGGAAAACTTATATGAAAGCGACTAAAGTGATATAAGAAGACCTTTAGTAATTTTTTATCATCTTTTTAAATATGCAATAAAATGTATAGGTCCACTTGGAAAGTGATTGAGTATTGACAATTTTTATGAAATAATTGCAATTATCAATAGGATTTATTTTGAAATTCTATCTAATTTTATTTTATTCTTAAAGTACTTCAAAATACCTTTCTTTTGGTGGTCTAATCATACAGATTGGTTACCTGGTTGGGAAGTTCCAATAATTTGAAAATGCGGAAAATTCTCAATAATTAACATAAAAAAATATGATTTATTTTTAGTTAAAAGTGGAAAATCTCGGAAAACTTATATGAAAGCGACTAAAGTGATTCAAGAAGACCTTTAGTAATTTTTTATGATCTTTTTAAATATGCAATAAAATGTATAGGTCCACTTGGAAAGTGATTGAGTATTGACAATTTTTATGAAATAATTGCAATTATCAATAGGATTTATTTTGAAATTCTATCTAATTTTATTTTATTCTTAAAGTACTTGAAAATACCTTTCTTTTGGTGGTCTAATCATACAGATTGGTTACCTGGTTGGGAAGTTCCAATAATTTGAAAATGCGGAAAATTCTCAATAATTAACATAAAAAAATATGATTTATTTTTACTTAAAAGTGGAAAATCTCGGAAAACTTATATGAAAGCGACTAAAGTGATACAAGAAGACCTTTGGTAATTTTTTATGATCTTTTTAAATATGCAATAAAATGTATAGGTCCACTTGGAAAGTGATTGAGTATTGACAATTTTTATGAAATAATTGCATTTATCAATAGGATTTATTTTGAAATTTTATCTAATTTTATTTTATTCTTAAAGTGCTTGAAAATACCTTTCTTTTGGTGGTCTAATCATATAGATTGGTTACCTGGTTGGGAAGGTACAATAATTTGAAAATGCGGAAAATTCTCAATAATTAACATAAAAAAATATGATTTATTTTTACTTAAAAGTGGAAAATCTCGGAAAACTTATATGAAAGCGACTAAAGTGATTCAAGAAGACCTTTAGTAATTTTTTATGATCTTTTTAAATATGCAATAAAATGTATAGGTCCACTTGGAAAGTGATTGAGTATTGACAATTTTTATGAAATAATTGCATTTATCAATAGGATTTATTTTGAAATTTTATCTAATTTTATTTTATTCTTAAAGTGCTTGAAAATACCTTTCTTTTGGTGGTCTAATCATATAGATTGGTTACCTGGTTGGGAAGGTACAATAATTTGAAAATGCGGAAAATTCTCAATAATTAACATAAAAAAATATGATTTATTTTTACTTAAAAGTGGAAAATCTCGGAAAACTTATATGGAAGCGACTAAAGTGATACAAGAAGACCTTTAGTAATTTTTTATGATCTTTTTAAATATGCAATAAAATGTATTGGTCCACTTGGAAAGTGATTGAGTATTGACAATTTTTATGAAATAATTGCATTTATCAATAGGATTTATTTTGAAATTCTATCTAATTTTATTTTATTCTTAAAGTGCTTGAAAATACCTTTCTTTTGGTGGTCTAATCATATAGATTGGTTACCTGGTTGGGAAGGTACAATAATTTGAAAATGCGGAAAATTCTCAATAATTGACATAAAAAAATATGATTTATTTTTATTTAAAGGTGGAAAATCTCGGAAAACTTATATGAAAGCGACCAAAGTGATATAAGAAGACCTTTAGTAATTTTTTATGATCTTTTTAAATATGCAATAAAATGTATAGGTCCACTTGGAAAGTGATTGAGTATTGACAATTTTTATGAAATAATTGCAATTATCAATAGGATTTATTTTGAAATTCTATCTAATTTTATTTTATTCTTAAAGTACTTCAAAATACCTTTCTTTTGGTGGTCTAATCATACAGATTGGTTACCTGGTTGGGAAGTTCCAATAATTTGAAAATGCGGAAAATTCTCAATAATTAACATAAAAAAATATGATTTATTTTTAGTTAAAAGTGGAAAATCTCGGAAAACTTATATGAAAGCGACTAAAGTGATTCAAGAAGACCTTTAGTAATTTTTTATGATCTTTTTTAATATGCAATAAAATGTATAGGTCCACTTGGAAAGTGATTGAGTATTGACAATTTTTATGAAATAATTTCAATTATCAATAGGATTTATTTTGAAATTCTATCTAATTTTATTTTATTCTTAAAGTACTTCAAAATACCTTTCTTTTGGTGGTCTAATCATACAGATTGGTTACCTGGTTGGGAAGTTCCAATAATTTGAAAATGCGGAAAATTCTCAATAATTAACATAAAAAAATATGATTTATTTTTACTTAAAAGTGGAAAATCTCGGAAAACTTATATGAAAGCGACTAAAGTGATATAAGAAGACCTTTAGTAATTTTTTATCATCTTTTTAAATATGCAATAAAATGTATAGGTCCAATTGGAAAGTGATTGAGTATTGACAATTTTTATGAAATAATTGCAATTATCAATAGGATTTATTTTGAAATTCTATCTAATTTGATTTTATTCTTAAAGTACTTCAAAATACCTTTCTTTTGGTGGTCTAATCATACAGATTGGTTACCTGGTTGGGAAGTTACAATAATTTGAAAATGCGGAAAATTCTCAATAATTAACATAAAAAAATATGATTTATTTTTACTTAAAAGTGGAAAATCTCGGAAAACTTATATGAAAGCGACTAAAGTGATATAAGAAGACCTTTAGTAATTTTTTATGATCTTTTTAAATATGCAATTAAATGTATAGGTCCACTTGGAAAGTGATTGAGTATTGACAATTTTTATGAAATAATTTCAATTATCAATAGAATTTTGAAATTCTATCTAATTTTATTTTATTCTTAAAGTACTTCAAAATACCTTTCTTTTGGTGGTCTAATCATACAGATTGGTTACCTGGTTGGGAAGTTCCAATAATTTGAAAATGCGGAAAATTCTCAATAATTAACTTAAAAAAATATGATTTATTTTTACTTAAAAGTGGAAAATCTCGGAAAACTTATATGAAAGCGACTAAAGTGATATAAGAAGACCTTTAGTAATTTTTTATCATCTTTTTAAATATGCAATAAAATGTATAGGTCCACTTGGAAAGTGATTGAGTATTGACAATTTTTATGAAATAATTGCAATTATCAATAGGATTTATTTTGAAATTCTATCTAATTTTATTTTATTCTTAAAGTACTTCAAAATACCTTTCTTTTGGTGGTCTAATCATACAGATTGGTTACCTGGTTGGGAAGTTCCAATAATTTGAAAATGCGGAAAATTCTCAATAATTAACATAAAAAAATATGATTTATTTTTAGTTAAAAGTGGAAAATCTCGGAAAACTTATATGAAAGCGACTAAAGTGATTCAAGAAGACCTTTAGTAATTTTTTATGATCTTTTTTAATATGCAATAAAATGTATAGGTCCACTTGGAAAGTGATTGAGTATTGACAATTTTTATGAAATAATTTCAATTATCAATAGAATTTTGAAATTTTATCTAATTTTATTTTATTCTTAAAGTACTTCAAAATACCTTTCTTTTGGTGGTCTAATCATACAGATTGGTTACCTGGTTGGGAAGTTACAATAATTTGAAAATGCGGAAAATTCTCAATAATTAACATAAAAAAATATGATTTATTTTTACTTAAAAGTGGAAAATCTCGGAAAACTTATATGAAAGCGACTAAAGTGATTCAAGAAGACCTTTAGTAATTTTTTATGATCTTTTTAAATATGCAATAAAATGTATAGGTCCACTTGGAAAGTGATTGAGTATTGACAATTTTTATGAAATAATTGCATTTATCAATAGGATTTATTTTGAAATTCTATCTAATTTTATTTTATTCTTAAAGTACTTCAAAATACCTTTCTTTTGGTGGTCTAATCATACAGATTGGTTACCTGGTGCGGAAGTTCCAATAATTTGAAAATGCGGAAAATTCTCAATAATTAACATAAAAAAATATGATTTATTTTTACTTAAAAGTGGAAAATCTCGGAAAACTTATATGAAAGCGACCAAAGTGATATAAGAAGACCTTTAGTAATTTTTTATGATCTTTTTTAATATGCAATAAAATGTATAGGTCCACTTGGAAAGTGATTGAGTATTGACAATTTTTATGAAATAATTGCAATTATCAATAGGATTTATTTTGAAATTCTATCTAATTTTATTTTATTCTTAAAGTACTTCAAAATACCTTTCTTTTGGTGGTCTAATCATACAGATTGGTTACCTGGTTGGGAAGTTCCAATAATTTGAAAATGCGGAAAATTCTCAATAATTAACATAAAAAAATATGATTTATTTTTACTTAAAAGTGGAAAATCTCGGAAAACTTATATGAAAGCGACTAAAGTGATATAAGAAGACCTTTAGTAATTTTTTATGATCTTTTTAAATATGCAATAAAATGTATAGGTCCACTTGGAAAGTGATTGAGTATTGACAATTTTTATGAAATAATTTCAATTATCAATAGGATTTATTTTGAAATTCTATCTAATTTTATTTTATTCTTAAAGTACTTCAAAATACCTTTCTTTTGGTGGTCTAATCATACATATTGGTTACCTGGTTGGGAAGTTACAATAATTTGAAAATGCGGAAAATTCTCAATAATTAACATAAAAAAATATGATTTATTTTTACTTAAAAGTGGAAAATCTCGGAAAACTTATATGAAAGCGACCAAAGTGATATAAGAAGACCTTTAGTAATTTTTTATGATCTTTTTTAATATGCAATAAAATGTATAGGTCCACTTGGAAAGTGATTGAGTATTGACAATTTTTATGAAATAATTTCAATTATCAATAGGATTTATTTTGAAATTCTATCTAATTTTATTTTATTCTTAAAGTACTTCAAAATACCTTTCTTTTGGTGGTCTAATCATACAGATTGGTTACCTGGTTGGGAAGTTCCAATAATTTGAAAATGCGGAAAATTCTCAATAATTAACATAAAAAAATATGATTTATTTTTACTTAAAAGTGGAAAATCTCGGAAAACTTATATGAAAGCGACCAAAGTGATATAAGAAGACCTTTAGTAATTTTTTATGATCTTTTTAAATATGCAATAAAATGTATAGGTCCACTTGGAAAGTGATTGAGTATTGACAATTTTTATGAAATAATTGCATTTATCAATAGGATTTATTTTGAAATTCTATCTAATTTTATTTTATTCTTAAAGTACTTCAAAATACCTTTCTTTTGGTAGTCTAATCATACAGATTGGTTACCTGGTTGGGAAGTTCCAATAATTTGAAAATGCGGAAAATTCTCAATAATTAACATAAAAAAATATGATTTATTTTTACTTAAAAGTGGAAAATCTCGGAAAACTTATATGAAAGCGACTAAAGTGATATAAGAAGACCTTTAGTAATTTTTTATCATCTTTTTAAATATGCAATAAAATGTATAGGTCCACTTGGAAAGTGATTGAGTATTGACAATTTTTATGAAATAATTTCAATTATCAATAGGATTTATTTTGAAATTCTATCTAATTTTATTTTATTCTTAAAGTACTTGAAAATACCTTTCTTTTGGTGGTCTAATCATACAGATTGGTTACCTGGTTGGGAAGTTCCAATAATTTGAAAATGCGGAAAATTCTCAATAATTTAACATAAAAAATATCATTTATTTTTACTTAAAAGTGGAAAATCTCGGAAAACTTATATGTAAGCGATTAAAGTGACTTATATGAAAGCGATTAAAAGAAGACCTTTAAAATATATGGATTTTGGAAATAGAATGAAGTATTCAAAAAAATAAAAATTATATGAAAGAAGATATAAATATCACTAAATGTATCCTATACAATATATTTTATTATTTATTCGCTTCTTTACTATCAAATGAAAAGAAATTGTATTCTTGACAATGTATCATCATCACACGCACGTGATTGCACGTAAATATTATTCTTATTGTTATTATTTTTTTTATTTTACTATTATTTATTATATACAGCATTTTATTATCATATGTATTATTGTGTATAGCAATTTAAAGAAAGAAAGAAGGTTTTTATACTTATTTTTTTTGTTTTGTATTTATTTTTATTATTCTGCGGTTATTTATATAATTTTTTTTTTCATTCATCTTCTTATAACAATATATCTAATATAAAAAAAAAGATATAAACACTAAAATACTTCAAAGCTTTGTCATCTACTGCTATTATTAAAATATATATACGCCGCATATACAGTAAAACTTATGAATATTAAGGATTGAAGATATTACAGGATTTATATAGAGAAAATGGTGTTTAAGTCAATCCTTAATTTAACCATACATGATTAAGTTGAAAAATCATAAAGTTATACTTTCATTAAAAGATAAATATTAGGTATTTTGGGATTGATATCTGAAAAATTAATTTATTGATTCCTTTAGAAAGTTATGATAAAATGGTATTTTATTAGCATATGGATCACAAAACCATTTTTCCCGTATGGAATTCAAATCAATGATACTATCGTTTTATTTAAATAAATACATATATACATACATATTACCTCTTTGCAATCGTATTTCATTTTTCTATTCATTTTCATTCATTCACATATCATCATCATTTACTTCTTATTATATTGTTATATTATAGATAGACTATTTTATGAGGTATTTTATATTTTTTTTTTTTAAATAAAATTCAAAGCACGTAGAATTTGATAAACATGGAGAAGAAAAAGAAAGAAAAAAAAAAGTTTTAAAAATACAAAAAAATTATACTTAAGCATAGCCCCACGTATTTCATATAAAAAAAAACGTATATTTTTATAATATATGTGTTTGTGTGCTGTGTGTATATAAATAAATTGAATTGAAATAAGAAAGTCCAAAACCAAATGAATAATTTGTCTATACATTTCTATATATATATATATATATATATATATTTATGCGTGACTGTCACTTCTTTTACTCTGTGTATATATGCCCATATATATTATTTATATTTCTTATCGATATCAACTTTATATTTTGAATAACAATAACCCCTTTGTTATTTATATATTACACAAGTATGGTATATATATTATTGTTTAGTGGTGGGTGTTTGTGTAAATTTGTATTGAACATATTGAATTATTCGTCAACATATTGTACCTTTAAATATTTTACATATATAGAAATTGTTGATATTGATATTATTTATTATACATATAATGTTGTGTTGTATAAAACATTCAATTGATATTTATTTTATTTATATACATATCGAAAATGATGATACTATTTTTATTTGTTTTATTTTTCTTTCAAAAAATACCTTTGACATCCGTAAATAAAGGTAAATTTTTATATTGCGTAATATTTAAAAAAGAAATAACACTCGCAATTCGATTTAATATCTTAATTTATCGGATATAAATTCTTTTGATTTGTATAACTTCATGTATAGGAATTATCAAATACCAAAACGTGCACAAATGAAACTAAACTATTAAGAATGAAAATACGACGTTTATTTCCAGTAACAGACAGAATTTCCTTGGAAAATGTTAAAGAATTTCCTACAAAAAATTATTCTATAATTGTACAAAATTTCCATAAGCAAATTAAACCGAATTTCTTCCGTAAATAAAATTGAATTTCTTTAAGCAAATGATTCAGAATTCCCTCAGTAAATTATACCGAAAATTGTATCTGAATTACTTAAAAAATGATACAGAATACCTTCGGGAAATTATAGAAAATTTTCTTAAACAAAACATGAAAAATATCTTTAAACAAATCATACAGAATTTCCACAGTTAATTATACAAAAATTTCATTTAGAATAACATACAGAATTTCCTTTTAAATATTATATACAAAAATTCCTTCACAAAATAATACAAAATTTGCTTACAAAATTATTCAGAGATTCAGAGAATATCTTTATGGAAATTAAACAGAATTTCCTCATAAAATGGTAATGACAATTTCCGGACAAAATTATAAAGAATTTCCCAACAAAATTTGTATCTTAAATATAGTACTTTGTTAGATTGCTTTTAGAACATTTAAATTATCATATACAAATTAATATTTTGTTGAATAATACAAAGCTGTTCGGGATATGCGAAAACCCGCATCACTCTATAGTTCACCTAAAGTATATTGATGTGCAAATTATTAAAAGATAATTTTCCAATAAACACTAACAAAGAGTTGATTTGTAAATTTATTACATCTAGAAGATTGTTAAGAAAAATCGGAGTATTATTTTAAGGTTCTTTTTTTAAAGTTGAATGCAAAAAAAATTTGGACTGGAAAATATACAATAAGTCTTATAACGTTGCGACTGAATTTAATTCCCTATTTTCTTAAACAATCATCATTCTATGGATATATTCATGAAAAGTTTTAAGATAAATTGCAGAAGCTTTTATCGATGGATCGATGGATAATTGTCAAAAAGTATCGACCTTATTAATGATAGTATTCAATTATTGAACAAAAAAATCTACCTTTGAATAAATGCATAGATATTTTCTACTTAAAAAAACATATTCAGATATTCTGTAATCTTAACTTTGATAAAGAACATTGATACTGAAAACGATTTAATATTGATGATTTTGAGTAAGTTTTTCACGATAAAAGACAAAGTAACAACAATTTTTCCACTTGTTTTTCATTTTCATTGGGGGATTGATTTTCCAATTTATTGAAGCTTTCTCATTGAAAACAAAACGTTTAGATACAAAGAAAAATACAGCAACTTCTATAGCAAATCCTTTTGTTTTATATTAGAAAGTCAACATTACGGCATGAATGAAAAAATAAAACAATCTGTTTATGTAAAATAAATTTGAAATTATATGAACTGAATATTAGGGTGTGGAATAAAGTAATTTTAAGATTAAGTAATCTATTAAGTAATCGATTTCATATCGTAAAACTTGAATTTAAAACTTTAAAAGGTATAATAAGTAATCTTCCAAAAATATGTATTGCCATTCAATACAGTATAAACAATATTTTTATCGTTTCGCTCGAACGATATTTATCTGATAAGTAATAAACAAATTTGTCAAACAACTAAAAAAAACTAAAATATATTATACAACAATTGAACAATGATGCAAATATCCAAATGATGATTATTATTATATATCCTTGATTGTTTTATATGAGAGACGTGAAAGCATATATAAGATGCTAAAGTTTAACTTTACATAACTCAAAAATAGCATCAAATTACATATTTATAATTGATTAATTGTCTTAATTGTCTGTATAAAATAGTAATTGATGGGTTATATATTTTTGAAAAAAATGTATACATAATAGAAGATGAAAAAAAACAGATGATCAACAATAAAAGTGTACACACACAATTTATATTGTTTTCTTTTTTTTTTTAAAGGTATCTTCACCTTGTATTATTATTATTATTATTATTATTTTACCACCTACACACTCAACAACGTAAAATAAACACACGTTTTTTTTGTAATTTGACTTTTCTTATTTACATATATAGCATATTTTTCCATTATCCATTATTAATTTAGTAATATCGTTTTCTTTTGAATAATGTATATTTATTTGTAAAAAAAATTTTTTTGGTTGTAATAATAATGTGAAAAATAAAAATACCATTGACTTGTTTTTGTTTTTACCTTTTCTTATATCATCGTATATTTTATGTAATAAATTTTCAATCAATGTGTACCTTTTTATAATGAAATAATAATAATAAAAAAGATTCAATCAATCCCCCTTCTGATTGATATCTAAATTGACAATCGATCGTGTAAATATAATCAGCAAAAAAAAAAAAAAATTGTTAAATATTTACAATTAGCAAAAAAAAAAAAAAATAAAATCGATAACGAAACAGAAAGTTTACTGAATTAATTATCAAAATTCAAGTTTTTTCTTCTTCTTCTTCTTCTTCTTAATTTTTAGATCTTATATATCGTGTTTTATATATTAAAAAGATTGAAATGACTTTCAACAAAAAAAAAATAAACAATTTGTGATATACTACTCTAACCACTACACCTGCTATTTTATTCGAATGGTCGAATATTTTGAGATGCCAAAAAAGGACTTTAAACACAATAAACAATGAATATAAGATTCATATATTTCGGTTTATGAATCCAATGCCTTGTCCACTTTCGTGCGACCACTTTTTGGATTGCTGTTGACCATTTTAGCCTTATATCACTCATAGCAGTTCTCCTATTTTTTCACAGTTGCGTTTACCACGATCAGTAACAAATTTTACCACCACTTTATGTGGCTCAAATGAACCGGTTAAACCATATTCTATTTAAATATCTGATACGGTAGACTTATAATTAGTTACATTAAGTTCTTTAGCAATATTTCGTATTATTCTTATTAATAATAAGATTAAAATGAACCATACAGTCCCGACTTAAGTCCAATAGAATCGTTGTGGGCATTGATAAAACAAAGTAAAATACATGATATGAAAGTTACAATTGAAGGAGTGAAGAATTCCAAGGAAATATCATTGAAATGCGGAATACAAAAACACCGGATGAATGTAAAATTTTAGTAAATACAACGTTTAAGAGAATGGATGATATTATAAAGGCCAAAGGAGGCGTTACAAAGGAGATTAGTGGCGTATAATCTAAGTGTCCGATATTATAATGGTCAAATTTCTTTTTTTGAAATTGAATAATTTTGAAATAAATTCCATAAATAATTGAATTTAAAAGATTTTTTACTTCTGTCTGCGCAATTATTTAACTAAAACCATCATTTTATGAAATAAAATTGGAAGGATTAAAAAATTATTGTTTAAAGTCCTTTTTTGGCATCTCAAAATCGAGCATACAAATAAAATAGCAGGTGTCCGATATAATAGTGGTTAGAGTAGCATATACACAAACATATATCGATTTAATGGTGACAATTGAATCTGCTGTATATATAATTATCATATTAGTTATTTGGTTTTTATTATCATTATTTTATTTTCAATGTGTGTTAATTTTAACTTTTAAGAACAGGGACTGTTTTCTGGTTTTATTATACCATACAAAACCAAAAAAAAAAAAAGTATATAGAAAATTTATTATCTTTAAATGATGCCCATTTTTTTTTTATAATCAAATTAAAATAAAATATTGATGGCGCAGCAAATCTTTTTTAATTGTATACGAATTTTATATATATTCAAATGATGTCATATTTTGCATACACAAAAATATTTGTAATAATAATAATCAAAATAATAAAAAAAAAAAAAATTATTAAATATATTTATAATGGTTATGTATGTATATTGTATACAATACAATTAATATATGAATGGATATAAATAAATATTATTATTTATATTTTCATTGAAATTTTTATTTGATTATTGTCATATATATATCGCATCTTCGTTTAGCAACTCGCGTTGTAGAATCACAAAAAATGTATATGATTAAATTACACAATTATATTTGTATATCTTAAAATATTGTTAATAGTATATACTTGAAAATTTAAGAAGGTTCTTTTAGTATTTTGTTTATTTATATATAGTTTATTTGCGTTAATGTTATCAGCTGTATGGCAGAAACTTTTATTATTGTTTAAATCATGTTTAAGTAAAGGTGGTATCCTGTATTGAGTCATATGAATATATAAGTGAGAAACAAATTGTAAAGAATTTTGTATTTGGGAAATGTTTATGAATTAAAGTATTTTTATACAAATTTCAAGCGAATCGAAATTATACAATCTTAAAGCACATAATAATGGCTTATAAATGCGTTGTTATTATCAAATTGATAATTTTATTAATCATCAAAAATGTATCGAATACGATAAAATCCTTATCATTGAATTTTTATATGACTATATATTAATTATAAGCGGTACGTTTTGATTATGTGAATTTTATAAAAAGTCTATTTAAGGTGTATTGATTACATAATCTCTATAGAGTTAATCATTCGAATTACACATTGTTTTGGTTTTAATAACTAAAAATCGATAATATTATTGAAATTACATATTTTACATTAATTTTTAATGGGTTTTGTTTAGTAACTCTATGAGAATAATCCAATTAAACAGATAAATCTTACATATGCATTCACAAAAAACTCTGTCAATTAATTAAATTTTCTTTTTTATATGAGGTAAAATCACATATGATTATTTGCCATATTCAACTATATACATTTATTAGAAACGTAATACTAAAGAATTGTATTAACAGTCAATCAATAATTACAATCAAATGATAGAGAGAAATTCACTTCATCTTTTTATTATTTCCTAAATAGGGAGTTTAAGGGAGCAAATAACAATCATTAATACATTTTCTATATCAATTAAAGAAATCTTCCAATTTATATCAAAAAAATCCATATATTTTATAAAGACATTGATTCATAAAAAACAAGTACAATTAAATGAAAAGATTTTTCAAAAAGATGTCAAACTTATCTGATTATAGATAAAATTTGTTTTGAATATAGAGACGATAAAGTAATAACAAATAAATTAGGTAAAATTCAATGGTAAGATTCAATAACTATATTTTTGGAATTCTATTTAAAAACGCAGATTAAATGCACATGGATCTTGCAATTAAATTTGGCAAATTATATCTCAACTTATTCTCAATATATTTTCCCTATGTGGTAAGAATTATTGTAAATATACAAACAAAATTGAATGTATAAATAAAATGTGAACTTTAATAAAAATGATAAAGTAAAAAAGGATTCAGTTAAGACTTGGGATTCATTGTCAATTTGATTACGTTTGGACAATGAAATCTTGCTTAAGTTTCTATAAACTATTTAGCTTAAAATACGTATACTATACAATAGTTAATATAAGAATTTACTAAATTAGATTTAAAGTGTATTTCTAAATATACAGTCGCACTTTCAGTCTATCTCAGAGCTTGCAATATTAACCCATAACTTGGCAAAGTTTTAACGGAATCCTTTATAAAAGATGAACAACTTGAAAGAAATCATTTAAAATTTATACTAATTTATGATTTACTGTATGTAGACCGAAGATCACAGTCAAGTAAATTCAAAAATAAAATTAATTTTATACAAAATAAACAAAATTTTAAGCCGCTAATTTGGTTTTTTTTGGAAATATCTTATATATATTTTATATATAGACCAGAATATATCGAATTAACGAATATTGCTATTATAATATTTATAATGAATATGTTATGTTTGACAGAAAGTTATTATTGTAAAATGTTGGGATATTATTCGCAGATGCTGATTTCAAATTGAGATCTGTGATGTAGTTAAAAAAAACTAATACACTAATAAACTAAAAAATCCTCAACAAATTTTGGGGTTGGTTGGTTCGAATCATATATACTGAACAGATAAAATAGCTATTTGTTTTTTGGTTAACTGAATTTTCCAAAAAATTAAGAAACCAATCAAAGAGAATGCTTTTGCTGGACCCTAAAACTAATTGACGATTGTAAAGCGAATATCCAATAGACATCAAATTAAAATTCCAATTTAATATAAAAACCTTAACCTTTTGGTTACTCTAAAAAAGTTTATATATGAATGAAACAAAAACCTTAAAGGATGCAATTAAAGGAAATCTTATAAATCCCATGAAGCTCATTCAATTTCGCAGTCATATAGTACCGAAAAACTTATATAATAAGCCTGAAATCAAAGATTAAAAATTCAAGAATGGAAAATCCAAAATTCCAATCAATAATATATTTACATATTATAAAATTAAATATAGTATATATACGTTTAATTATATATATTAGTATATATGACTCAATTGAATGAGAATTTTAATTTCAATGTACAAAATAACAAATCAACATTAACAATAATAATAAAGTGGAAAAAATTTATAAATAAAAATCGTACGTACAGACAAAAATTTATGTAAATTGTGTTTTAAACAAAAAAGAAAAAACAACAATCCAAAATAAGAAGAATATTAACATTTTTTTTTCTTTTGGATTTTTTTTTTATTTAAATAAATAAACGATAAATGAATAAATAAATAATAATAAATAATTATTTATAATTATAATAATAATAATAATAATAATAATAATAATAATATTTTATAATATTACCTTACTGATGCTAACTACCATATTTTTTTTTATTTAATAAATGAAATAATCCAAAGTCGTCTATAAAACGTCGTATTTATTTTATTTGTAAATGCATTCAAATGATGAAAATATATTATTGATATGACGAACGATATGAGATAAATTCATTCAATTCCAAAAGCAAAACAAATAAGGTTCAAGTGTTTTATCTATTATATTTATATATATTAATTTAATATAATTGCCAATCACACACCTGTTGTTTTGGATATATGTTTTTGAAAAATATGATGATAAAAAGAAAATTATATCTTTCTTATCTCTCGATATGGCGGTAAAATCATCGATGTATTCAAATTGATATTTTTTATAAAAGATCTTTTCTATTTTATACACACACAAAAAAATCCATAATTTTGCAACACAATTTTTAAATTTTTCTATTTTAAAACCCGCATTAAACAAATATATATTTAAATCATAAAAAAAAAGACTTTATAATTTTTTATGTTTACGATTTTTATGTTTAAAAAAAAAAAGTAATATGCAAATTTCATTTAATGACACATTTTAAAAAAAATATATATTTAACTTTTAAAACTGCGAAGATTTTTAAATATAGAATTAAAAATGAAAAATCACAAAAACAAATCAAATCTGCACACACCTTTTATTATTACAATTTTAAAATTGTATATATATTTAAAAGAAAAAAAAATCTGTCTGGGTTTGCTGCGGGATCATCATCAATACAAATATGTATATCATATATATACATAAATAATTGTAAAATAATAATAATAATAACAAGATACACCAACACTCACAAAACCTTGCACGCAAATACGATAGAAATATTAATATATATTTTTTTTTGACATTCACCACATCTATTCGTTAAATATATAGAAAATATTTCTGCATTTCCTCCGATAGACTAGACACAAAATTTATTTGTAAAGAAAATGCAATGTAAAACCACAACAATTAAAAAAAAAAAAGGATTAGTTTATATTTTTTCGATTGAAAACTAATGGAAAAAAATAACCCGCCCGCACTTAATTTGTTTTTTTAAATGTACATATATCTAAAAATATGTCATCTCATATCTCGTTTGTTATTATATATTTTTTATATAAAATTTAAATACCCAATTCAGTATACAAAAAAAAAATAAAATCGCGATTAATTTAACAAGAAAAATAAATAAAACAGAATCCGATATCTGTTTTATAGCACTCACTCGGATATACTGAATTATAAGTGACTGATTTTGAATTATTTACTGTACGTACGTACCCGCAGCAAATATACCGAGAAGACTAAACAGTAAACATAAACAAAAAAATAAAAAAATTAAATGATTGAGGAAAACTGGTTGATGATGGTATATAATAATACAATCCAATATACCCATTATTTTTGTATTGCTTATTATATGCTGAATGCTGATGCCTGATGCTTCTATACTAATACAATTCCAAATCTCTCAGTGGTTAAAATCTCAATGATTATAACAATTATGATATTATACAGACAGAGTTTATGAATGGGTATTTTTATCATAAAATATATATTATGCTAATGTTTGTTTTTTAAATATCAAATAAAATGAAATTGAAAATTTTTTAAAACCCATTCATTGATGTATTACGACATACAGTAAAACGACAATGTTAAACTACAAATTTTAAAATATGTATAGAAATTTTGTACAAATTATGATATTGTTATTTCTTGCGTAGTGTAAAAACATTTTTATATTTGTATTCAAACAAACGTATACCATACCTTAGTCGAGAGTATGTAAAGATATTTATAAATATAAATTTATTTTACTTGTTTTGTTGGGGAAAATTTCATAGAGAAGAAAATGTTATCTATAATACACAGTCAAACCAACACTTTATAATCAGTCAAACACTGTGGGACTGTATATATGTTGTATTTAAGCATTTTATATATGGATGGATAGAGTCTCGATAAAAAAAAACATGCGTTCCATATTCAATACATTTTTGTAATCCCCCCATTTATACATGATGGTATTTATATTATATCATTCTGGTATAGAGTGTACAAGAATTTTTGTTGTATTATATATGCATACAGTAAAAGATTCGATCCAATTTCTCATATATATTTTCATAGTCATTTATTATGTATATACCGACTAGTATTACAAATGGGTAGGTGGTATATGCTGTTGCTTTAATTCAATTAAATTGATAAAGAAAATAAAAACAAACAAAGGGGAATGAAAACTAAAGAGTTGATATATGGAATAACATAATAATGTGACCAAATGAGTTTCCTTATTCTGGGTAAAAGATATTCGGAAATGTTCTTTAAAAAAGTAAAGAAATGAATGAAACTGAAGAATTCGAAAACGATTATTTTCTACAACTAAAATGGTTATGGGTTAAAATTACAAAAAATCCAAAATCCAAGAAAAAAGGGAAAATATTTAAATTAGGAAAAGTTTCAAATTACAGACATTGTGAACTATCGAGATTGAACTGTGAATAATTATTGAATCGAATTAACAAAATCGCTTGATACTTTGAAGAATCAATTCTATATAGAACATAATTTGACAGTTCTGATATCATTTAGCTAAATTTTCTACTCATCGTACTTAATCGAATACGAATTTTTGAACAATGTTAAACTAAACCATTTAATAGTACTATGTGTCTAGATAAAAACTTCCACAATCATAAGACTATACAAAATAGGCACCCCCGAAAATCTAAAATAATTTTCCTTGATCATGTTATACGGTTATTTAATAAAGAACAATTTTTATCAAATCAAATTACTAGTTTTGTGGTCGAGAATTATAAAATAAACAAACAAGACAATTTTTTTAATTATTCAATTTTTAAATTACAAAAATATCAAATACCAAGAAGTAGAATATATTACCGTATATATAGGTGTCGATTAGTATCCAAATAATAATAATGTTAAAGGGCGCAGTTAAATTCATACCGTTGGTATACATTCCTTTTAAGGACTTTACATTTTGTGGTGTAGTATAAAATTGTATAAATATAAAGGAGAAAATTATGTGTATTACAGTATTATAGAGAAATCAAGCAACAGACTTTATATTTTATGTATTATATATTGTATTAAATGTAGACACATTTTCATCTTATAAAAGACCACCACCAAAAATTATGCTATGTGTTGAAAAAAAAACATCCTATTTGATGATTTTAAGTACTTAAAAATGGAAAATGTTTAATGAAAATTCTTAATTGCAATTTAATGGAAAATCAGAAATGAAAAGAATGGAAATTCTTCTTGTTTCATATACTCTAAAAGATTTAATGGACTATATTGATCATTTAAATTTATTATCTCTAAAGTTTTTAAATATCATAGGATCCTTTCAAATTATATTAGAGTTCAAATTCTTGTATATATCCTTTAAAGGAAAATTAATTTTCTATATTATTATAATAAATAAGTTTTATTGTACCTAATTTAACAAACTTTTGTTTTCTATAATTCTATTTATATGGAAAAGATTACTTTAGATTTTATTTGATTTTCATTGAGTTGCGGATTGTACTTAAATTTTTATATCTTTATTTGTTAATTTAATAGTTAAATTTTCATTATTATTCTTATAAATTCTACTATTATATGCATTTTATTTTTAACATTTTTTCTTTTCCTTTGTTCTTTTCAATATCTTTATATGTCCTTTTTATTCTTAATTGAATTTGAAAATGATTTTATTTTGGTTGTTCAATTCTAAACAATTAAATAATCTTATAATTTTTGTTATAGATTTTCCATTCAAAATATATAAAGAAGCCCATTGAATCATAAATTTTACTGATTTTATGGGAATTTTAAAGTATATAACTTTACTGAACAGAAATACTTTGTATTATTTAAATACTATCAATAACTAAAACTAGATTCTATACGTTTGCTGTGAAAATTTTTCATTTTTTTCAATCAATCAAATCAGCATGAATTGACACTGAAAATCCAGAGGAGTCTATCCAGGATCCAGAACAGAATAGATTTAATTCAACCCATTTAAAATTAACAGGTGAATATTAAATTTATAAATTTATTCTTATTCTTTTTTTTAATTTTCTTACTAATTGTAATTTATAATTTAACCTTTTAATTGCAGAGATGATGGATATATGAAGATCTATCAAGATTTAAGAAGGTGATGTCGACTTACATCATTTTGAGTATGGTCTAAATAATTAAAGGTTTTTCTTTACCAATTGGATGTTGAAATGAAAATGAAAGAAAAATGAATTCTAGTCATCACAATAACAAGATAAATTGTAAGTATCAACAAAATATATTACAATATTATTTCGTTGAGATGGAAAAGAATAGAAAATGAATGCGTGGAAAATGAAAGAAAAATCAACTTTAATCAAAACATAAACAATTATTTCGTTAAGATGGAAAAGAATAGAAAACCGATATAGAAAATAAAAGGAAAATCAACTCTAATCAGCACAACAAGATGAATTGTAATCATCAACAAAATATTCCTTTAAATTTCGGTATACTTTTAACAATCCTCTGTAATTCTGTATATTAAATAAACCTATTAAATTTATTTGAACCTTACATTTAAAAAAATAAGCAAAAACACTTCGGTATAAGACACGATTTATATTTTTCGCCTCTTTATAATATATTTTGTATATCTACAATTACACCTAAAGTATATTCTATAGATATAGTATAGAGAGTTATATATAATACTATTCAATTAAACGTTGCCAAAAATTTTATCTTGAAAAAGAATACACAAATTCATATAAAACTAGATACATATAGATTTAAGGGTGTATACTGTATATATAACAAAATATCCTTTTTAATATCTTACAAAACAAATACAACTTATTATTATATGTCCTTACATCTTATCTATCTATTTCAGAAAAAACATTTATTATAAACATATACATATTCCATATATATATATACTACAATCCAATATAAGTACAATAATAGCATATTTTATCTATATGTATTGCTATATACATGCTTTTTTGCCAGTAACATATTCATATAAAAATTATAAGCAAAATGTTTTGTCTTAATCAAAAAAGGTTAAGGTATATATAGAAATAAATAAATAGAATAGATATATGCCTTTCTATATATGTATATAAGCACCTGTACACCGTATTTATATAATAAGTAAATATTTTTGTAACTATATAATACATTTGTATTTATTTATACATATATTACGATACAAATACAAATATAGGTGAGTTAATAATGTTGTAAACTCAATTTGTTACAATATTATTGTATATCTATGACACTTTATTAATATGTTTGAATATGGTAAAAACCTTTTGTATAGTAAGAATGATGAAATGAAAATTTTAATATATTCTAATCCTCTTAAACGACGAATATACCTTTTTTTATATAAATAGACCTAGTCTAATTATGAGAGTGTAATTCTATTAAGTATATGTAGTGTAGTATTTGAATTATTAGTTTGTTTATATATGGAAAATTGAAATAATTGAAATTGAAAATTGAAAATTGATTTTTCATTGATTATCAATCCATTTTTATCGATAAAAAACAACTTTAGACGGAATACCTTCAAATATCTCAAAATACAAAGATCTAAAGTGAATGAAGCTGTTCAATTTAATATGCATTTTGTAATCCTTTCTATTATAATTTTGTATATTAAGTTTATGAATTTTGAATACATTATAAGAGAATGAAATGATTTATCTGTTAAGTTCTAACAAAAAAGGATTTTCAATAGCAATCATAACAAATTATAATATTTGTGGATCTATCATCAGAAATTGGAATGAATAGATTATAAATAGAGCTAAATAAATACTATCAGATCAGGTCAACTTATCATTCATATAGTTAAATTATTTATCTAATTTTGTAAAGGTATAATTTAAACTGTACTGTAATTAAAAGTTCTATAAAAAAGTTCTTAAGTTCTATAAAAAAATAATGAAATATACAAAAAAAATTAACAAAATGGAATGTGAATAGTTTATGTATGGTAAATTTTCTAGTGATAGTGTTCGAGATCGATCGAAACATTTAAAATCTTTTTATTTTACTCACGATCTATCGTCTTCAACATTCAACCAAAGCCAAAAAAAATATCTTAATATCATTCAGATTTCCCAAGAGAAAAAATATTTAAATTATCAAAAATTATATAAAGATAAACTGCGATTTGGGTAATTATATAATGACAAAATTACAAGTTAAATTTAATATATGTGATATAAGTTAAAACCTGAAATATGTAAACAAATCAAATATCGTGGAGAAATAAATATATAAATATAAATTTTAAAAAATATATATAGTTAGTTTGTGTTAGTATAATTAAAAAAAAAAAAAAACTATAAATACTAAATTATAAAATAAAACTTAAAATTAAATAAATTAAAATTACCCTAATTAAAATTACCCTAACAAAGCCCAATAATTATAACAACGATGATTTTTTCATGGGAAGGGGGGTCCTCAAACAGACCAGAGCTATTGGATAGGAAGAAGTACTTGGCGCGTAGTCGGTCCGCTGTAGGACTAGAGGGCTGGACCCAAGTACTCCCTGGATATAGGATTTAAGATCAAAATGATAATTGGCGCCTTTCTCAGACATAGAATGCTGAGTGGCAAGACCCAATCAAAATATTCATTTATATATATATATAGGATAAAGTATTGTCAAGTAATCAGTCCATTAAAAAGAACTGACCACTTACAATCACTTTTTTATGGGTTTAAAGGAAAAAAGGACAAATTATTTATAAAAATATTTATATAATCAATATAAAATATAATAAGGGGTTAGTAAAAAAACAATTCATGGTAGATTTGAAAGATAGATTTTGTACAATTAGTATACAAAAAAAAAAACAAATCAATTACTTTATTTTACAATTTGTTAATTAATTATTTGTGTTAGTAATTCAATAAACATGCAATTATATTTTATTAATTAGAACTTTAATGTTTAATATAACTAATTAATTTTCTAAGATATATATTATTGAATTTGTTAATTGATAATCTACTAAAAATATTATAATTATTCTACGGCATAGGCATGCAAAATGAATTGTTTAGATTTCTAAATTTACTATAAAAAAGAATTGAAAGAATTATGTTAATGTAATCTACCATGAACAAAAATTTAGGGGCTGTTTTGTATTTCTTAAAGTAATTTACGAAAAAAATATTGATTTGTCAAAATTATTTTAATTTTAATCAACAATTATAAAAATTATAAAAAATAAAATTCAAATAATGAAATCTAATATCAAAGTATGTAATCATACGTGTTTTTATATATAAATAAATGATGAACACCTAAAGATATAATGAATATAAAATGAAAATTCTTGTGAATTTAATTTAATGAAATTGCGATCAATATTAAGATCAGCTTTGAGTTTGAAAGAAGAAACGATATTGAAAAGGGGGATTACTTTCGAAAGAATAATCTTATGAAAGGATAATGGAAATAAGTAAGCTTAATAATGATTAATGAAATCATATAATGGTAAATCATATTGTGATATCACATGTCAATTTATAAATGGTTTATAAAGATTATATTCATTGAGAAATTGTGTCCATCACTTATGGATAAAATACGATATGATTACTTTAAAATTTCTATATCAATTTCTATTTCTTCTTCTTCTTTTATATTGAATCCTTTAAATTCCTTCCTTCCTTAATTTACATTACATTTTAAATTTACAATGAAATGACAATTATATATTTTTGGTTTAATTACTTTAATGAAATACAAAATAAAAAAAAATGTTTTAACTCACTTTGGTTGGAATTTATTATGAAAATTCGTAAAGTTGGCAGAATTAAATCACACATACCTGAAAAATAGATAAAAAAAAATAATTATTTTAGTTATTTTAATATTAAAATTGTAATGTTGTTCTATGCAATTGAAATAAATTTAATTTATATACAAGTCATTTAATTTTTTACCTGGGGGGACTTTTTTTTTATAAATACACACGGCAACTGATGTGAAATCCGTGCAAAATTGGATATGTAATCCGCAATGCAGCATCAGCAATTGAAATCTCCAAATACTCCAAAAAAATAATCATAATTATATGATCAAGTTAGAAAAAAAAATACACACACTTATAAATTAATTTAAATACAAATTAAAAAAAAAAAATTAAAAACACCCTTTAAAATAATTTCATTTTTTTTTTCATAAATACATCAATGAAATTTTCACATAGATTTCTTTACTATATAAAGAAATTTTCTTAAACTCTAAACTACTTAAAAAAAACTAATTCACTTTCTTTTAAGAACACAGCTTAATATTTTCTTAATGAATAAATCAAATACTAAAAAAAAAAAAATAATTAAACACTAAACGATTTAAAAACCACGCACATTTTAAATAATAACTTTTTTGCAATTGATTGAAATTTTACCAATTATAAAATCATCGGCTGATATACAAATTGAATAAAAAAAATTATGTATACTGTAAAATCCCGCAATTGTTTTTAAATAAAATTTTTTCTATTATGAATGCTCACATATGATAATATATTGTTGTAATATTACAATGGTGTGTATATTTACTTGATGATGATTTAATTTTAATTGCTTTTATTCAAATATTTTATTTCTGATTTGTCTGGAAAACTTCGGTATACAAATCTTTATGGATTTCTTTAAGATAACCCTTTTATGTTTTATCTTATTGATTAATTGATACATTTAAATATGTTTCCAAACAGTGCCGGAATGTCTTAATTTATATAATTTTTTATATATATATTTGCATGAATAAAATTATATTGAATTCCCCCACAGATTTCTTTACTATATATACAAAATGTCTTAAACTCTAAACTATACTTAAACACTAATTCACTTTTATTTAAGAACACTATACTAAAAAAAAATTTAAAACGATTTAAAAACCACGCACATTTTAAATAATAACTTTGCAATTGATTGAAATATCATAAAGTCTTCATAAATTGATACAAAAATTTTATACTGTAAAATCCCGTATTTGATTTTATATAAAATCATTTTCTATTATGTATTTGATTCATATATGATGGAATAATTATTGTTGTAATAGAATTATACAATGATGATTTGTATATTTACTTGATAATATTTTAATTGCTTTTGTATATACGATATATGATCAATTGGATGATGATGATGATGTTTAATATGATGAATTGAAATGTGTGTATTGTATGTATACGTAAACATAGATATGTTTTTGAAATATAGATATCATATTTCCAATTCAATCATCGAAATTTACCAATAAATTTTATTTCTGATGTGTCTGGAAGTTTTATTCGTTAAAATCTTGATGGATTTTTTTGCAAGAACAATCCTATTTTTTTTTTATTGTAAAAAAATAAAAAATTGTTAACTATTTATAAAAAAAATGATGGGTTAAAATAAATTAAAATTTTACTTATATTTATTTTTATATTAATAATATGTAAATTAAGTTAATTTATTAAATTATTTACTCTAAAAAAAAAAATAACACGCACTTTTTATAAAATAAACCAACAACATTAAAATGTTCTAATAATGAAGACAAAAAATATCATTGCGTTTATATAGGTAAAAATAATATTACAAAGGCCTATGACCTGCTTATTTTCGGTATGTATATTGAAAAATATATTATATATTATATATATACCGGTGTGTGATAACAATTGAAATTAAATTGAATAGAAATTACGCATCTGAATTGCTAATACAATTGTTTGTGTGTGCATTTTATAAAATCAAAAATCAGAAAAAATATCCAATCATGAAATAAAACACAACCTTAATTAATTTTTCCAATTAAATAATAAACCATAATTTTATAAAGGAAAAATCTAAAAAAAAAGGATTTTCCCCGATGTCAGAGTTTTCTATATTAATCGGAAAATTGAAAGGAAAATTCTCATTTCACAAATATATAATTGATAAGATCATATGCAATGCAAATGCGAATAGAAAAATAATGCACTATATATATATATAATAATGATGATGTTAACACATCCCGGTGGAATATCTTCTGGTTCAAATAAATATTATTTAATTATATATAAAATACAACCAATAAACCTTGAATTATGATTGGATGAAATATCTCGTTCGATATATTAATCGTCATACAATGAAATTAAATAAAATTATAATGTGTTTGTTGGTGTCTGATATATGATAATGCTGTTTGTAAATGAAGAAGATTGGAATGAGATATCAATATACAAATAATTTCAATAATAATATTTAATAACCAGATTTATTCGAATACATATATATTTTATATTATAATATGTTGAGTTGATACAAAAGTAATTTCAAATAATTTACCTATATGAAAAATGATATGAAAATTTTTCGATGCAAATCCTAAAATAGATTTGTAGAGTGGATATAAATTTAAAATTTACTTTCATTCAATCATCACATTTTTCCATACAAATTTAAATATGTGTTTAAATATTTATGAGTTTATAGTTTTATGGAAAATTGAACATAATTTTTCTCATTTTTTTTTTTTTTACTTTTCTCAATCACGTTTCATGAGTGCGTTTATCTTTTTCCTATCCTACCAAAAATCCAACAAGGGATTGTTCGAAATATCCTATTCTATGGCAAAACTATTCGCTTGAATAGTTTAGTAGAAAAATGAAAAAAAAAACAGATTTGTTCAAGGGAGATTGTAAATATTGTTGTTTGAAAGTTAAAGTTTAATGGAATCTTCGTTATGTATATATCAATTTTGGCAGATTATGAACTATAACTGACTAATCGAAATAATTCTTATAATTGTGCACTTATATATGTAAAGAATAATGAACGATCTGTAACTGACCTATGGTAACTTTCCTTTACATATATACTACTTGGAAAAGTCTATATAAGAAAACAACAAAAGTTATTGTCTGTAAATCAGATATTCATTTTTCAAATCAATCGATATATTAGTTTCCCAAACCTTATATAAATCTATAAGATATTGAATAATCTATAAAATCCTTTATATTTAAATTTATGATAAAATATAATTGAATTGATTTAGATTTAAATTGAATGATATTAACCTATCAAATAAATAAATAATAATATATTGTTTATTTGTGTTTGGTGTTTTTATTTTGTGTCTTTCATTCAGTATATAAAATAATAAATATAATAAATCATATATATATTTTATATAAATAACAACAACATTTATAGAATCGATATCCGGGAATAAAAATAAATAAAATATTCACTGGTTTTTAGGCTTTCCTTTCCTTTTGGATAGTTTACCAGTTTACCAAAAGGAAAATCATGTACTATATTGTTAGATATCGTGACTATAGAAAAGAATGTGGTTATATAGTTATTAGAATTGTTAAGTTTTTCTTTTGGTATCTCTTGAAAAATCACCAAAAATGTTTTATTTTACAATAATCCTTATATAACTAATTGAAATATATATTTAACTATATCCTTGTTGGATTACTAATGACAATATAAAATATTTTGATTATTTATAAATCACTATAGTATACTTTTGCTGAGAAATTTTAAAACATTCTATACAATAATATGAATTTTCGTGCATCAGAAATGAAACCAATACCGAATTCCTTTGAATCATTGGATATGATAGACGATCATAGATCATTTGCTTTATTATGCACATTTTATAAATATTACCACCAAGGAAGGTCTAATGGAATTTTCAAATGAATTCCTCTTATAATCCAAAAAAAAATTCTCAAATGACAGCACTATACTTTATGCATTTATTAACTTTTTTCGAACCAACAGATCTGAAAATTCGTTTTTTTTCCAAGAACATATCAAGACTATATATGGAACAGTCTCCCATCAGTGGTAGTATTTCCAATCTCTTCTTATATGCCTATCAATCATTTAAATTATAACAATTTCTTCCTATATCTAAAGAATCGCTTCCACCTAAAGTGCGACTTGGACAATGGTATGAAATCACTCATATATGAGTTATGGGGAAATACATTCAAAAGTTAAATGATTTCGTTACGAGTAATAGAATTTTGAGGTTTTACGGACGCTAAATCGACTTTACCGTATTGTAACGAACCAACAAAATAAAAGATGATAATTTTTCTAAAAACCAAATATTTGTTAAGATTATCAAAGACATACCATTTAATGTGATGAATTTTTTTATTGTTAAAATTGATTATGTTTATAGGTTTATAGTCACCATTTAATGTCATGAATTTTTATTGTTAAAATTGATTATGTTTATATAGGATATCCTTTCAAAGTTATTCCACATTTTATCCAAAAACCATTTATAGGATACCATAAGAAATTGATCAATACCCTGACTTATAACATTGTATAATATTATAGATAAATATTCTTTGTAAACGCCATCGATTAGTATAAGAAAAAAGTATTAATAGGTTAAAAATGGAATTTCTTTACATATCAATTGAAAGAACCAAAAAACAATGAATTTCTAAATATTATTATGCATTAAGTATATTTTTTCTATATAATCAAAAAACGAATTTATAGCTATTTAGCACGTAAATATTTATATATATATATCATACGTCGAGAGATATCTTTAAAATGAATCTGTATAAAAATTTCAATTTCAAATTCAAATAAGAAATATATGTTATTATATATACAATACAGTATAAAATATATATTCGATATATATTTTTTGGCATATTCGCATTATGTATATACGTTCACTCTATATTGATATATACAAATAATTTATTACAAATAATTTATTACCTTTTTTCGTTATATATTTATTTATTTATAGATTTTTCTTACTATAATATTATATATATTTTTTTGTATACACATGTTTGTATACAATTCAATTTTGTTTGTTTGTCTGAATTAAATTCTTTTTCCCAAACATACATCTATAATCTAATATGAAAAAATCACAACACAATCGAAAAAAAAAAAAAATTAATGGTACTTTCGTTACCATGCAACGTTTAATCAATAAACATTTACTAACTATATACAGATATATAATATATTACATATAGGAATGCAATATATTGATGATGGAATAAAGGATATTTATTATGAGAGAAAAAATAGCAGCTATTATAGAATTTTCGCATGCATGTTTATATAACCAAACGAAATCATTTATCTAAAAGTATATATTTTGTATTATATATAATAGTTATAGGAGAAGTGAAAAAGTTTATGTTAATTAATAATTTTGTATGTATATATAATTTAAAAATTTTTAATCTTTAATTTTACTATGATATGTTTAGGTGTAATTTTCATAGTCGCTATCGAATTCAATCTCAATAAGTATTTTATCAATGATTTTGTAATTTAGAAAATAAAAGGACATCGTTTTTATGCGTCAGGATGCAAAACATACGCAGATAATTTAATAAATATAAAGTATTCTTATAAATTAGTAAGCACTTCATTGAATTTATTATAATTTATATGGGAAATTCTCATCCTAACTATCGAATTCAATCTCAATAATTTATTTTATAAATCATTTTGGCACCAATGGACGCAAAAGCAAATGCTTTTTATGGGTCAAGATACAAGAGACATAAGGATATTTGAATAAATATAATGAATTCTTAAAAATAATTATCTAAACCATTATTTTTACAAAGTATTAAATGAAAAACTTTCATCCTCACCAACGAATTGAATCTTAATAATTATTTTATAATTTATGAACTAAAAACAGATCCTTTTTATGCAACAGCATGTAATACTTTGGGATAATGTAATAAATATAATGAATTTTAAAAATAATTATCTAAATTATTATTTTTACTATACTTTATTTGGGAAATTTTCATAGTCGCTATCGAATTCAATCTCAATAAGTATTTTATCAATGATTTTGTAATTTAGTAACTAAAAGGATATACCTTTGATGCGTCAGGATGCAACACATAATTTTAATATATATAAAGGATTCGTGTGAAAGAAGGTGATGAGGATAATTTCCCAAATAACATAGTAAAATTATAATGATTATAAGGATTATTTTTACTATGTTATTTGGAAAATTATTCTCATAACCTATATCGAATTCAATTTCAGTAACTGTTTTATCAATGATTTTCTAACTTATAAACTAAAACCACATGATCCCTGTTATGTGACAGGATACAATACTTAAGGATATTTGAATAAATATAAAAAATTTTTTAAAATAATAATCTAAATCATTACATTTACAAAAGTATTAAATGAAAAATTTTCATCCTAACTATCGAATTGAATCTGAATAAGTATTTTATCAATTATTTTATATTTTATAAACCAAAAAACAGATCCTTTTTATGCGAAAGGATGTAATACTTTGGGATAATTTAATAAATATAATGAATTTTAAAAATAATCCTCTAATTCATTATTTTTATTATGTTATTTGGGAAATTATATCCTCATCACCTATCGAATTTAATTTCAATAAGTGTTTTATAAATTATTTTGGAACTAATGCACGCAAAAATACGTCCTTCTTATCCATCAGGTTTGATAAATATAAAGAATTTTTTAAAATAATTATCTAATCTTATCATTATTTTTACTATTTTTACTATGGGAAATTTTCATAGTCGCTAAATCGAATTGAATTTCAATAATTATTTTATCAATTATTTTATAATTTCTAAACTAAAAGCACATATCCTTTTAATTACGTCAGGTTGCAATATACAGCATTCTTCCTTTAAAATTACCATTTAGATAGTAATATACAAAAGTTAAATTCATCATAACTGATAAAAAGAATTCATCTCAAAGCAGATGTTTTAAAAAAAAAATTCTAACAAAAGGTTAATTAGAATAGAAGTAAAAAAAAAAAAATTGCCAATTATAATTATTACAAAATATGAGATTTTATTCTATCTTTACCATTTACATAAATATTTGTATAATTAAAAGGGATTTTTATTTGCAGTGTTAAATTTATAAATAAAATGTTATTTATTATTTTTTATATCCCTGTGTTAATTTTTTATATATTTTATCTGTTTTTTTTTATGTTTTTTTAGTTGATATCCTTGCGTAAAGAATTCTTATTATTCTTTTTCTATATAGTATATAAAACACATATAAAACAAAACAAATTCACCCTTTATGATACTAAAGAAAGGTTCACGCAATATACATAAATTTTCTACTATAATATAAATATTCGGCGGTGTGTTATGTTAAAATACTTTATACATGCACAAATGTAATTCTAAATCATTTCGGGGGGATCTACTATGACGATTACATGAATATGCATATCTATCTATACGCACAGAGTTAACATTTTAGCATCTAAAAAATATCCGTGCGGGTGGGTTAATAAAAAAATAACTAATATCCTTTGCATTTTCTATATAGTAATGTTAATAATAAAATAAGGTAACAGGACTCTATGGCTTTGCAGTATAATATAAGTTTAAGTTTACATGGTATTTGGACAAATTAAGAAACCATAATAACAGATATAGAAGGCTGTTGTCGGACGTTAAAACAAATTGTCGGTTGTAAGCTTTTAAAACTTTTTATTATTATAATTGTTTGGATTAACAACATTTTGGCTACACTAACCAACACGGCAACAGCGAAATTTTTTTAGTATGTGAATAGAAACAGTCTACGAGGTAACCGCATTAATGGCAAGAAATGACGATAAAGATCGGATATGGAAGGTTTTTTTTATCGATTACCCTGCGATTTTTAACTTAAATGAAAATGTTATTTAAAAATAATATACAATATAAGATGAACTTTATAAAAGATTTAAAATGTAATCTGAATAAAATTAATTTTAAATTTATTAACTCTCATATCACATTGTGGATTTTTGGTCACTTTTGCTTTTAACAAGGATCATTAATAGTTTTCTCTTCTATATCTATACACATATACCTATCCACATATATTTAGACCATTATACCATTTAAAATAAACTGTATAGATTTTTATATCATTTAAAACATATACTGTAGATTTACACCATGGACGATAGATAAACGAATAAAAAGCATGATTCATTCTTGAAACAAAAAATTTAAAATCTATCTTCGTAAATTAACTGAAAGTTCGATCTCTGTAAAATATTGAATAAGTTTTTCGTTAGACTATCTTTTGTTTAAAATAAAATTGAATTTTCCAAGATTTTCACAATTTTCAAACATTAAAGTATAAATTTTTTACCAAATAAACTACTGATAATGTGTTCTTGAATATTGTTAAATCTCAAAATAATTTGGGAAAATCGTAACCTGCAATATACTGAAAACATAAATGAAAATTTTCCAAAATGTATAGTGTGGAGATCAAGAGCATTATCTGTTTGAGCTTGAATCTTTATGCGAATATAAATTTGTTTAAATAATTTTGAATTGTATCGGCAGCAACAAGCAAAAGTATATATATATATATACTTGACTTAATCTTTAACTTCTTTCTTTTTTTGTATATCATTTTGTTTATGTTCAATATGTTAATATTATGGTTATCTGATCAGAAAAAGTTAAATTTGGTTTTGTTATACATTTGTTTGCTTATGTGTAAAACACTATGTGATGGATATGATGGGAAACAAGGAGTTTGAAAAGATACGATAAAAAAATTAAACTATATCCCAAAGGGCATTGAAATTTGTACAACATTTTCTTTTTGGAAATAGTTATGTATAGATTTATGTATATATGTATAGATTTAAAAATGTATAGAATGGTTATCAACTCAATAGAATTTTTTTTTTATACATTATAATTTGAAATTGCAAAGCGAAATTGAACGATCAATGAAATTAATTTTATTATTAACACAATTCAATTTATTTTTTTTTTTTTGTTTTGCTGTTGTTGTTATATCAATCACAATATATTTATAACAGAATATAAATAATAGAACGCAATATTAAATAGAATAGAATTATTATCTGTATATAATTTGATGTACCCTGAAAAGTTTTGACTTTAATAATAAAATTCATTTAATCACATACCTTTGATTTTTTTGCTATTCCCAAAGTCATTATATAAGAAATATTAATTAAATTTTATTTTAATATTATAAAGTAAAAAAAAAACCAAAAAAACAATTTAAGAAAACACACAATAAAAAAAACAAGCCAGCAACTCAATTGTTAGAAAAATAATTTACTATATAATAAAATTAATAAAACGTGTACAATTTTGTTTAGTTAAAATAAAAACGTTATCCCGATTTTTGGTCTCTATTGAAAAATATTTTATCTATTGTACATAATATGATTACGTTATAAATGAAATAAAAAAAAGAAAATTTATAATGTGTTGGTGTTTTAGAATTCGTATATATATAATAAATGAAGATTGAAATGAGATATCAATACAATATATAAAAAAAAAACTTATATATACTAAACAAAATAATTACAGCAATTTAATAACCAGATTTGTTGAATGCATATTATAATGTTGAGTTGATACAAAAGTAATTATTATATGAACTAAATTAAATTAACTTTCATTCAATCATCGCATTTTTCCATATACAAATTGCTGGTATGTTGGATAATATTCATTTGAACGATTCTTGCATTTATGAATTTCAATGCTGGAAATGAGTTATGAATGAGAAATGATTTAATTTGAGGGAAGGTATATAGTCGTTTGATGATCATATAGAAATATTTCATATTTTATTATTACATGTGAAAAAAAACCCATTTTTATATGGTAATTATCTCACTTATCCTAAAGATCCAGACGAATTCTGAGGATGTTCAGGTATATTGAAATCGATGTAAAATTGTAAGATGTAATAAAATTGATTTATCATTCGTAAGTTATAGATTACAATAAAAATTATGTTGTTAGGTAAATTGAAATTTGTATATAAAATACGAAGATTTCAATCAATGCTTTTCACAATAAATAAAAAAATAAAAATAAAAATCTGTAATATAGCTGAGGGAATTTTTATGAATGCATGATAAATTATGTTAACTCCAATATCTTGATATACACCGCATTTGCAAACACATATTCTTAAAACAACATCTTATAGATTTAAAGAATATATATATATGGTAAATAAAACACCCGGTAAAATAATTTAATGTTTTTTTAAATGCATATATAAAAAAACAAACAATGTGAATAAAATTATATGGATTATAGTAACTTAAAAAAACTAATTCACTTTATTGGAAAACTTACCAAGGAATATGAAATAATAAACGTAAAAAAAATTAACTTACAATTTTAAAATGACGAAGAACACATTTTTGAAATCTTTATTACGCAACAAACAAATTGATAAAAATTTTACTAAAATAAATATTTTTGATGTATTTCGATGTATTTGATGCAGACGAAAAAACGACTGTAAATTTTAATTTACCGCAATTAATTTTTTTATAAAATAGAATAATGCGTGTATGTATATATCGTGTATATGAGTTCATATAATGCAATATTCTCTATATAGAAAAAAATATTTGTTTGATGAAGTGCAGATGTCTGTTGTTCTAATAAAGGCAAATATAATTTATATATGCAAAATATATTATTCATGTAATCTTAATATACAAAGTCATATATATTCAGAAAATGATATTTTGATTGCTTTTGTTGTGTGAAGGTTGCTTTCAAAGTGAAATTTTCTTTGATTCAACCATTGAAAATCTATTTTACATTGTATATGTATGATATGTCTGGAAAATAGTGGTTCAAATCCTGATATTATTAACATAATAATTTTTTTTTATTCCTTTTTTTTTTTTTTTTAATTGTTCTTTATATAAATTTAAATGTACCAATTGGTATATGATAAAAATTAATTAATTAATTTTCATTTCATTCATTCATCACACATAAAAAATTGTTTGTATATTGAATAATTTAATGTGTTCAAAAATCTTGTGTAAATTTCTTAAAATGAACGTATGGTCGAGTTGGTAGCGAAGCCGCCGATTTTCACAAACAAAATTCTCACATGTAAAATAATTACATGTGAGATTTGCTTTTAATTAGGGAGGGTCATGGTAGTTTGATTTCCATCTCTGCGTGCGCACTGGTGCCACGAAGATCTCCTATGCTGGTCACAGGATGCCTATCATTCAACGATGAACCCTCCCCAAAGTTTATATATACATTGACGGTACGGGCGTTTTTGCCCGTATGGTTGGTGTATATATATTCTCGGGTATCCAAGGGGGGGGATACCCGCTCTACATACAATTATAACTGTAAATTTCTATCGTTGAAACTTACATAAGATAAAATAAAATACAAAGAGGAAGAAGAAAAAATATAACAAAGGAAAATTTTCCTAATATATTTTTTTCATCATCATCTCTTATTTTATGTTATCTTATGTAAGTTTCAACGATAGAAATATATATTGTCTGGAGTGTAGTCTGATGTGGTTATAATTTTATGGATAATCTCTCTTTTGAAGAATTTTTTTTTTTTGGTTTATTAAAAACCATATATGAAAATGAAAAGATTTTACGGTTTTCCTTTATTATGGACGAAAGAAATATTAGAAAATAATAAACTAATAAATAATAAAATGTTATAAAATTATATTCCTTTATTATATATGTCTTATAATCTAAATGAATTTCAATATATGATAAATTTTCCTTTAACATATACAAATGATGATGATGATGATGATGATAAAATGATATTTCAAAATACAAATTATTATAATTAATAATGCAATGTGGTGATAGAAAAATATAATATTAAAAAAAATAGTTTCAAACATTATCTAAAATTATATGCTCACCTTTCATCAACTATATTTAATAAGGATTACATATATTCCAAAATGTCCTGATTAATTTTCATTGTAAAACACTTTCACTGAATAAATTATGTTCATTTATAAATCTATTTTCGTTTTAAACCTTTAGTCATTAAAATATATTGAATTATTTTATAGACTAATTATTATAAATGGAATTTGAATATGATTAATTTAATTGAATTATAAGAAAGGGAACGTAAATATCTTAAAGTATTTTTAACCGATTGAATTTCCCGATATAAAATAAATATATAAAAATATCTATTCGCAAAAGTCAAAATATATTTAAATCACGAAAAATTCCTATGTAATTTTTCATGAATGTTCTAAATATTTAATAACATTGTAATTGAATGTCTTGGGAAATCTACAAATTTTGACAATTTTCCTCAAATTATTATACTTTTCGTTACGAATTTCTTTAGAAACCTTCTGCAATATTATTTTATTATTATATGGAAAAAAATATACCTTACTTTTTTTGGTGCTCTAATTATAAAGATTTGATACCTGGTTGGAAAGTTACAATAATTTGAAAATGAGGAAAATTTTCAATAATTTAACATAAAAAACTATGATTCATTTTTACTTAAAAGTGGAAAATCTCGGAAAACTTATATGAAAGCGACTAAAGTGATACAAGAAGACCTTTAGTAATTTTTTATGATCTTTTTAAATATGCAATAAAATGTATTGGTCCACTTGGAATGTGATTGAGTATTGACAATTTTTATGAAATAATTGCATTTATCAATAGGATTTATTTTGAAATTCTATCTAATTTTATTTTATTCTTAAAGTACTTCAAAATACCTTTCTTTTGGTGGTCTAATCATACAGATTGGTTACCTGATTGAGAAGTTACAATAATTTGAAAATGCGGAAAATTTTCAATAATTTAACATGAAAAACTTAAAATTTTTACTTAAAAGTGGAAAATCTCGGAAAACTTATATGAAAGCGACTAAAGTGATACAAGAAGACCTTTAGTAATATTTTATGATCTCTTTAAATATGCAATAAAATGTATTGGTTCACTTGGAAAGTGATTGAGTATTGACAATTTTTATGAAATAATTGCAATTATCAATAGGATTTATTTTGAAATTCTATCTAATTTTATTTTATTCTTAAAGTGCTTGAAAATGACTTTCTTTTAGTGGTCTAATCATACAGATTGGTTACCTGGTTGGGAAGTTACAATAATTTGAAAATGCGGAAAATTCTCAATAATTAACATAAAAAAATATGATTTATTTTTACTTAAAAGTGGAAAATCTCGGAAAACTTATATGAAAGCGACTAAAGTGATTCAACAAGACCTTTAGTAATTTTTTATGATCTTTTTAAATATGCAATAAAATGTATTGGTCCACTTGGAAAGTGATTGAGTATTGACAATTTTTATGAAATAATTGCATTTATCAATAGGATTTGTTTTGAAATTCTATCTATTTTTATTTTATTCTTAAAGTGCTTGAAAATACCTTTTGATGGTCTAATCATACAGATTGGTTACCTGGTTGGGAAGTTACAATAATTTGAAAATGCGGAAAATTTTCAATAATTTAACATAAAAAAATTTGATTTATTTTTACTTAACAGTGGAAATTCTCGGAAAATTCGTATATGAAAGTAATTATCCTACCAATTTTTTAGATAGATATATGAGAAATAGACTTGTATCAAATGTGTTTACAATTTATTATAAGTTTCATTTATAATAAATACGTATTTTTATTATAATGTTTATAGTCAAATGTTCGAAATAATCTATTATGTTCATTATATAATTAACCTCTTTTATAATTCATAAATGATAAAGCTATTATGATAATTAACGTAATAAACTTAATTAAATCCTCATATACTTGTTAAATCGCTGTAAAGTGAATAAAATGTTTCAAGTAAATAAACATACATACGCAAGCAGACATACAATAAAATTTATAATCAATATATAGAATAAAATTAAATAAATAAAAAATTGTTAATGTATTAAAAACAAAAAAAAATCTAATTCTACAAACTTAAATATGTATAACCTATCAAGCCCAAATTAGCGATTTACTCACTGCATCATACGGTGGAGGGGCTCTCCCCGCTGCAGATACCATTTATTTGTGCCCCTGCCACGCTGAAATAGGGAAAGGAAAAAATAATTGATGTATCTCTATGTCGGCTACACCTTCATCAGTGTAGACCAACTAAAGAATACAACAAATTATTTTTTTGGAATAGGAAAACCCTTGGTGCTACAGTCATTCAATATCGGGACCAGACGGCTAAACCCAATGGCTTCATAACAAAAAGGATAAAAAATCACAAACAAATACTATTGGCTTGCGGCTGTTTCGAGATTCATATTCATATATTTCAAAAAAAATATATATGTATATAAATCATCGAAGGCATATGACCAAAATATTTGTTGTGTTTTTTTTTTAAGGATATTTTTTAGGATTCAAATAAAATTTATATATTTCAAAAAAATATAATATTATATAATATAATAAATAAATAAAATATATGTTATGTTGTTAGTAAAAAAAAAATAATTGTGTTATGAAAAGATATGTAAAGTATTTATCAGTCAATTGCTTAAAGTAAATATTTTATATTATTCTTTTTAATATATAATTAACGTAAATTAAAACTTAATATGATTTTTTTAAAAAATTTCAAATTAAAATAAAAGGATTTTATTATATAATTTGTTTATAAAATTAATAAAGAAAAAATGATTAATTTAATTCGAAAAAATTTATAAATTTCATTAAAACAAATTGATTTTAACAATCAGATAAAAAAGGGAGGTAAATATTTTAATAATAAAAATAAATAATATTGAACTCACCATATAATTAAATCGATTATCTATAATGATGTTCAATTCTGGATTATTTCTATGATGGTGCTGTAATTTTTTTAATGATTATTATGTTGTATTCAATGGATAAGAATTTCGACAAAAAATTCCATATCCCTTTTATGTTGATCATTTTAAATTGATGATGCAAAATTAAACAGCTTTTGTAGATAATTTATTGATGATGATGTATTATAAAAATGAGATTTTCCATTTTTTTAACCACTACTATTTATACTGAAAATACAAAATAAAATTAATTTTTTATTGTAATTTATTAAAAATTTGATAAAAAGAAAAGAGTTATCGTAAATCATATCATATTTCATTTCATCAGGAAGAATTTTCCAACGAGTTTTCATGAGAAATTTTCTGACAACAAAAAAAAACACAAGGGATTGGGTATTTTTTATGTTGAAAAAAAAAAATTAAATATAAAAAACAACAAATAATTTACCAAATTTATTTCATTTTACACATATACTCACATACACACACAATAAAGATCACACTTTTTCTTTTTACCTATTGATCATGAATTATTTTCCGTTAATCGCAATCTCCTATAAATTTTTCCATTACGAAATGTTTTATTATTTCTCATGTTATAGAATGGTAGAATGGATTGAATTTATCATAATCTTTGGATTGCTTTAGACAATTTTCGGTTCACAATAAATTCACCAATAAAAAATTCACAAATAAAAAATAATAATTTATTTTATTCCAATAATCGCACCATCGCAATAATAAATGAACAATCAACACCAACTTTTGTAATATAAAATAAATGTGTGATGTGCATATACACTGCACACAAAAACACGAACAACAAGGTTTCATACAAATATAAATTATTATATAAAAAAAAAAACTTTATCATATATAAAATTACCGTATGTCATTCAATTTGTTATATATACTATAGTATATGTATATATAAAATATTTTATATGTGCTTTTCATATAAAAAAAAAATAAATTACGGGTATTTTTATTTCATTTGATTTTATATAGGGTGCTCCAAATATATTACCAAGAGGTTTTCAATTTGATTTGAAATGTGATTTCATTTATTAAAATAAAAATTAGAAACTTTTAAACATGGAACACAAAAAACAATATCATATCCAAATGCTTTAATAAGAAAAGTATTTAGTACGGAGATTTTCAAAGATTTTCATAATCACCATAGAAGAGTTTTTATGGCGATGGGAAAATGTTTGCACTATAGATTTTTTTTTGATAGAATTTTCTATCAGTAAAAAATTGTTTCTATTCAATAAAAAATGTACGCAGCAGGATTTGATTAATGAAAGATTTTCTAATTAACATTTGCTAAATTATTATTAATATTGGAAACTTTTTAAATTATTTTTTTTTTAATACAAACACTCACACATACTGACTTTGATTCATATTAACAATAGAAAAAAATTAAAATAATGAAATGATTTGCTTACCTTTGATTGAAAAATGCATCATCCCCTTGGGATTCCAATTCTGTATAAACTATTGAACGAAAATCTGCCAGCTGTATATAAAAAATGCTCCTTACCATTTTTCTTTTGATGCTTTTTTTTTTGTTGTTGTATTTTCATTTTCAATTTTCTTCTTCCGCAAAGACAAAAATGTAAATTTAATTTAATATTACACATTTATTAAAAATTTTATATGATAAATTAATTTATTATAATTATTAAAATTAATATTTAATTGAAACGATAAATAATAAATTTGTTGGTGCAATATTCAAGCGCACACAATTCACATTTATAAAATATATATACCTCTCTTATGATAAACTCACATCCAGAAATCATCATCAAAACTATATACAGACAATAAAAAAAAAATTACACATTCATTAAGCCCACTATAGACCATATGACCATGAATCGGTCGTATAATCGCTTATTATAATTGATTATTAATTTTCAAAAATGTATATAAATGTATCGAATATCATATATACGTCTGATATCGCCTTTACAAAAATATTTTATTTCATTTGGCCTAACGGTAAAACTGGCCTAGCTGTAAAATTGGCCTAGCTGTTTATTTCTTTTCATAAAGAATATTATATGAAAGCTTTTTTTTTTTGGTAATGGATATATATGTTTCATACAAAAAAAATATATATGTTGAATATTATATTACCATATATATTACATGGTGTATGTCTGGATGTACTGGAAATTGGATGATTGTTTTTAGATATTATTTTTGGACAAAATTATTATTCCATTTTACTTGTTAAATCACGTACATTTGAATTATTTTATTCATTTCCTTTTTTTTTTTGCCAAATAAATACATGGGAAAGGAAATTCGCGCAGAGGCGAGGTAGGAAAACTTAAATGTTAAATGTTTTAAGTACTTGGAAAATACGTATTTTGTAATGTAAGTTTTCTTATTCTTATTTTTTTTTTGTGCTTTTAATTACCGCAGAATAAATATTTCAAAAGTGAATGTGGAAAGGTTTGGATTGTATAATCACAATCATCAAATACATATTTATGTGGATAAAATTTTATCAATTTATGGAATCAAGAACTGTTCTGGTTTGATTGCTGATGATGCTGAAATGCTGTTTAAATTTGACATGGTATAAAAATATAATTATACGAATAATAAATCAAGATTGTTCAATAGTTGATGGAATGCAGTTGAAATAATATCTTTATTCATATGGAAGGATTCATAGCATTATAGAAAATTGAATGGGATTTATTTGATAGCTATATTTAATTTTTTGGTAAATATTAATCTTTATTTTTTTAGATACATAAATAATGTATCGTTGTGGAATACGGACTATTTAAAAGTATATGAATTTGCATTATATTTGGATGAGCAAGAAAACTTATTGATCTTTAGTAATTTTGTAAATCTTGATGACGGAAAATTGAGGATGTCTGAAGCTTCCCGTATAATTCCAATGACATCATAAATTTTACTGTGCTACATAATTGAGGGATGTCTCTAATTTCTTTGATATTGTTTCAGATTATATAGTAGCTGATCTTTCTAATTTGATTATTTATTTTCTCATAGCTCAGTCAGCATTAAGATAAATAATTAAATAATAATCCCGGTGGAAGGAAATGCAAATCGATGGGTATTTGTTGCTTAAAAAATCAAAATCAATTTTGAATATAGTAGAGTTGCGGGGTTTTTGTTTTTAAAAACATTCATTTAACAATTGGGTGGTAAAGTTTTACGGCTTGTGATGCATCGCATGTCCACCATCACTGCATCAGATATTGCATAACAACAAGAAAGGTAAGGAAAAGTGAAAAATTATATACGTTTTATTCTTCTTTTTTATAATCTAACTTCAAACTTTTTAATTTTATTAATGCCGGTTTTAACAATATGTCTCATCAGAAGTGGACACAACATAAATAGAAAATGATTCAGAAATATAGAATCAGATTGATATGTACCCAGTTATATTGCAGAAAACGGGATGATGATCCCGTTCAATTAAAATAAATGGGATAACCTCATATGAAATGGATATATAATACCAGTGAAATACGTTTGTAATAAGCTACCGGTCCATATCCAAATGAAAAACATAATGAATCATTGGCATATTGTACAGAGAAGCAATCGTATAACGAATCCAAAGCAAATTCGTTTTGAATACACAACAAATTTAAAAATGAATAAACCAAATGCGTGCGGAATCGTGATTGTAATCGTACATTAGAATTCAATTGTGATTTGACTGTGGTTAAAAAATATCGAAGACATGCTTTTCGTCTATTGAATAAATGGCAATGGACAGCTATCGATGTACAACAAGCATCGAAATTGAATTATGATGAGGAATGCTATGACACATATAGTTACGTGAAGTAAAACTGAATGAGAAAAAATTAGATGAAGACATCAATGAAAAGTGTAAAATCGGGGGGCCGCTTAATGTGAATTACCCAAACGTAAAAGAAATTCCTGTGCCAGCATCGACAATAAACTGATCAGTATACTGATATGATGACTATATGATTCAATGAATGACATATTGAATGAATTTAAACGTGAAAGGACAGCTGCCCCGCACATTACAAGATATTCCATAACAAATCCGCAGCAAATATAATTATGAATCTGTCAAGATAATCCAAAATTTATGAAATTATTGACAAAGTTCCAACCGTTACGATGCGGGTGGTGATGAATAAGCAGCCATAATGGTTTTCTATAGGTAATGTGTAATTCTTTTTATATTATTATTGTTTAGAAAATGATGACCGCATATATATTTTATTCTAATTATGCTTTTGTCTTTTCAGATAACCGGCGGCAATGATGGACTGACAAATCAATTTGTAATAATTATTAACAATACGTCTAAATTAATAATATTTGAATTGAATGATGAATTGGCAAAGAACAGTGGCCACAATAGGATCAACATAGTCACATGAATCATATCAATAAATGAATATCATTCATCTAGGATTACGAGGGCAACAACAATAATTATGATATATTGCATTAAAAACCCATCAATTTTAAATAATTAAATTGATAAGCAAGTTATAAAATATTGAAGATGTTCAATTCAATGACGCTATGAATGTTATTTTGCGATTGGAATTGGGAAATGTACTGCCGCAGCATCAGCAATCAAATAAACATCATCATCTTCTTGTTAATATCCGCAAGTAATACCAAGAATAGCTGTGTAGTAAATAACTCATCAAAAAATGTAATTATACTAATAAGGAAATATGACGACTGATAATAAAATGAATAATGTATATAAATTCATCAACATTTCTAATTTGTGGAAACGTTGCTGAATCATCATAATCACTACCATCTCTATTAGTACTGCTGGATATCCATCCATAAGCTGGATATTTTCTTCTTTATTAATAATAATAATCACCCAGGCATAAGCCTACGATCTGTGATATTGTAATATTACATAACAATCGTCAAATGATCTATCTGTAAATAATACAAATAAAATTGAAAATCTAAGGATGGATGGATAAAAAAACAAATCAATCACAATAAAATATGTATTAATAATAAAACCAAAATGTTCATCAGCGAATTTGGAAATCGTCATCATCATCTTCAACATCGTACACCTTAAATCATCCCGCATTCGACAAATCAAAAGCAACAATAGTATATAGTAACAGTAACTGCCTCCATCACTTCCACTTATAATACTGGAATTGTAAAAATATAATTAATAGTTAATGGACATTTTGTGATTAAATTGAATTGTTGCATTCATTAGATTCTGATGGTAAATAATTAATTCAACGTTGTCGAATACAAAATCAATATAATATAAAGGTTATATGGATGAAAGAAGCAACGCATCAACGCATCCACCTATATCAATTTAAAACAATATCATGTTTGTGAAATGAATCCATCAAATTGAAAGAATTCTGGTAAATATTTTTTTTTTTTTGATTTATTTCTATTTCTATTTACCTTCCATCCATTAATTAAAATTGCAATAGCCTATCTATTGCTTAGACTGTCTAATAGATTAGATAGACCATTCTTAATTTCTTATCCTCTGATTGATAGTCTCTGTCTATAACTCGTCCAGTATTATACGTTTATCTAAATCGTATCAAAATATTCAGTTGATTCTTATTTGTCATCTAAATCCAATCGTTCTCTTATTGCTTCAAATTTCTAATGTTTTTGGAAGGATATTTAAGCAAATACTTAATGATATTTCCTGGCATATCTTATAAAAAAAAATAAAGAAATTCCTTGCCTATTCCTTGCCCTTATTCTGTTACAAAATTCTTCAATTTAAAATTTTATTTAAGATTTATTAATTTTTGTATTCCAATGTGGTGTTTTACTATAACAGATTGCATTTTATTTTGGAAATATTAATTGAATGTTTTTGCTAAACGATTGCAAAACAAATAACAATATAAAATATATGCATGATGCAGAGATCCAGAATCCAGGAAACATCACAAAATTGATTTTGAACAATTGATTACGTTTCAATATTGTAATTTTTGGAATGGCAATTTTTATTGTTGAATGCTCTGATGATGAAATTTAATAAACTAAGCTAAGAATTTGGTTTGCACGTCGTCATAATAAGTAAAAGCAACATCATTGGACATCAGCGCAGGAAAAAAGTGATTAATATCTAAAAGGAATGTTTTTCAGCTGATTCAATTCTTAAGTGGTAAAAGAATTTGGTAATTATTCATTTTTCATTGAACTTATTATTTATTTGTCGTAGGCTTTCGATCGATCCATACATTAATTGGAAAACAATCAGCCATAAATTGATAGTATATTTCTACCGTTCAAAAATATTTATCTAAATCTATAATCAAAAGAGTACAGAGTATAGTTTAATCAAAATATTAATTATTTATTCGCACTTTTGGATTGTTTGGTTTCATTATTTCATTCAATGACCATTTTATTTCAAAATCAAAATTATAAATAGATTATTTTGAAAGATTTACAGTAATAGACACACACAAATTCTTCAAGTAAATCTGATCGCTTCTATTTCGTTTAATAAATGTCAGGATAATTTTCATCCATTACTTTTTAAATATAATTTCTTAAAATCCTTTTCCTTTGCAATCATTTTGAAAATTTATTAACATTCCTTAATCTAATTCATTTCAATTTTGTGAAGTTTAATCCTCTTCTATTTATTTATTTATGATTTTAATTTTAGTTTCCTCCAATTTTTCCAATATAGATTCAATATATTTCATTTTGGATGTTTTAAAATTGAAATATTTGTGTTAACAACATTCGCAGAGATCAAGGGAATTGGCGAACCATCACAAAATTGTTTGGAATTTATTAAAATAGAGATTTTTTTTCAAAAATTCATTAATTTTCCAATTAAATTGGAATGGCAATTTTTGAATGGTTGTTGATGAATGCTGATGAAAATAAAAATAATCAGCATAAGGATATTTTGTAATCGAATAAATATATGAGGATCGATGTAATTGTTTAATGATAAAGATAAAAATTAATTCAATTAAAAAAAAATCAAAAACAAACGTTAAAGCATTAAAACAAAAAACATTTGTTTTGTGTTAAAAGTTTTAAAGATATATAGATTAAAATAAAATAAATAAAAACAATTTCAAAATAATTTTTACTAAAATCATTTCTGCAATCCTAATAGAAATTTGCCAAAAACGTCTGTTTTAAAGTAATTTTATTGAAATTTTTAAATATTTTTTCAACAGCCGGGGTTTTTCAGCCGTTTTTCAGTCACTCAGCGGATTTTTGGATTAGGATCGTATAATTCAGAATCATTGAATATTAAAAATATTTTATTTTCTAATATTTTTTGTTAAAACCTTTTTCGTTGTGACAAAAATATTACCAATATACAAATGTTAAAGAAAGAAAAAAACATTTATAAACCCGAAAGGTTTTAAAGGAAAATATACCAAATAAAATAAAAATAAACAAAAACAATTTCAAAATAATTTTTACTAAAATCATTTCTGCGATCCTAATAGAAATCTTCAAAAATCGTCTGCTTTTAAGGTATTTTTATTAAATTTTTAAATATTTTTTCAACAGCAGTCGTTTTTCAGCCGTTTTTCAGTCGTTCTCGGGATTTTTGGATTAGGATCGCATAATTCATATTCAGTAAATATTAAAAATATTTATTTTGGTAAAATCTCTTTTTAAAACCATTTTCATTTTGTGAAAAAAATAATAATATACAAATGTTAAAGAATGGAAAAACATTTGTTAGTTGTGTAAGGTTTAAAAAAAAACATTTAATATACAAATGTTAATGAAATAAAAAAACATTTATAAACGCGAAAGGTTTTAAAGGCGTATATACAAAATAAAAATAAACAAAAACAATTTCAAAATAATTTTTACTAAATCATTTCTGCGATCCTAATAGAAATTTTCAAAAATCGTCTGTTTTTGAGGTATTTTTGTTGAAATTTTTAAATATTTTTTCAACAGTCGGCGTTTTTCAGCCGTTTTTCAGTCATTCAGCGGATTTTTGGATTAGGATCGCATAATTTCGAATCAATAAATATTAAAAATATTTTATTTTCTAATATTTTTTGTTGAAACCTTTTTCATTGTGAAAAAAAATATTACCAATATACAAATGTTAAAGAAATAAAAAAACATTTGTTGGGTATGTAAGGTTTTAAAAAAAATTTAACAAACAAATGTTAAAGAAATAAAAAAACATTTATTAGGTGTGTAAGGTTTTTTTTTTTAAAAATCATTTAATATACAAATGTTAAAGAAATATAAAAACATTTATAAGCTTGAAAGGTTTTAAAGGTATATACAAAATAAAATAAAACAAAAACAATTTCAAAATAATTTTTACTAAAATTATTTCTGCAATCCTAATAGAAATTTTCAAAAATCGTCTGATTTTAAGGTATTTTATTGAAATTTTTAAATATTTTTCAACAGCCGGCGTTTTTCAGCCGTTTTTCAGTCATTCAGCGGATTTTTGGATTAGGATCGCATAATTCAGAATCATTGAATATTAAAAATATTTTATTTGGTAAAATTTTTTGTTGAAACCTTTTTCGTTGTGAAAAAAAAAACGAAATATACAAATGTTAAAGATATAAAAAAAACATTTGTGAGGTTTTTGAAAAAAATAAAAAAATTGAAATTCATTCAACTCATTTCTGCAATCCTCATATAGAAATTTGCCAAAAATCGTCGATTTTATAGGATTTTTTTTCTTCAATTTTTGTTTTTAGACAAAGGTAAAGAACTGTTCAGTCAATGAAAAGGTTTGAGGAGTTTTTACTGCACGAAAACTTTTCTCAACCACATTAAAGTTTATTAAAATTAATTACGATTTATCCTGTCCTGTTCGAATTTGCTGGTACCTCATATTTCGTTTCATAAACGATTTCTTCATTCATTTAAGACAATTTCAAAATAATTTCGGTAACGCATGAATCTGCACATAATCAATAGTGTTCCTCCTTATCACCTGGGAGTCTATACTTTAAATGATTTTTTTTATCAACTATAAAAACTATAAATTATTAATCAAATTAATTATAATTAAGTTTTTTTTTATATATATATATTTCTTTCTTTTTTGTTAATTTTGTACATCGATAAACATTGAAAAAATAAATCATTTTATTTAATATTAATTTTTATAATTAAAAGTTTATATTTACAAAAAAAAAAAAAAAACAATTACTTAAACATAACAAAAAAAAACCATTAATTCAAATCAAATCAAATCAACCTCCACCCATTCATTCTTTGACCATTGCCATTGATTATTATTCAAATTTATTTGTTTTTAAACCATAAAAAAAAAAAAAAAATTAATGATAAATGCAATTTAAAAACAATTAATTTTGAATATTTTATTCATTCAATAGCCACACCACACAAACTCATTAATCAATCTTCAATCATCAACAATTAAATTATTAACAACAATCAACAATCAACAATCATCAACAGTACGTAATCATCCGCATTTCAATCATTCATCCATCCATCCATCCATCATCCAATGAAAAAACCATTTACACATAAATTTTGGTCATTATTTGGATTATTTGGGGTCGCATAAAACCTGTAATTAAATTACTATTTTTTTTTTTATCTATCTATATTTTGAATTATTATTATTATTATCATTTTTCTACTGCCACATTCTTATAAAAAACTAAATTTGATTATTGTAGAATTATGAAGAGTAGTTAATCAATACTAAAAAAAAAAATGATATAATAATAAAAGTATAGGTTTTTGTTTTTTGGTATTTATATCTATAAAATCAGGATTATTAAATTAGAATAGAAAAAAAAAACAAATTCGAGGAGTTGAAAAAAACATTATTAAACAATTAAAACAGCTGAATGATTCAATCCCCGGTAACTGATTGTTTAGTTAATGGGTTTTTATTTTCAAAAATTCCCCCGAACGTCAGATCCGATCGTGCAATTTCATCATTCAGCTGTTTAAATTTTAATATATTTCTATTGATTGATAAGCGTTTTTTCGTTGTGTTTTATTTTGGATTAAAAAAATATATCTGAAACTATTCTAGAAAAATATAGAAGAGTATTTAAAATCTATCTATCTATCTATCTATCTATCGATAATATGTATATTGCTGCCTATGTATATGAATTTAATATTTATTCTACTGATAGTAATGCTAAAAGTCATGATTATTTCATATTATAATTTGGTTTTTTGTGTAAAATTTAAAAATTAAACACTCGTTAGGATTTGATTGTATTTTAAATTTAAAGTTGATTTAGTTCCTGAGATTAGATTTTCTTATTATTGTAATAAAATTGTATTGGCAAGATGACACAAAACCTAAAAATATAAAAAAACTGAACAATCAACAAACGCACAAACACACACACAAACACCCACATTTTAAATACAAAAAGGTTTTTTTTTTTAGAATAGTTTTTCTTATTTGGGAAAAAAATTCTCAAATTATTAAAAACTTGGGACTAGCACAAAAAAAAATAAAAATTAATTACTATATTTACAAAATAAACTATTAAAATCGAGCCTCATTTAACCATTTTTACATAATTACAATCTCATATAATATTTTCTTTTTTAGATTTAGAACTATAAAATATCGAGTAAATTTTCCCTTTAGATTTTTAAATTAATGTATTGTGCGATAAAAATTTAATATAAACAAACAATACTGTTTTTGATAGTACTCACAATCATCATCATCATCATACGGGTTAATTTTATATACATACATAAATGGTAATAGTTTTTTAACAGCCATCAGCCAACGAACGTCCCCTTGATTTTTTTTTTTTTTGCGTTTATAGTATTTTTTTAATATTTTCATATGATGTATTGATAATGCCCCAACTGATGAATGCCCGTGAACAATTAAAACTTACACCTCGATATACATTTCTTATTTTACGATCACGTTCATTATAAATCATACGAAATGCTCTGTACATACTAATACTATTCGTACCCATTGTACTTTGCATATACACTTTTAAAACATTCATTGGATAAAATAATGAACTTAAAAAGGCACCAATCAGGGCACCGGCCATAAATTCTTGCATTGATTGTGTAACGGAATCTTTCTGAAAATATAGAAATAGAAATGAAATGTAAAACAAATCAATAAAAATTTAAAATTTTCAACGTTACAACTCACCTGTTTCGGTAATCGTTCGGATGCCTCTTCTCGCAACACAAAAAACATTGAATTCGATGGACCATTACGAAATAGAATCGGTACGATACCACGATAAAATTCACCAAAACCATGATTTAACCAAACATATTTCATAGCCTGTAATGTATTACGAAATAAATGATGATAGGTGGAATCGGCCAATAGCGTTTGTATTCGTTCGAATGGCATTAGGGCCGCTTCAACGGTACCCGCCGCTAAACCGGCTATTGATTTTGCCATATACGCATTACAACCCATATCGTACAGTGATCGTCGGGCACCATCATAAACGCCAAACATTAACGATAACGATATTGTTTTTTGTGCTAACGGTGGAAATATACCACGATATAAAAAACCAAAACCTTCATCACGTAACTGATGTATTGCCGAACGGGCTTCGACTCCCGTTAACATCTATTTAAAAAGCCACACAAAAAATAATAATAATAAATCGTTAAATATATTAAAAATTAAATGCTAATACACACAAAAACGAATCAAAATAAAAACAATTACTTGACGAAATATTATTTTATGAATTGGATATGTAACGGTTATGTTAATGAATGCCGCTCCCCAACCGCATGCAAATTCTTTGGCATCAAATAATGGATTTTCAAATAATTTCCACATTTGTTGAATATTATTTATTTTTGTTTCTGTTGATTGATGATGATTGTGATTCAAAGGATTTGAATTTGACATTGTTGTTGTTGTTGTTATGTTGTTATTTTGTTTGTGATTCTACTATCTGTCCTGGTTGTGATACCACCGTTTCCTTTTTCAGTTGATCCACCTTTGTTTTTTTTTATTCTTGAATTGTTATTTTTTTATTATCTCGTTCCTTTTTCTTTTTTGTTTTTAAAAATTCTTATCAATTCATTTCATTAATTGGTTATCATGTCATTTTTTTTCTTTTTGTATTTATTTTATACGGGTTTTTTATATTATAATTAATTAAAATGAATTAATTACGGTAAAAAAATCAACATTCACAAAATTGTTTTAATTTTTATGATTTTTTTTTAAGGTTATGGAGGTTATCCAAAATTTGTTAATATTTTTATATAGAAAATTATATTTATTTTATAATTTTAAATTAAATGAATTGTAATTAATTAAACCAATAATAAAATAACTAATTATAGTTAATAATAATAATAAAAAAAAACCATTTAATTCGTTTTTTGGTTTGCCACAAAAACAAAAAAATAAATATTTTTGTTATGTAAGTAAATTTCGATAAAAAGATTGTTTACAAAAATTTCGATCACAAATTAAAGTAAAACATTTAATTAACTAAAAATTGGTTTAAAACAAAATAAAATTAAATTAATATTAACCATTAACACATTAATTTTTAATTAATTTTAATATTTTATTATTAAAAATAATTTTTTTTTGGTTCTTTTTCACTTCTATGAATTGTTTTGTTGTGGTGATAAGAAAAAAAAAAGCTTTCAATCCAAATGACATTCGTGCTCACACGCCATTTTATGTCCATGGAATCGTAAAATTTATATGGTTTTATGTTCATGGATACGTAACATTTGTATGATTTTTTTCCGAAAAAACCATTTTAAAGGTTTTTATTTTTCGTATTTTTTTTCCATTCGGATTGTTTTTATTTATTTTTTTTTTGTTATTATTTTTATTATTAAAATTTTGGGGAGTGTTTTTGTGTGTTATTATAAAATAAAATAAAAACAACTGTGGATTTGGAAATTATCTGTGGATAGGTTCTTAATTGTGTGGAACAATTAATAGTAGAAGAGTTAATAAAAGTTTGTGGTGATTTAATAGAAATAAAATAGATTATGAATTGTAAACCAATTGTTACGTGTAAGTAAAATAAAAAATGAAATCAATAACACGACGACAATTTTCTTTTCTTATTTTTTTTTTTTGGATTATTGGAACAAATTCTCTAATAAAAAATATAAAAATATATATATATATTTACAGATTTCGGTGCTGGTCCATTATTTCGATCGTTAGAATCACATATAACAGCATCTTTACCGTTGGACACCGCCGAATGGAAACGTTCCTTTGGTCGTCCCATAAAAAATGTCCGTTTGGAAGCCACCTTTCAATTGTTCGATGTTCGACTATTGGAAAAATATAAAAAAGGTGAATGGAATATTTTAGAACATCCGGTGTTACATATATTCATAACGGAGTGTAACGACTTGGAAACGTATAAGAATTCATTGAAGGATGAAATTGATGGATGGTTAAAACAATTACATACGTACGGTATTAGTGATTGGATGATTCTATTGGTGGAGACAATGGATGTTAAAAAAACAAAAAATATATTACTACGTACAACAGTTTTGGATAAAATACGATTAGATTTTGCGGCTAAACATGGAGATCGCTGTATATCCGTTTTGAATCCCATGAAATTTGAGGTGAAAGCAACTGAATCATTTCGTTGCCTGCTGCAACGTATTCGTTATCTAATGCTTTGCGGTTATAATCGTAATATATCCAAATATGAAGAACTGATACGTTCGCACCGGGAAAAACGTAATCATGAAGGTTGGAATTTTATTCAGTATTTTGTGTTACAAGAAAAATTGGCCGTTGTATTGGAACGATTGGGTTTGTATCAGGAGGCTCTAATTCAATACGATGAATTGGATGCAATGTTTTCACAATTCATATTGAATTCACAGTGTTATGGTGGTGAAAAACCCAAGTGGTTACAAGCATTCGAAAAACCATTTATATCCTTTCATGGGATAACAACAAATGAACGTATTATTTGTGAGGCACAACGTCGTGTCCATGAGCATACAACCGTTGAACAACTTACCCTATTGGAATTTCGTAGTTATTTATTTGTACGACAATTGACCCTATTGAATTTAGCCGATAAACAGGGTGAGATTGCCGAACGTCTGTTACCCTTTTTGTTTGCAACGATTCGTGAAATTCAAACATTGAAGATTGATACATTAGATGGTTCAATTGCATGTTGGCAATTTGTATGCGCTCTCGAGGTGCTTAATGTATGCGAAGAGGCCGTTGAATCGAAAGAGGATACAAATATATTTCAATATTCGGGGCCAATATGGAATTTGGCCAAAGATAAACTCTATGAATTGGGTAAATTATGTGGTTTATTACCTGGATTTACGCCCACCTCACAACAATTACATATTGTCGTTCAGCTATCGGCTGGCATGGGTGATAATGATTATGATGGTAAACGTTTATCGGAAAATGATAATAAAAATGATGGTGATGAAACGGTGGCTGGTAATGTTGCCGCTGTTGCTATTGCTGATGATAACGATGATAATAAACATCCGAAATCAAAATTGGGTGATGAAAAATTGGAAAAAAAATCCCATTCACCAAATCGATATAAACCAAAATTATCGGCAACAAATCGTCTGAAGGAAGCGCTCAGTTCAAATCAAGCATTTCAAAAATTATACTTGGAATTAAGTGAATTGGCCATCAGTACGTATAAACATGTTTCACGGTTACGTTCGGCTCGTTTAGTTGGATTAGATTTGGGTAATTTCTATTGTACGTTATCCGAACCGAATAAAGCTATTGTATTTTTTACGGATTTATTACGTGAATTAAAAAGTGAAAATTGGACATATTTAGTAAGTCAAACACTATTGGAATTGGCCAGTTGTTATAATAAAATGAATGATATTGTATCGTATACAAAAACATGTGGTTCAATTGCATGCTGCTTAGAATTGGAAATATTGGTGCGACTATTCTATTTTGATGAATTTTTACAATCGTTAAAAACAATGAAAAACCGAATTGATAATGATAAAGCTAAAGAAATGGGAATCGAAAAAGAGGGAAATGTTGTATCGTCTATGACAGTCAATCAAATGCAAGGAACTGCAGGAGCAATAACAGCCACCACAGCTACCATTAATTTTGAAGATCACTTTAAATTAATGGATATTAAAAGTGATAGGGAAATTATTTTGGTAAGGTTTTTTTTTGTATCCTCTTTTTCGTTAAAGTTCTGATCTAAGGCCCACTGTGACTTGCTTCCGTCAATCGGTTCTGTTATTTGCCAGAGTTCAGAACGAAATCGTTTTCTGTAATGTCATTCTGTACCGGTATTAGATTCGGTTTTAATCTCCAGATCTCGTAAACCCGATGATCTATCGAGGTAATACTTTTGGTAGATACCCGTTTTGGTAGAGGATATGATGACAAAGTCGCACGAAAGGTTCTTATACTGTGTTTTTTTTTTTGTTTTAGGACAATTACATTTTAATTGAAATCAAATTTGAATCAAATTTTCCACGTGAAATTATTTGTAATCGAATTGCATTATCATATGAACCATCATCACAGCAGCAATCAAAATCACAACAACACACAACTGATTGGAATTCCAATAATACTGTAATAAATATGTAAGAATTTTCATTTAAAATATAAAATCCCAATAAATGATTAATTATAAAAAACATTTTAAACATTTCAGTGGCCAATTACCAATTACACGACATCTTGCATATAAACAGGATAATACATTGAGTAAAGCATTTGTACATTTTGATAATACAAAAAATGAAATGAAATCAACGATGGCCTTAAGACGTTCGAGTAGTACACGACGTAAAATATCATCGACACGACGAAGTGATTTTACAAATTGTGCAATTTTAGAAAATATTGCCATAAAACCGGGTATTAACATAATTGAATTGAAATCAAAGGTGACCCGTGTCGGCCAATGGCAATTCAAACAGGTAAACGTTGTTTTATCCAATTGACCAAAAATTGAAAAATGATAGATGATGATAAATAAATTAATGTTTTGTTTTGTTTTGTTGTAGCTCTCTTTTATAATTGAAAAATTAGAATTTCTAACGGATCAATCAATGGCATTGTTAAAACCAAAACCATTTGAGGTGATTATAAAAGCACCATCGGCAATATTAAATTTTAAAAATCTTGTTGCTGGCATTCAACAACCAATTAAATTAATTGTATCAGCGGGTAGTTTTATATTTCCAAAAGATGCCAGTATTAAATTAAAATGTTCGAAAAATTTAAAAATGCGTAAAGCTGCCAGCCAATTAATAACTTCGATTAATGTTGGTGGTGATAATGATGGTGGGAATGAAGAGGAATCATCATCTAATCCGAATGACACCGAATTTCAAACAGAGTTAATAATTGATTTACATAATTTCCAGTCGTACGAAGAGCGTACAATTGATTTGGAAACAATTTGTGATATGCCGGGACAACGTGATGAAAAAAATATTGAACAAAGGGTATCGTTACATTGTCCATGGTCAAGAAATGATTTACAAATACCATTATATTTTATACCGGCATTAATTGCATCCTGTCGTTTACATTCATCGGGTACACGTAAATTTTTACAGGTAATCGTAAAAGGACTTGAAGTTAAATTGTATTTATCGAATGCCCGAATGACTTGCGATTGCAAAGGTGTAAATATAAAAAATTGTAATCCAAAATCATCATCATCGACAAATGAAATATGTATTTATAAGGGAATCACCGTATCATATTTATGGGAATTTGAAGTTGAACCATTACAAGCCGAAGGTGAATTAAATGTTATTAAGGTTAATTTTAATATGGAATATCGTAGTGGTTCTGGTGGTGGTAATATAACAAATATCCATGATAATATTAAACGTAAATATACATCAAAATTTGATGTAATCGATTATATCACCCTATTTCGAATACAAACAAAAATTGAACCATCTGAATTGTGTCGCATTGGATCTGTATGTCATTTGTATCTGAAAGTTATTAAAATTCAAGAAAATCCATTTATGGATTTGATGTACGAAGTGTTGGCCGATCAAAATTGGGAAGTGTGTGGTCGTCGAGCCGGTGTCCTATCGATGCAAGACTCTGAGGCACAATCAATTGCTTTGGACGTTATGCCATTGAGTTCCGGTTTTTTACCAATGCCACACATCCGTTTATCGAAATACATTTCAGCGTGTAAAACAAAAAATGAAATCCATCCGAAATTAGAACCATTTCCACCCGGTCAAGTGTATAATTCAACAAAAAGTATTCAAATTCATGTTGTTGCCGGTTCAACTGTAAATACAGAATCATAGATATCTTTTACATTTATATTATTTATTATTTAGAAAAAATAGCTATAATAAATTATTAATTGATGCAATAATATAATATATTATTATTAACATTAAAATCTATATAAAATTATTACTTTTATCACTTTTATTTACCGAAATACAATTGCAACGATAGGAAAACATAATATCATTTGTTTATAAATTAACACGATACATGTGCCAACCTTCAGCTGCCGTTAAATCAATGGCACCCAAATGATCGTAAAATGTTCTAGCTGGATTCCAATCTAGGACATGAAAATCTAATCGCGAACAACCATCACTTTTTGCAAATTTCATTAGGTGTTCAAATATTTGTCGACCAACACCCAATTTTCGATACATTGGTCGTACATATAAATCTTCTAAAAAGAATGCTTTACCTTCCCACGTTGAATAACAATAATAACACATTGCATAGCCAATTGTTTCTCTGTAAAATATAATATGGTTAAATTCTTATATTAGAGGTCTATTTTCTAAGTGGTCATCTACACACAATAAGATGAAAGTTGTTAAAAACGAGATGAGTATAGGCTTCGGGTCAAGCAGAGGAGGAAAAGTGCAAAACACATTCTGGGCAAATGCGAAACTATTTACGAGAATTAGACTGCAAACCTTTGGCATATCATTAGACTGCAGATCCTCAGTTGTTTTATATGTCCTTACCTGCTTAGTTATATATGTCCTTACATATGGGAATATTGATTAAGTTTTTGAACTAGATCGTAATGCGAGTGCATCGAGATGGTTTAGGAACCCTCCGTGATACAATGGCGAACTGAAAATAGAGTGTCAAATGTCATTGTTGGCAATAAAAGATCAGTCCAAAGAATAAATCTAAAGATAAATTTGTATTATTATTACAAGACGTACGATATTTTTTCAAGTACTGTATACTACCGTACAGTGTATATAATATACATTTTAAATAAAGTGATTTTATTTTTCTTTTAATATTATTATGATGAAATTTTTTTTTTCTTATCAGTAAAAACCAGCAATAAACACATTTTTTTCTACTATATATTATAATAATAATATTTCTGTTTGTTTATTAAACATTCTATATTTCGATTTTTATTTGGTCAGATTTAGAGTTATTATACATTGAATTTTTTTAATTATTATCATTATACATTCGAAATATTTTGAGATTGGCCGGTTCAAATATATTGGCGGAGGGAAAGAATAAATTGTTCTAAAGATGAATTTTTCTGTATAATTATCAGGATGTGTATATATGACAGTGTTTGTTTTGCTTATTAAGGTTAAGAATTTGTTTCGTTAACTCATCTTTTGATGAATATAAGAATATAAGAGGCTTTTAGACTTTCAGCAATCAGTGACTGACTGAGTCATTATCTGGAATTTCCGTAGCTGCATGTCCTTAATCATTCTTGCATTTATTATTCCTTTGACTAAACCCACAAAATCTAGTTTGAATTCCCTTTAGAAATTCAACTTTAATCGCATACAAATACAGAATGGAATAATTATATGGAGGATTGAAGTCATTGGAAATTTTTATTAATCATATATCAATATATCTTGAATGAAATTGTTTATATTTTTGTAGAAGAAATTCTTTTACAGAGAGAAAAATTTTCCATTTAAATATATGTATTAAAAAAAATATAAACATTATAATAAATATGTACTTGAACGTAATATAAAAGAAGAAACAACCGCATAATAACCTATTGGAAAATAAATTGATTGTGATAACAAAAATTTTAACATAAGCGAACCTTAAACGCCTATATAAAGAAGATGAAAAAAAATGAAGCTCTTTTATAATGTGTTTAATTACAATATGAAAAATTATATTCTATATAAACAAAAAAAATCACTTATTATTATATTACATCAATGCAAATATTAATCTTTCACCTTTGGCTGGACACAAAAAAAAAACAAAAATAAAAGAAAGAAAATGAACGTCATTAAAAAATATTCAACAACATTCGCAGAAGCGTCCGCATTTTGGCATAATATATAAAAGAATAAAAAATTGTTTTTTAACAAAAAATGGGGGAAAATTTTCCTTTAATTTTATATCGAAATCAGTCCCTACCTACCGTTTTCTTTCCTTCACGGAGGATGGCCGATTAACTATAATTCAAAATAACTCAAAAAAAAAAAAAAATAAAGTACAAAAAGGCTCGAAAATTACACGTCGATCTATGAGCTTTCTATCAAGGGATAGATACAAAATTTTCTATAGAAACCTTTGTCTTCAAAATATTCATCATTCTAAATCCGATATCCCAAAAATCCTTATAGTATAATTTATATTCTTATATATGAAGGACTGCTCAGAAAAAATGTTGTTTGCGATCTTATGTTCTATATGTTCTATATATGATCTTGAACATTATATTATTAGATTTTTAATTAACTATTCTAAAACCTTCGCAAAAGGTTAGAACCTTTTGGTTATTTCTTTTATTGAATTTGTCTCGAAGACAAAGTTTTCATATAAATATATTTATGAATCTCTTTTGAACTGAGACATTGTATTTATCCATATATATAAAAAAAAATATATTATAAGTTAACGTGTAGCCTTACAGAAATATATGATTTTTTTTCTCTTATATTATTATAATAAATAATAAATATGTGGTGCGTAAGAAAAATATAAGAAAATTTTAAAAAAAAAATATAAGAAAAATATGTTATCAGTTTTTTTTTTTGTTTACTTACGTCTGGGTCAAATGTCGATCCGATATGGATGCTTGATCATTATTATTATTATTTTTGTTGCATGATACATTATTATTATTATCATCATCTGTATCGATTATTGTATTCGTTAATGTTGTGCTTGGTATTTTATGATTTTCAGCTATAAAACAGATAAAAAGTGGACGTTGATTTGTGGTATCATCATTCAGATATCCACCATCACGAATTAAATCTATATATAGATAGATATATGATTATTATTGTGTTTTAAATTAATTTCTATAGAGAGTTTCTGAAATTTAAAAACAAATTATTACCTTCTTCTTTTAATTTTGGACATTCTGACATTTTTTCAAAATCTGCCAATTCCTTAAATTAAAGTTAAAAAAAAAAACAAAATATGATTAAGATTTTATTGAAAAGTTTTAATTATATCATAATTATAATTCTAATAATTCTATATAATAAATAAAAAAAAATGAATGGAAATAAATTCGAAATATGATATAAAATTGTAAATTAACAAAATAATAATGCTTTGTATTGATGTAACTCTAAAGCCCAACAAATGATATTCTATAAAATACATGTATATTAATGATGAGATAATATAAGGAAAATTATTAACTATTAAAATTCCCATTCGTATTTTTATCCTTCTTTTACCAATTATCTTTCACCCTCTATCTACTTTTACTGTTTCATCATATAAGTTTAGTTTGAGACAATTAAGTTTGTACAATGTCACTGTTGATCTCATCTACAACTCCTTATATATCTAACAAAATGGTTCATATTATATTTGAATGAATTTCGGGTGATTTAAAATTATAGTTTTCTCAACATATATAAACAGACTTCAAAATTGAAAGAAGTTATCCTGCATACATTGAAAATATTCAGATATCATACGCATTTTCCTATTACAAAATTGTGTTAAATTTCGATTAATCCTTTTGGAAAATTCATCAACTCATAACTATAAAGATGGTGGTGAAAATTCTCATAGGTAACATTACAGAATTCTAGTTCATATAAATGAGTTATTTTCTGAGTTAATACATTCAGTTATAATAAATGAATGAATCCATTTGGGATACAAATAATTCATGGGGAGTAAATTTATCTATCCTGTTTTTGTATATAATTATAATTGTGCAAGATGTAAATAATGATTTTGGTTCAATTGATGACTACCAATCATCAAATTCGCGTAATTATAATCAAAAAGTAATTTCATCACTTTTTAACCAATAGAATTTTTCACTTACGTAGAAACCTGTCAAAATAGAGGAAAAGTCTGAAAGAAAAATAGTTCAAAAGTAAATGCTAATGTGGATGTGGAAAAAAATTAAACAATATTCACTACCACGGATTAAACTTCAAATGTATATATACTCTATATGCTTTTGGTTTGAATTCGTGGACGTGAACATCCGTAAATTGAGTAGATGTACCTATAGTTATACTATAAAGTATACGAAATATTCTTTTAGTATATTGAGTCAGAACCCATATACGTTAACAGAATATGGTTATAACAAAGGAATGCCCAGATTCGAAGTCTAACAAATCTTACATTATCTATACAGTCGCATACACAGGAATCGTACGAATGAAAATGTTGACTAGTCGTACTTTTTTTGGTCAAACATATATATTTATAAAGATCGAGTTAATCAATCGAGAGGTATGTCAATAGACTTGTGAAATATATATTATGTTAGTTTTCAATAAGTTCAATATAGTCTCTAGAAGCAATAATAATAAACAATGTTTCAATGATGGATTTAAACCCTCATCCTCTGTTTTAGGTCAAATTTGACCAGACAATTTAATCGATTTTCCATTAATAAATAAAACGCTAAATATGTTATTTAAGTTAATTTACATTTTCTTGATTCTATAGTTCAAAGTGTATCAAAATTCTATTGGAAATGTTTTGTTCTAACAGATGATATGGAGGTTTAATAAATTTAATTCAATTTTAGAAATACATCATCAACACACCGTCACCAATAAGTCCGCAAATGAATTCATATATACAGTGGTGGATAGTTAAATAACACAGTGATTCATTACGAACAAATATTTTAGTTTTACAAGTACAAATTATATATACAAAAACCGATAAGTTTTTCTGGATGTAAAATGTGTTATGAACCGATGAATCGATGTGGATCGGATGGAAAAGTGTATGTAAGACGTCCACGTAATCAAAGCATAAATCCATTATACACATTAAAAATAGTAAATCATGCTGACATGGTTTGAGGAGCTGGTATTATCATGGTTTGAGGAGCGCTATCTTGGCATGGTATTCGTCCGCTACTACACAGAATAGAAGGAAAAATGGATCAGTATATGTATAAAAACATACGTGAATATGCAATGGAACGCTGATGATAATATGCCACTTAGGAAGAAATTTACGCACGATAATGATCCAAAATCAACGCTCGTTGCATGAAAAAAGATACAGCTGTTAGAACAACAAATTAGTGTATTGGATTATCCCGCACAAGGTCCGCGCTTGAATCCCATTGAGAATTTGTGGGGAGATGTCGAAAAAGGGATTAGTCGTCTCAATCGACCAACAAATTTGGACAAATTGTGAACAGTTGTACAAGAGGAAGTAATTAAAATGAAAGGTTTCCCAACAAAATATTAAATCAACTTTTAATTAATTTTTATTAATTTTTCACTTTGTGATGCCAATAAAGCCAAAGTTCTGAACATAAACTATCCCTTATGTTATATTTACCTGACCACTTAACTTTAAAAATTTTTTAGGTTTTTGTTATTTAACCACTGTATATAAGTATAAAACAAACGAACAGAATTAGATGTAATGAATTCAAGCCCGCATAACGACAAGTCAATAAACCTGATAATAATAATAAGAATAAAGACAGAATTGTAATGAAAAAGGTTTATTAAATTTGCAGAAGAAAACGGTGTAATAAAAATGAATTAAATACAAAGTATTTGTTGTCGTTTATTGTTCACAGGAAGAGGTATATTACAGGAAGCATTTTACAACATATATGTCAAATGGTTATCTCGAATAAGAATCCGATTAGTTGAAATATCTGTTTGATAAAGTTGATTGAGATATGATATTAATTAAAAGAATTCTGGTCAATTTTAAGCCCAAACCAAGATCAGTCTAGCAGTGTTTTGTCATTTGATAACAAGTAGTCAGTAGTGTATTTAATTATTTAACCATTTATATCTATCCTCTATAATAAATGGTTGAATAACGTTGATATTTAATTGTAAGTTAATCAACAAAACGAAGGGAAACTATATTTTGTCATATAAAGGACTTTTTAACAAGCGAATTATATGATTCTAATATTATATAGACAAACAATAAGACTATAATTTCCCTTAATTTTCCTATTTAAACGATCCATAAATATTGACCTAATGCATAAGTGCATAATACAATTATTCCACAAAACACACAATCCACAATCTAATGACCTATTAAATTTGGGAATGTCTTTGTCAAACAACTTTTCATGGAGCAATAATATAATATTTGCAGCTAAAAAGGCGGCTAGTCGCATTGGATTTTCGAAAGGAAATCGAAAGAATTTCTCAATTCTGAAAATTTAGCATTAGTCTATATAGGTCTTTTATAAGACCACTTCTAGAGTACAATTCATACATATGGGCTGGTGCACCAATTACTACACTGCAGTTTAGTGACAGGATCCAAAAACACGCTATTTCGCTGATCAGAAATGAAACAATAACAAATTCCATTGAATCATTGGATCGATTGGACGATCAGTAGCTTCATTGTGCACATTTTATAGGTATTATTACCCCATGAATGCTCTAATAATATTTTAAAGCTAATTCCCGAACCAATTAACTTAACTCTTATAATTCGAGAAATTCACAAAAGGCTCATTCATATTCTGTATCTATAAGTTTTTTGCGAACAAACAGATTTGGAAATTCATTTTCATTTCCAAGAACAGCAAGATTATGGAATAGTCTACCTGAACTAGTATTTCCCCCTACTTTTGATTATCAGTTATTTAAATTAAACTTAATTTCATCTTATCTAAAAACTAATCCACCTAACACTTGGACAATTGTTTGAAATCTCATATGAGTGATTTTTTCTTATTTCGTTTTAGTAAAAGTTTTTTTTTATCTCATATGTTTGCTTTATTTTAAAAATTTCATAAATTAATCCACATATTATTAAAATAGATTTACCACACAAAATCACTTAAGTGTATTCAATGCATCCCATAGGTTCATCACCTGATTAAGTGATTTTGTTACGGGCTCACGGCAATAGAATTCCGATTAAACCGATTCTGCCGTAGTAACGAACAAAAAAAAAATCATCGCATATTATTTTTACTTTAAATTTATAGAAAATTCATAAAAATTAAATTGTATTTAGACAAAAGTAAGTGTTTTTTATCATTTGAATAAAAACCAATTTTCATCAGTATTTTTATATAGTTATCTATATTGAACCTCAATTCCCGTACAGGCAAATCAACATACCAATAGACAATTATTTATACGTAACATATAAGTGTTAAGTGTTATTAATTAACTTTATTTATTAAGTGATAATATTCCTATATAAATGACACAACACATTTTCTATTATATAACACGACTTATCGAAAATTGAATACTCTGCTCTGTTACTGATTAAAATAATATTAGATTTGAATATTCCAATGTCTCTTTACACTTATTTATGTTAAATGTTATGTATAGGAACACGATAATACAATAATTAATATATAATAATTATAATAAATAATAGAAGCTGTGAATAATTTGGATAATATTTTCCCATACCTGGATCATATCGATAACGGTTGACATATCTTCTTTACCAGCTCGACGTATTACAATATTATTTTTTAAACTCATATTTAAATATAATTCTTTTTATAATTATAAACAACTAAAAAACTTGAAAAACAAATTGACCTTTTTTCACTATAATTTTTAGTTTAATCCAAAAATGCACACACTTTTAAAATTTTTACAATAAAATTTCTAGTAATAAATATTTATTATTATTATAATATTCCATACTCGATCACTATTAAAAAAATACTGTTAAGATTTGTTTAAAAATTATGATGATGAACCACCTCTAGATAGCTCGTTTAAATGAAATTTCTATAATATTATTCCTGTGCGGCGTGTATGTCTGTATGTATACTATCTTTAATTTATTTTTTTTTTAATAATTTTATATATTACTACACTACGTGAGTTTAATGTTCGCAATAATAATAATAATAATAAGCTTTTTCCTCTATCCATATATCAAATATATATATATATAATTTTAATATAGAACATATTTATATATATGGGAGCTCATTCTGCGAGCGATTAGATAAGAAACTAATAATTCAGTTATCAAAATTGAAATGAATGTATGTTTCTATAAAAAGAATCTATATATATATGTATGACTTTAAAAAGTCAAGTGCGATAAATTTTTATCAAATTAACATTATAATAATAATAATAATAATAATAATAATATTTGGCTGATAGTGCGGCTTTAAAAAAAAAACAAACCTCTATACACGAGAGTCTCATATATGTATAAATAATTATCAATTGTTTTTTTTTTGTTTATATACACTCGTATACAAAAATACTATTAATATATTTTATCAACCTGTTATTATATATTAAAAATTATAATAATAATAATTATAATATATGTATTTATTTTTATTTTTTATTATGTGAATTGTAGATAAAAATTTAGATAATTTTTTTTTTATATATAATACCTATATATATATATATATATATAAATGATTAAAAATATGTAGGTCAATGGCTCTTGTGTAATAAATTTAATAATTTTTGTATATAACTGATAATATATACTATCGTTTTTTTAAACTATATATATAATAATGATAAAAATATTATTAAAATGTATTTAAAAATACATAAACAAATAATAATAATAAAAAAAATAAAAAATATGATAAGTGAATTAATCTGAAAAAAAAACAGAAAAGATTATTAAAAGTTGTTGTATTTTTTTTTTTTAAATGATTAAAAATTTTTGCTTTTTTTTTTTTAAAATTATAGATAAAGTATCTCTGTTTATAAATTAAAAAAAAAATAAATAAAATATAATAAAAGATAAAATATATTATTTTAATATAAAGTTTATTCAAATGCTATTATTTTTTTTTTTTTTACTATATATTTTAATCAGTAAAAATATAAGAATATATATAAATAATATTATATATACTGACTGATATGCGATAACACGTCGTTTTGTTTTTATTTATATATATATATAGTGATAAAAATACATATATAAATATAAAGAATTATTATCGAATAGATAGTGTTTTTAGTATACAATTTAAATTATCTTGACCGGCTTTCTTTTTTTTTTTCACCCGTTTTTGGTGACCGGTTAAATTTTATATTATTATGATTGCCGGGGTAAATAGTATTCGTTCGTTATTTCAATTTTTAACATGAAGGTAATTTAAAGACACTGATAATAAATTATAGAACCTTTGAATCATCCTTCTGAAGTCGAATTTCTATATAAAACAAAGACTTATAAAAGAAATTACATAATCCTTCTTATAATGCAACTTTTATTCCGTATATTATTTGGTGAAATTCTACAGAAAATTTTTAAGATAACTTTCAAATGAAAATTCTATATAATTTCTCATAGGCAATTTTGTATAATTTTTTAAATGAAATTTTCTTCTTCTAAAGCAGTGATTCCTAACCGGGGGGGCCGTCTTAAGTTTACCTGGGGGCCACCAAATTGTACAAAATTTCTTCAGAAGAAATTTTCGAAGAAAATCAAGAAGAAATTTGACGTATGACCGAAATATAAAAATAATATTATTTGTGATGATATAGGCAATGTAAAAGATATAATGTAAATAAAACACCAAATTTAGTTTTTGAGTAAAGACCTCATTCAAACATATTTAATATGCATAACAAAATCAAAGCTATACCATAACTATACCATCGATGTGAAAACGACTACTACTAGCTATAATGGACATATAAAAACTAAGAAACGAAATCGATTGCAATTAGATGCCTGCATTATTTAATAAAGGGGGCCCTAAAAAAGTATGAAACATTTATGGGGGCCCCGAGTATAAAAAGGTTAAGAACCATACTGTTCTAAAGTATATAACTTTGTTATATACTTTAGGAAATTCTGTATAATTTTCTAAAGGAAACATCTGAATTTAATTGCTTAAGAAAATTGTATGTATATGTCTAAAATTTATAGGAAATTGTCTATAAAATTTATTAAACGAAATCCTCTATAATTATTATTCTTAAGGAAATTCTCTATAAAATATTCGTAAGGAAAATTTTCAATACAATTTGCATATATATATAATTTAAGGAATACAATTTGCTTTGTATTTATAATTTAAGGAAGGAAGGAAATATTCTGTGAAATTTGTTAAAACGCAGATTCTATATATATATATATATATAATTAGTACCAACTTTAAAATCAATTCGCGGTACAATATTTGAATATTTCAAACGAAATTCTATGTACTTTTCTGATTGCACATTTTCCTCATTTTCAAATTATTGTAATTTCCCAACGAGGTAACCAATCTTAATGATTAGACCATTAAAAGAAAGGTATTTTAAAGCACTTTAAGAATAAAATAAAATTAGATAGAATTTCAAAATAAATCCTATTGATAAATTCAATTATTTCATAAAAATTGGTAATACTCAATCACATTCCAAGTGGACCAATACATTTTATGGGATATTTAAAAGGATCATAAAAAATTACTAAAGGTCTTCTTGTATCACTTTAGTCGCTTTCATATAAGTTTTTCGAGATTTTCCACTTTTAAGTAAAAAAATATCATATTTTTTATGTTAAATTATTGAAAATTTTCCGCATTTTCCAATCATTGTAATTTCCCAACGAGGTAATCGCGACCTATTATGAATAGACCACTAAAAGAAAGGTATTTTTACGAAAGGAAAGTACGGCTATAATTTTTCGTAAAAATGAAATTCTGTATATCGTTTTCGGATGTTCTATATTACATCAACCAAAATTAAAATTCTACAAATAAATGTGCTCAGAGAAAACTCAGCGTATAATATAATGAAGGAAGGCAGGAAATTTTGTGTATAATTTTCTAAAGAAAATTCTGTATATAATTTTATATGTAAGAATATCCTGTTTACCGAATTTAATAAAGAAAATCCTAAATAATTTGCTTAAGAAAATGTTCTCTTTATATAATTTCCTTAAGGAAAACTCTGATCCTGACCGTATATAATTTTAGGAAGGCATGATGTACTCATTTTATATAATTTTTCCAATTGGGCAATTGCTTTGCTTTGAATTTCTTTTCTTTTTGAATGTTTTCTTTTGTTTTGAATATGGTTATTTCTTCTGTATAAAATTTTAAACGCATTTAAAATTCAATATTTAAATAATTTGTTAAACGACCAACCATATCTTTATATATTTAAAACAAAAAAAATTACAAGGATATACATGCTTTTTTTTTCTTTATGGATAAAGAATATCAATATTAAATTATCCAAATATATATTTACTTTTAAGATTTCAATTTCATCATTGGATTTTATTAAAAAAAAAATAAAAATTTGTATACCGTGCGATAAGGGGCGAAAATTACCTATATATATTGAAATAAAAATTCAAATCGTATATTTTACAGGGTTCTCACACAACAAATTAAATACTTAAAAAATATATTTACATATTTAATATTATAATAAACTCTTCCATATAAAGCGTTTTTTTTTTATTTTTTATATACCTCTATAATTTTATATATATATGACTTTATGGAAATTATTTATTTATTTTTAGTAAAATTATTTACTTTTTATTACATTATATATATTTATTATCAGTAAAAACAATTTTTATATGCATCAAGAGGTATATGTCATTCGCGTTTGTGTATATATTGTATATATAGTTTATGTATAGGTCGTATTTAACAAAAAAAAAAAAAGCAAAAAACATATACCATTTAACAAAATGATTTGTTTATTATATAGACTCGCAGTTGTTTATTCAAATTTAATATTAATATTAAAATATATATAATATATATGAATATTTTATTATTTGTCGTTGACGAGGAGTATATATTTTATTTGTACTTTAAACATTGGTTTTTGAATAAAATAATAACGAACATATATATATATATATACAGTGGTGGACAGTTGAATAACACATAGAGTGATTCATTACGAACAAATATTTTAGTTTTACAAGTACAAATTATATATACAAAAACGGATAAGTTTTTCTGGATGTAAAATGTTTTATGGACCGATGAATCAATTTATAATTAATGTGGATCGAATTGAAAAGTATATAAAGTAGAGACGTCTACGTAATCAAAGCATAAATCCATTATATACATATTAAAAACAGTAAAACATGCTCGCGGTTTGGAGTATGAGTATGGTTTGGGGAATGCTATCTTGGCATGGTATTCGTCCGCTACTATACACAGAATAGAAGGAAAAATGTATCAGTAGGTATATGTATAAAAACATACTTGAATATGCAATGGAACCATATATGATGATGATAATATGCCACTTAAGAGGAAATTTATGCACCAAAAACGATCCAAACTCAACGCTCGTTGCATAAAAAAAGATACAGCTGTTAGAACAATAAATTAGTGTATTGGATTAGCCCGCACAAAGTCCGGACTTGAACCCCATTGAGAATTTGTGGGCGGAGATATCGAAAAAGGGATTAGTGGTCAAAAATCGGCCAACAAATTTGGACAAATTGTGGGTAGTCGTGCAAGAGGCTTTGCTTGCAATCCCATCAGATCGATGCAAACGTTTGGTGGTATAAGTACGCCCCGTCGATGAAATTATGTATTACTGTTTCATTTCTATAAACTATCCCTTAGTCAGTTTAACACAGCTGCTTCCATCCAGATAGATTTTTAAGAATTCAAGAAATGGGGTGTGTTATTTAACTGACCACCATTGTATATATATATTACAAAATACAAACTCACATATAATAAGCATATAGCAGTGAATTAACTGAAAATGTGATACGAATATATATATATATATATATATATATTATAAAATATATTCAGTCAGTATATATTCCGACATTTTCATTTATTTATATATTTAAATATATATATTCTGATGACTAAAAAATATAAAATATATATTGTATAAAATAAAAACTGATAAGAAACGGAAATGTATGTTATATTTGCACAGTATGAATGCATATAAATTTAATATTTGATGTCTACATAAGTTTTTTTTTTTTTTTTTTTTTTGTATTTATCTTTATATTTTTAATATTGTTTTTGTTGTACAATATAATAATAAATATATAGTCTCTTGTTTATATACTATATATATATAAATATAACAAATAAAACAACACTATAATCATGAGATATTAAAACACAAAAAAAAAAAAAAAACAGAAAACAATCCAACACTCTTCAAGAATAAACTTCTAATAGTTTTTTTTTTTATTTTAGAATAGAATTGGTTTCATATATTTTTCAATTCAAAATCTTACCTATACCAATTTTTAGAATATACAAATTTTGTAATAGAATTTTTTACGAACAACCAAAAATAATATGGCACTTATAAAGATTCATCAATAAATTATTTCTTTTTTTTTTTTATATTATGATTAAGTGTGTTTATCATCAATAATAACATAATTTTCCATATAGATTCCAATGTCTAATAAAAAATATCATTTTAAAAATATCAATTTTATTACACTACCAAAAATATACTTATATATAAATACATTAGAGATATGATAAATAAATGTGTGTAATATTGAACGGAAAACAAAAAGATTTCACTATTTGATATGTCAACAAAATATATTTATCATATAATATATGGTATAATTTATATGATTATAATATACGTATAATAAAATAATAATAATAGTTTTTGACATGCCAGGACAGTATATCGTGAATTATGCGCGTACAAAGATCACAAAAAAAAAAAATTTATAGTTTTGTTATATTTTTAAATGATATTTCTATATTTTATTTTGGTTATTTAGAATTTTTTTAAATGATTCACTTCAATTTATGTTTTTTTTATTAACATTATTATTAACACTGTTGTCGATATCTATTTTGTATATTTAGGAATTTCTGTTGTCTGCCGGTGTCTACTAATTTTGGTAACAGTGTCTACTAATTTTGGTAACAGTGTCTACTAATTTTGGTTTATTTTTCAAAATAAACCATAAGCAATTCTCCATAGAGAAAAAAATATTATTTTCATTTAAACATATAAATTATTATTGAATTGCAATTTGACGACTTTTTCTATTTATGTTCTGATTTTGAATCATAGAATTTGTTGTTGTACAAGACCTTTTTTTTTTTTATACCTTTTTATAAACCTTTATAATGTGTGTGTATATAAACAATCTATATCTGGGGTATAGTTGATTTGATATTTATATGTATATCTACTTTTTTTATTTTTAAAATATTTGTCAACAATATCAAATCCAAAATTCTTTCATATATATTGTACTTTATTATGTATATGTTTTATTATACTAAAAAATATAATTTTATATCTTTTCCTTAATTTTAAATATATTTACCGTAGTAAATTACCTTACCTTAGTAAATTCTATTCAAATATGTGTATGGTTTAATTTTAAAAAATTAAAAAAGAATTGCATTTACACACACAAAATATAAAAAATAATAAATATTACGTAACTTTGAAAAATTATATATATAGAATTTATACTTAAAACAAGTCCTATATTTCCTATATAAAACAAATTATAAACAATACATTTAAGACAATTATACAGAATTTCCTTAAGAAAACTATAAAGAATTTCTTTGAGCAAATTACACAGAAGTTTCTTTAAATAATCATACCAATTATAAATAATTTCCTTAATGTAATTATAGAGAATTTCCTGAAGCAAATTATAGAGAATTTCCTTTAGCAAATTATATAGAATTTACTGAACTAAATTTACAACTAGAATTTACTGAACTAGAATTTACTGAACGGATATTTCTATATTTTATTTTGGTTATTTAGAATTTTTTTAAATGATTCACTTCAATTTATGTTTTTTTTATTAACATTATTATTAACACTGTTGTCGATATCTATTTTGTATATTTAGGAATTTCTGTTGTCTGCCGGTGTCTACTAATTTTGGTAACAGTGTCTACTAATTTTGGTAACAGTGTCTACTAATTTTGGTTTATTTTTCAAAATAAACCATAAGCAATTCTCCATAGAGAAAAAAATATTATTTTCATTTAAACATATAAATTATTATTGAATTGCAATTTGACGACTTTTTCTATTTATGTTCTGATTTTGAATCATAGAATTTGTTGTTGTACAAGACCTTTTTTTTTTTTATACCTTTTTATAAACCTTTATAATGTGTGTGTATATAAACAATCTATATCTGGGGTATAGTTGATTTGATATTTATATGTATATCTACTTTTTTTATTTTTAAAATATTTGTCAACAATATCAAATCCAAAATTCTTTCATATATATTGTACTTTATTATGTATATGTTTTATTATACTAAAAAATATAATTTTATATCTTTTCCTTAATTTTAAATATATTTACCGTAGTAAATTACCTTACCTTAGTAAATTCTATTCAAATATGTGTATGGTTTAATTTTAAAAAATTAAAAAAGAATTGCATTTACACACACAAAATATAAAAAATAATAAATATTACGTAACTTTGAAAAATTATATATATAGAATTTATACTTAAAACAAGTCCTATATTTCCTATATAAAACAAATTATAAACAATACATTTAAGACAATTATACAGAATTTCCTTAAGAAAACTATAAAGAATTTCTTTGAGCAAATTACACAGAAGTTTCTTTAAATAATCATACCAATTATAAATAATTTCCTTAATGTAATTATAGAGAATTTCCTGAAGCAAATTATAGAGAATTTCCTTTAGCAAATTATATAGAATTTACTGAACTAAATTTACAACTAGAATTTACTGAACTAGAATTTACTGAACGGATATTTCTATATTTTATTTTGGTTATTTAGAATTTTTTTAAATGATTCACTTCAATTTATGTTTTTTTTATTAACATTATTATTAACACTGTTGTCGATATCTATTTTGTATATTTAGGAATTTCTGTTGTCTGCCGGTGTCTACTAATTTTGGTAACAGTGTCTACTAATTTTGGTAACAGTGTCTACTAATTTTGGTTTATTTTTCAAAATAAACCATAAGCAATTCTCCATAGAGAAAAAAATATTATTTTCATTTAAACATATAAATTATTATTGAATTGCAATTTGACGACTATTTCTATTTATGTTCTGATTTTGAATCATAGAATTTGTTGTTGTACAAGACCTTTTTTTTTTTTTATACCTTTTTATAAACCTTTATAATGTGTGTGTATATAAACAATCTATATATGGGGTATAGTTGATTTGATATTTATATGTATATCTACTTTTTTTTTTTTTAAAATATTTGTCAACAATATCGAATCCAAAATTCTTTCATATATATTGTACTTTATTATGTATATGTTTTATTATACTAAAAAATATAATTTTATATCTTTTCCTTAATTTTAAATATATTTACCGTAGTAAATTACCTTACCTTAGTAAATTCTATTCAAATATGTGTATGGTTTAATTTTAAAAAGTTAAAAAAGAATTGCATTTACACACACAAAATATAAAAAAAAAATAAATATTACGTAACTTTGAAAAATTATATATATAGAATTTATACTTAAAACAAGTCCTATATTTCCTATATAAAACAAATTATAAACAATACATTTAAGACAATTATACAGAATTTCCTTAAGAAAACTATAAAGAATTTCTTTGAGCAAATTACACAGAAGTTTCTTTAAATAATCATACCAATTATAAATAATTTCCTTAATGTAATTATAGAGAATTTCCTGAAGCAAATTATAGAGAATTTCCTTTAGCAAATTATATAGAATTTACTGAACTAAATTATAGAAAATTTCCAACAGCAAATTATAAAGAATTTCCTTAAGGAAATTATACAGACATTTCTTTAAATAATTATATAAAATTATAGATAATTTCCTTATACTAAAATTATAACAAATTTCCTTTGTACAGAACAGAACCGTACAGAACTTCCTAATCAAATTATTCAGAATTTACATTAGGAAAATTTCCTTAAAAAACAGAATTTCCCCTAGAAAATGATAAAGAATTTCTTTTAGCAAATTAAACAGAATTTACTGCAGAAAATTATACAAAATTTCCTTGAGCAAAATATACAGAATTTCCTTCAGCAAATTATACAAAATTTCTTTAAGAAAACTATAAAGAATTTCTTTGAGCAAATTATACCGAAATTTCTTTAAATAATTATATAAAATTATAGATAATTTCCTTATTATTGGCAAATTATACAGAATTTCCTTTAGCTCACAAAATCGTACAGAATTTCCTCATCAAATTATTTAGAATTTACATTAGGAAAATTTACTTAAAAAACAGAATTTCCCCTAGAAAATGATAAAGATTTTCCTTAAGCAAATTAAACAGAATTTACTACAGAAAATTATACTGAATTTCCTTACGCAAATTATAAATAATTTCCTTATTGTAATTATAGAGAATTTCCTGAAGCAAATTATACAGAATTTCCTTATCGAAATTGTAAATAATTTCCTTAATGAAATTATAAAGAATTTCCTTCAGCAAGTTATACAGAATTTCCTTAAGAAAACCATAAAGAATTTCCTTGAGCAAATTATACAGAAATTTCTTTAAATAATTATACAAAACTATAGATAATTTCCTTATTATAGGCGAATTATGCCAAATTATAACGAATTTCCTTTAGCTTACAAAATTGTACAGAATTTCTTAACCAAATTATACAGAATTTACGTTAGGAAAATTGCCTTAAAAAACAGAATTTCCCCTAGAAAATGATAAAGAATTTCGTTAATCAAATTAAACAGAATTTACTACAGAAAATTATACTGAATTTCCTTACGCAAATTATAAATAATTTCCTTACTGTAATTATAGAGAATTTCCTGAAGCAAATTATACAGAATTTCCTTAAGTAAACTGAACCAAATTATAGGAAATTTCCTTTAGTAAATTATAGAGAATTTCCTTAATGAAATTATAAAGAATTTCCTGAAGCAAATTATACAGAATTTCCATAAACAAATTAAACAGAATTTACTACAGAAAATTATACAGAAATTCCTCCCTTAAGCAAACTATATATATAAAGAAATTTACTTAAATAATTATACAAATTTTCCCAAAACCAATAAAATAAAGAATTTCCTTTTAGTAAATTATGCTGAATTAATAAATAAAATTATGCTGAATTAATTATTTAAAATACCGCACAATTTCCATAAGAAAATTAAGATAAAGATTTTCTAAAGACAATTATAAAGAATTTCCTTAGCAAACGGTAAAGAAATTTCTTTAAGTAATTATGCCGAATTTTCACCAAAAACAAATTATACAGAAATTCCTTTCGCAAATTAACTTTAAGTAATTATTGTGAAAATTATAATGGATTTCTTTTGACAAATTATACAAAATTCAAATTTAGAAAAATGTACAAAATTGTAAAGAAATTCTAAAAAGCAAAATTTTACGGATTTGATTTGAGAAAATGTTGACTAAATTTCGTATTAGAAGTATTAGATATCTGTGAAATTTTCTATATTATCAATCTGTTTAAGAAAATTCTACAAATTTTCTATATCTATACTCTTTTATCTATACTCTTTTAAGATTTTAACAATTATTTATAAAATAAATACTTATAATTTCAAAGAGAAGACAATTTTTCATTGTGCACTGTAAAATATATAAATATTTTTATTTTTTGTGTAATTGTAACAGCAATATAATAAATAAAATAATAAATTATTTTCATGATATGTATATAAATATAATAAATATGATGGAGTAATATAATATAAAATAATATTTTTATTTTTTTTTTTTTTTTTTGTAAATGTATGTGCGATCGTTAAATATATATAATATATATGGAGTATTAAATAAAAAATCTTTTTATTTACATATATGCTGTAAATAATAATATTACTTAGTATGTTATATATAAAATTGGAAACAAAATAAAAAATTATATAAAATTAGATACGTTTCATTTTATATATATTTTTTTCTTTTAACCAGTACAACCGCAAAACACGATTTATTATTTCTATTTGTATTTATAAATGCGAGTTTTTTTTTTTATTAAAATAAAATATGTGTATCTTTCTTTTTTTTTTTTTATTTTATATTAAAAAAATGAAAATAATAAAATGAATATTTTTCATCGTAGCCATTTTGATTGAAAAGACCTTATTATTATTTATATATATATATCTATATTTAAATAATATTTCAATATTTCTGTACGTATTTCTGTATTTATTATAAAAATTATATTATTTTTAGTAGTTTTATAAGTTGTGTGTTTTTTTTTTATAATGTAATTTGATTTGATTTAATTAGTTTTTCTTACGCACAACTAATTTTTTTTATTTTTTTACAATATAATTTATAAGTAGTGAGTGGGGGGTTTTTTTAATAATTGTTTTAATATAGTAAATTTTTTTTATTTTTTTTATGGAAATTATAAAACAAATGGAAATATAATAATAAGACGACAAATGAATAACACAAAAAAAAAACAATTTATATTGTACTATATATTTCTGAAAAAAAAAAATAAATTGTAATAAAAAAAAATGTATATACTTATTTATTACAACACACCACATACAATACAATATTTATTTAATTTATTTATTTTTATTTTTTGTTACAATTATATATATAGAAGTTATTTTTTATAATAATAATAATAATAATAATAATAAAAACAATTAATGGAAATGTAAGGCAAATGTTTATGTATGGTGTGTTTTGTTCCAATATATAATAAATATATGTACAGCGTAAAAAACAAATAATATATAATTTTAATTTTGTAAATGTTACAGTTTAGATTTTCTTTTTTTTTTTAAATAATATTAAAATATGTAAAGTATAAAAAATATAAATATATATAGTACTGTTTAATTTTTCTGTAAGTAAACAACCACAACAGGTCAATTTTATTTTTTTAATTTTTTTTTTATTCATTTGTGTGTTGTTTTGTAAACATATGTACAACGAGAGCAAGCAAAAAAAAATAAAAATAGTATTTGTTACATAAAATTTTGCACACATATAACATTTTAACATGTTAGTTTCAATTTTAATTTGAAGAAATTTGTAAGAGATAACCATCGCAATAATATTCTTGTTATAATTTTCAATGTGATTATTAAACTAATAAATAAACTAATTTATCCGTATTCATTTTAAATAAAAAAAAAAAAACGCGCGCTTATTTTTTACATAAAAATAACAAATTAAAAATTGTTCTATATACAATCAGTAATAAAACGTGATAGATAACCAAACATATATTTTTTTTTTATTTTTGATATTTTATCAATATCGTAATATTTTATCAATATAAGCAAAAAAAATATAAACTATTTATATAAAATAATAATTAAAATGTATTTGTGAAAATAATCAAAACATAAAAAAAAAATTGTTAATCAACTACAAAAATTTCAAGAACACGCAATAGACGCATTAAATAAGTTATAAAAAAATAAGGACCTTCATCGTTCATTTTCATGATTTGTAATCAAGAATGAAAGATCGTTCATGAGAAAGAATAAAAAAAAAATCACTTTTCTTAAAATAAAAATCAATCGATCGGCGCCTTTTCAAAGGAATTCACAAAAAACATTAATTTCAATAGATTATTTAAGAGGATTCTTCACACACACACACACACACACAAAATTGCATTTGATAAATATATATTTAATAGTAAAAAACGAATAACAATATAAAACGATATTGCGAGGATGTCCGGCGATAAGGATTATTTTGGTAAGTATATCAAAAAACTTATATATTAATTAATATAAAAAAATACACCTATGCGTATTAATTCTATGAAAAATTAAATTTCAAAACTATATAATTAACGTAAAAATAACCGCACAGTGCAATTCTATACACGTCGTTTAAATATGAAATGAAAAGTGAGTTTTTTTTTCGTTTCTTTATTGTTTATGTAAAAAGTTCGTTAGACTGTTTTTTTTTTTTTATTTTGAATTGTGTACTTTTTATTTTTAATCATTATTTATATATAAATTATCAAATTCATTAAAAAAAAAAAAATACATAAATAAATAAATGATTGTGTTATCACCAAACTATGCGCATATATATATATAAAAGTATTCAAAATATTTTTTTCAAAAGATTATAAAATATATAATATATCGCACACGTCTTATCATAAAATTGTTAAAAATATATATTTGCGCGATAATGATATGATAAGATTTTATGTATATATGTATATATAAATAATATTACGTATATAAAAATACGTACAACTTTTGCTGTTAGTTATATATATACAATTTTATATAGATAAATATATATATATATATATGTTTATATGCATATGTAATATTTTGTTATTGATAATATACCCCCGGTGTGGTTGAATATTATTTTATAAATACATATACAGAATACAGATATATATTTAGTATATATATAGTATATAACGATGATAAAATGTGGGTGTGATATAATGTTTGAACTATGATTATATTATATATTTATAAATTTTCTTATCAAGAAAAATAAAAAAAAAAAAAAATGAAAAAAAATTGTAGATTTCAAAAACATATTCGTTTTCATTTTGTATATGAAAATAAAAATAACTATATTTATGTAATAAATCGTCACTATATAAATGATATTGTGAATGGAAAATAATTATATATGAATACAATAATTTTAAAATATTATATCAGAATCAGTTTATCAAATCAAATACATATATAAATATATATATATATATTTACAGAGTCTAAGATTACAGTATGATTTTAAGCCGGATATATTCAATATATTGGTTATATATTATCCGAATATATATACTTTGGTATTTAACATTTTCCCTATTTATATATATACAAATAAAATATATTCAAATCTAACTGAATATATAAATTCTATAAATGTGACGTAAAAGATTAAAAATATCATAATTTCTTTTAATTTTAATATCATTCAGAATATCATTCATTCAGAATAAAATCATTAAGCGATGTAAAACTTCTTTGCATATAGAATCTGCATTTAAAAATTATTATAATATGATTCTGTATCAAAAATTTCCAGAAGAAAAAATCTGCGTATATATGATTTATGAAGGAAATTTTGTATGATTTTCTTTAGAATATAATTTGTTTAGTTTGTTCATAAGGAAATTCTCTGTATACATCATTTGATTAAGGAAATTCTGTATAATTTCTGTAGAGGACATTCTATAATATTTTCTATATAATTTAATTAAGATAATTCTAAATAAATTGTATAGGTATATTAAGAAAACTCTCTGTATTCTATATTCAATATTTGCTTAATGAAATTCTGTATAATTTCTGTAGAGGAAATTCTGTATAATTTCTGAAGAGGAAATTCTGTATAATTTGCTTAAGGAAATTCTTTATAATTTTGCTTAAGGATTTGCTTAAGGAAATTCTGTATAAATTGCTTAAGGAAATTCTGTTTAATTCTTTTAAGAAAATTCTGCATAATTCTCTTAAGGAAATTGTGTTTAATTTGCTTAAGGAAATACTATATAATTTGCTTAAGGAAATTCTTTATAATTTACTTACGGAAATTCTTTACAATTTGCTTAAGGATTTGCTTAAGGAAATTCTGTATAAATTGCTTAAGGATTTGCTTAAGGAAATTCTGTATAAATTGCTTAAGGATTTGCTTAAGGAAATTCTGTTTAATTCTCTTAAGGAAATTGTGTTTAATTTGCTTAAGGAAATACTCTATAATTTGGTTAAAGAAATTCTGTATAATTTGATTAAACCAATTCTGTATATTTTTGCTAAAGGAAATTCTGTATAATTTGCTTAAGGAAATTCTGTATAAATTGCTTAAGGAAATTCTGTATAAATTGCTTAAGGATTTGCTTAAGGAAATTCTGATTAATTTGGTTAAACGAATTCTGTATAATTTGCTTAGGGAAATTCTGTATAATTTCTGTAGAGGAATTCTGTATAAATTCTGTGAAGGAAATTCTGTATAATTTGCTTAAGGAAATTCTATTCATAATTTGCTTAACGAAATTCTGTATAATTTCTGTAGAGGAAATTCTGTATAATTTGCTTAAGGAAATACTTTTTAATTTGCTTAAGGAAATTCTTTTTAATTTGCTTACGGAAATTCTTTACAATTTGCTTAAGGATTTGCTTAAGGAAATTGTGTATAAATTGCTTAAGGATTTGCTTAAGTAAATTCTGCATAATTCTCTTAAGGAAATTGTGTTTAATTTGCTTAAGCAAATACTCTATAATTTGATTAAAGAAATTCTGTATAATTTGCTTAATCCAGTTCTGAATATTTTTGCTAAAGGAGATTCTGCATAATTTGCTTCAGGAAATTTTGTATAATTTGCTTAAGAAAATTCTATTCATAATTTACTGAAAATTTGCATACTTATAGATTAAGGGACACAAAAAAAATTCTTTGATTTACATGATATTGTTAAAAAAGGGATTTCATTTTATCGATATGATATATTTAATATTCAATATACGCATAAATACGCGTATACGAGAAATGTATATCTATAGTATATATTTATAGCGATTATTTTTTATACAATTGAAACTTAATATATTTTTGTAATATACATTTTAAAAGAAATATGATATATAAAATATTGACTTATATTTTTTTCCCGAAGTATAGTTATGAAAACAATATTGTTAAAAATATAATTGTATAAATTGTAAAAAGTGTTACACGATATATATAATTTGTATTTGTATATTTGTAGTACATATATATTATATTGTTTCGCATATGTAGGTATAAAAAATATTTCTGCTTAAATGTATATATGGAAACAAAATCTTTATATAGCTTTCAGCATCAGCACGCGTTATTCCCAAAAGATTTGAAAATGATCATTAATATTATAGGAAAAAATTGTTTTTTGATGCATTACATTTGAATTTATAATTAAAATAAACCATTTGAATTTTTTGTTTTCTTGCTAAAATACCCATTGAGATAAATAATATGTCAAAATATCAATTTTTTTATATAAAACATTTCTTTTTTTTTCATTTTTTGTATTGTCGAGTTTGAATTTATTTATATTTTGGGGGCGTTAATCGCGTTAACTTTTAACATAATATTATTATTATTTGAATACGGATTGTATATAAACATAAATAACAATATAATACTTAAAACATCATATATTATAATATCTCTCTTATCAAATATCAGCACATGTTAATTATTTATATATGTAAATTTTATTAACCATATGTGAGTTTTTTAATTTTTTTTTTTCCATTTCGTTTCGTTTGTTTATTTATAGATAGTTGTTAAATGTAAATGAATTATATTGAATTAGTAAAAAATAATTTTTTGTAATATATATTATATGGAGATAAATTTGGGAGGATTTTCCAAAAGGATATGTAATCGAATAGGGAAAAATCAAAATTTCTATAACTGCGTTATTCCTTCAACTATAAAATTATTTTATAAAAAATGCACAAACATCGAGGCTTTAATACATGTATAATACTCACGAATATAATTCCAGTAGTATAAAAACAAAAAATTATTATAGAATTTTATTATAAAGGCATTCTTTTTGTTAATCAAACCACAAAATATAGTTTATTAGGTCTTTCATATATGCAATTTTAATGCATTTTATTTAATTTCCGTGTGTTTATAAGAAAGAAAGAAATGTAACAAAATATTAAAATTCCCTTCCTATATATTGTATATATATGTAAAAGTACATTTTATTTAAAAGTGAGTTATTATTTTAGTTGTGGAGTTTTTGAAAACTTTTTGGTATTATATTGATTATTTTTACGTTTCCCTGACAATTTTCAACTCATTCCTAAATCTATGAGAAATGATTAAAGATATATAGCCTTCTATTATAGAACCCTTTCAATTGAAAATCTTAAGTTGATTCTTATAGAGATATATTTCGTTACACTCAGTGGCGGGGGGATTTAGAAAACATTTGTCACGACAACCCAAACTATATTCTGAAAGGCTTAATAATAAATTAATTATAATATATTAATAATAATATATTTAGTTTTCGAACAAAATTTTCTCAACAAATGTTATTCATTAAATTTTGAATGTTTGAGTTTTTCCTGAATTTGCATTTTCTATGCATCCTATATGAAAATTCAATAAATTTCTGATTTTTTCATAGAAGAAAATGTTAAAATAATTGATTTTACCAAAAAAAAAATGTCTATGAAAACTGCGGACAAAGTTTTTCATATCCTTTAATGAAAAGGAATTGATTTCTTAGTTTTCTTCCACAAAAAATCAATAGAATTAATAGAATTTTCAAGTGATGCAAAGAAAGTTTTGAAATTTTCTATATATATATAAATGGAAAAACTTTTCTATCGTATAAAATTGTTTCTAATCCCAAATCTGGTCCACAAAACGATCAAACGATCAAATTTATGATGGTGTTTTGAATATAACTAAAGGATAGCCATTATTTGATATAGTCAAATATTGTTGGGGTGTCTAAAAGAATTGGCAATAAATTTAATCCTTGTTGTATATATTACAATATATAAATGCTTTCGGAGGTGTTGGCCTAAATAGCAACGTTTTTTTAATATATTATATGTAATGTTATGGTTATATATAAATTTTATTTGATTTTTTTTGCACAATAAAAATAAAAATAAAAAGGCAAAAAGGTAAGTAAAAAAATGCAGCAAAAAACTTAAAATCCATTAAATTATAAATTAATTTAAACGAGTATATAATACATTTTATTATATGTTTTTAACTTATTATGTATATATGGGTTTTGTTTTAATTTGTTCTACACGTAAATATATATGGTATATAATAAATTTAAACCATTTTTACATTTAAGCGCGGAGTTACCTCGTGAATTTCTTTATAATTAAATACGCAGAAATGGATTTTATTATAGTTGCATAATTTATACAAATATAAATTTGTATTTGATTAGATTATTCATTTATTATCGCATGAAAGGTATACGACGAGAGACATATGTTTATTAACAAATTTTAGAAACAATTTAGAATTTGGAATGTTGCGGAGATGAACTCTCTCTAATTTGTATCTTCTTAAACAATAAATATTTAAATGACTTTTATATAAATTATTTGACGGAAAATTTAAATTCATTAAGAATTTGCAATATTTAATATAAATAAACATAAACAATTATTTCAAAATACAACTCTGGCAAATATAAATGTATATAATTTTATACATGCATTGTTTTTTTTTAATTTAAAAATTATTGGAAAAAGTATAACAGTAGCACATAAAAAGGTGAATAATAATAATACTATAATAATAATAATAATAATACTATAATAATAATAATAATAATAATAAATAATAATAATTACAAAATTACAATACATATATTTTTAATTTATGTATGTTACAAGGAACTATATATATATACAATAAAATAACAAATGGTTTAAAATAAAAGCATAGAAAACATAAATATAATTGCAAAAAACAAAAAAAAACAATAACATGTAATGAAAATTACGCGATGATTCAAAAACAAATATAAACTATAATATATTAAAAAAAAAAGTATTACAATGAACTCTATAAAGTTATACCATATATAATTAATATATATTGGTATTTGGAGTCGTTATATTTATAAATTATGCATGTTTAAAAAAATTGTAATGAATATGAAAAAAAAATAATACAACTGTGAATGCATTTTTTATTATAATAACTATTCAACGATAATATAAAGCTCTTTATATTTGGTAACTAATCCGAAATATATATAAAAAAAAATTTATAGTTAAAATACTAATAAAATTATTAATATTTTTTTAAATAAATGTTTTTTTTTTCTTTTTATTTATCCAAATCGTAATCAATTTTTCGAGATTCGATTACGAAACAGATGACTTTTTGTATAAACACTCAAAGTCTCCCAAAGGCTTCGTTTGGACGTTTAATAAACATATTAACCCTCCGTTTGGCACATATTTTAATACCTTCGGTTTGGCTCATGGGGTCTGTGGCCAGACCTCTGTGTATTTCCATAGAATTATATGAGAGTTTTGTATATCCAAATGTTTTTATCAAACACGTCCAATTTGAGGGTAAATTATAGGCGATCAAATGTTTCAAATTGCTGGCTCAATAGATAGCATACTAAAAAACGATTGAAATTGTAAAAGGTCTGGCTGGACCCATCCGCCAAACGGAGGGTTAAATGGTAATTTTTCCCACTATAGAAATTGAACTAATGTTTAGTTAAAATCCTCTATAATTGATAAAAATATTCAACTTTAAATTCTTACGTCAATATAAGTCTTTATAAGTCGTCAATTCAAATCCTATATATTCAATTAATATTTTACTTTAACATTTGAATTCATAACAATTAAGCATTTACGAGAACGAAACTATATATAAAAAAAAAAACATTATATATATTGTAATAAACCAAGCAATTATTCCTCAATATATAGTGTGATATAAATCAAATTAAAGTCACTTAACAATTAACAAATATACAATTTAAATTAAAACAATATAAACCATATAATTTATACAATATATGAGCATTTTTATAAAAAAAAAAATTAAACTAAACCTGCAATAGAACTTAAACCCAATTTTAATTGTTCATAGTATATAAATAGAAAAAAAAAATTCTATAATCTATTGTTTTGCGACATACCATAAATATTAAAAACGTATTTAACAATTGAATTATATGTTATTGAGGTTCGCACACACAAATATATATAATTAAATTTACGTCCAAAGGTATATTTTAAAAATATATATGAATGAATAGAAATTAATTTACAAAAAAAAAACACATTTAATTGAATGCAAATATTTTATGTGTAACGATACTGATAATAAAATTTTCATTTAATATATCAAAAATGAATTTAATTGAAAAACTATATGACATAATAAATGTTTGACCCCAAAATAAAACGCATTGTTATGCGGTATGGGATATGCTGCGGGGGTGAGAAAAATTCGTAATAATACTTAGAGGTAATATATAAGATAGAGCATAGGTCGGATTCGTTAGGTCTTTGATAGATTATCATATTATTAAATCCACGTTCTTTTATGTTGGTTGAGATCTTATTTTGTAATTTCTTAATTGTTTAGTGTTTTGTTCAACGAATATGTTTTTTCCAATATCTATATCAAGTTTGTTATGTAATACCTTATAGAATAATCATATATTCAAATAATCCTGTTAATTTTATAACGATTTATCGGATTTTATAAAATTTATTATATTGTTTTTGGCAGTTTAACTTGAACGACATTATTAAATATTCAATTTACGCAAAAAATATAAAAATAAAAATCTTTTTCATGTGCGTTTAACTTTTCAGATCAGTCAATTTTCCTCTGCTCGTTTTTTTTTTCTTATCTTTTCTAAACAAAAGAAACATAAATTTCCTGCCATATATGTGTGAATAAAATTTGAATAAAATAAAATACAATATGCGACCGTATATATATTCAATTTTATAATAATAAATATACAATTATTTCAACCACTTGATTGTGCGTCGTCGTCCATTTATTATGAATAATTTATATATATATATATATATTATTTTTTATTTCTATTATTATAAAATATTCGTTTTTTTTTGTGTCGTTTTTTTAGTTTTTTTATAAAATTACAAAATAAATATAATTAAAAATATTATATTATTAATAATAATATATATGTGAGTCTGAAAGGATTTCCGTTAAAGCCTTTTACTATATATAATAGTATATATATATTAATTTATATAATTTTATATTAATTTATATAAATTTATAAATGTACAAAAAATATTACACACATTCAGAATATAATTGAATATGGAATAGAGTAGTATATATATAGAAATTAATTAAACAAATATTCAAAACTAATTATTAAATATTAATAATAGTAATAGTTTAGTAAACTGTCAATGCCTGAGTGGTAAATATGAGTGGTAAAATTTTATTACCAAAACTATTTGAATGGATTTGATTTGAAAATTATCAAAATTCGGGTGGTTATAGAGAATATACGTTTAAAATTTATTTAACCTTTATATGATAATGAAATTGTTAATCTTTTGTATAAAGTAAAAAAAAAACGGGTTAAAGATAAGTTGAAATCATTTAGCTATTTAGCCGGATTTGTTATCTCATCAGACTTGAATCCTTTTGAATACTATATATACCACTTGTTTTCATCGAAGGGAGACACGTCATTCAAAGTTAAATGTTTAAAGCATCAAAAGAAATTGATAACAAAAAAAATTGGTTTCAAAATCGTTATATTTTCCTAAAAAAGAATTACAATCAATTTTAATTAGGCTTGTCAATTGTCAAAAACTATATAAAATAAGAAGGACAAAATTGTGATGAAAATTATTTTGAATACAATTAAGTTTTGATATCACAAAAACAAACACAACAAACAATCAAATAACGCATATATATAAGTAAAGAAATACACATAAATTACGTCAATGAAAAATATTTTTAATTTATTTATTTGTACTAACTAAAAAAAAAATTGTATATGTAATTTAAAATAAATATTATTGTAACTTGATTTTTTTTATATATTTAAATATTCTTATTATTTTTTTTTTGTTTTTCATATTTAAATGGATAAAAAGAAATTTATATATGAATTGTGTAATTAATCCTTTTTTAAATTTTAAATATAAATTTACTCTGTGTCACCATTTATCATTTTATTTATAATAATATTTGTATACGCAGAAACAAATATTGAAAAGTCATATGAAATAAAACAAACCAAAAAAATATATCTTACAAATGGAACGAAGAAAAAATGAATACGATTTTCTAATTTCTTTCAACAATTTTAATTCTTTATATATACCATATATGAGAACTATATATAAAGAATTTAAACGAGAGTTTCGATCATAGGGAAAAGAAAGTAAATGTAGAATATGTAGTTTTTTTCTTTTTTTTTTTTCATTATAACATTTGACCGGTCTAGCAATAAATATTGGATTTTAATATAATAATAATAATAATAATAATAATATTTTACGTACATATACTGCATATACAATTTTTTATTATTATTTTAAATTTATTATTCCCATTTGGAAAATTGTTGAACCGATGAATGAATATATATGCGTATATGGAAAATATTGGGATATTTTTGTAATTAAATATTTTACATCATAAAAATAAAAAAAAATAAATTATACGAGTGTCACATTACTTTTGTGTGTGATCTTTATATTTGTTCATGTACCAATTTGAAATTTTTTTATTTAATTATATATATTTCGATATATATATATATATATGTATATAGAAAATAAAATATATATATTTATATACGTATTTCGATAATTTGTTTAAAAATCATAAAAATAAAGTATTTATTAAAATGTCCTTAAAAAGTTGTAAAAAAATTTGTTTCATTTTATAGCATTTTCGTACTTTTACTATGTGGTATATTATATTGTTATTTATATAATTAAATATGCATAAAAATATTCTGCATGTTTTTATGTATGAAGGATATTTAAATGTTCATATTTAACATATAACAACATTAATATATTTATTATAATAATCGTTTAATGGGATATTTATTTATTCTTTTAAATTATATTACACACGTTAGCATTCACCTAATGAGGGATAGAGAAACATGAAATTATAGTATATTGGATGAATATATAAATATGTTAATGTGAATTTTTCTATTGCATAAACGATTCAATAATTTAAACTGTGAAGATTGCAGTAGTAAAAGAAATGATTGACGATGATTCAGAACGATTAAAAACATATTCTCATATAGTATATACTCGATGTAATATTATTACTAATCGATCGATCGATCAAAACGAATAGACAAACATTTTTTAAGGTTATATAGCCGCTTATTGAATATATTCTTAGGTCGGTGATCAAGGAAACAATAAACAAGTTATACAAGAAAATTCAGATATACTGAAATTATTTCAGAAACATCACATTCCATTTTAATTGGATGGTTTATATTTGAAATCATTTACGATTCGTATATATTTAACATTTTATAACATATATGAATAATTAATACAAAAGAAAATGTTTAGAGGATCTTTAAGGATTGATTTTCTATTATTATAGAAACATATTATCAATTAAAAGAAAATCTTCAGAGGACTTTAAGAATTGATTTTCTATTATTAGTAAAATACCTGTAAAAGGAAAATTATCCGAAAAGAAATTGTTCAGAATAGCTTCAAGTTTGAATTCTTTTCATTAGAAAAATTATTACTGAAGGGAAAATATATGAAAGACCTTCATATGTTTGATTTCCTAGCACTATAGACAAATTTTAGTTTAAGAGAAAACGTTCAAAAGATTTTCAGTATTGATTTTCTATTATTCTATAAAAATTGTTAATGAAAAAAGAGAATGTTCAGAGGACTTTCATGATTGATTTTCTATCATTAGAAAAATGTTTAGTAAAGTGAGAAAATATGCAAGCAAAACCTTGAAGATGGATTACCTATGATTAAAACAATTATTTCAATTAACAGAAAATATTCAACGGATCTTCTGGATTCTTTTATTCATTTAATTAAAAAAAAATTGTTAAGAAAATATTCTGTGTATAGTTTCAAGTTAGATTTTCTATCATCATAACAAAAAATATTTACTAAAGAGAAAATATTACAAAGATCTTTTTACCATCGATTTCAATCATATGGAAAATGTTTACAGAAGAGATGATATTCGGAGGACTTTCGTGAATATCCTTAAATATCATTAGAAAAATTGTTACTGAACAGAAAATATTCAGACAAACTTTAAATTTGATTTCCTATCATTAGAAAAATGTTTACTAAAGAGAAAAGATTCTTCGCAGTATTTATTTCACATAATTAAAAAAATTCTTACTGCAATGAAAATATTCAGAGACGATTCAGGATTGATTTCCTATCATTAGAAAAATGTTTACTATAACGTGAAAACGTTTAGTAAACAAAGGACTTTAACAAAAATTTTTTACTGAAACGAAAATATTCAACGGAGCTTCAAATTTAATTTCTAATCATTAGAAAAATTTTTTACTAACATTTTAAAAAAAACGTTCTAAGAACTTTCATAATTGATTGCCTATATTAAAGAAAAAAATATTTATTGCATTTTAACTGAACCGTAATTTTAGAAGTAGAAACATATTTATATTTTGTCTATCTATTCAAAGAATAACTATATCTAACATTACCATAGTAAATATTTTATGATGATTTATTTTATGTGATGTTGCAGGTACAAAAAGTATCAATTATATTAACTAATCCTATAGCAGGTCAAAAATAGAGTCCTATCCAAATCAAATATCCCAATAAGCAAATATTATAAATAATAAAAAAAAATCCGGCATCATTTGTATATAGAAAACAAGATTTATAAATAAATAAATATATTTACTAAATGGTTCACATAAATTCGCAAAATATAATATATTTATAAAACAAATCTATCAAATAGCCATAAATACCCTTATTTATTATTTTTATTTATGTTTTTATTTATATATGTTTTTATTTATATATATTTTAATATTATATACACCCTTATTATAGGTATGTAGTGACTGGATTGTACTGTAAGTACAAAATAATTGTATGGAACATATCGGTGAATTTAATATATATGAATATTGATTTTAATATATATGAATATTGAATATAACGTGAAATATAAAGAATGCATATAGAATGTAAAAAAAAGATAATTATTTTAATTTAGTAGTAATCATGGTAGCGATAGAGTAAGAACTCACAATTGAATTTGAAGTACATTATATCATTATATAATAATTGTACAATATATATTATTTTAATAAATCGAATTGTTATTAAAATGTTGGTGTTTAAAAATTATTAAAATTATTAAAATATATCATACCAACAATTGGTGACCCCGACGGGATCAAAAATATCGCATAGCAGCATAGGCGTTTCCATTTAAAAAAATAAAAAAAAAAGAAAAAAACGCATCGCATTCATAGTATAGAAAATTAAGGAAACAATTTTTTTTTTACCGGAGATCAATTACGTAATCACCAGTTAATCATCGATAGCAGCCATTAAATAGCAGATCAACGCGGAATCGAGTGATCCTGATTATAAAAACGTACCTTTGGACAAGTAATTGTATGCACATTTAATTTAATTTTTAATTATGTTAAAAATTAAGGGACGAGAAGGTGAAATTTTGTTCGCAAGATTAGTTTGTAAGGAATTAGTGTAAAACGTTATTTTTATTTTAATTTTTGTTTAATTTTTTATGAATTATTATATCGGAAATTGTAATTTACGTGCTACTACGATTACTACTCGGGTATTTATTTTTATTTTATTTGTAATTCACATCTGAAGTGTTTAAGATCAGTGTTGGAAAAGTGTTTAAAATATTACACATGTATAATTTCTATTGTACACTGGCAATTCTAGATGTGAAAATAGAATATTGTAGAAATTTCATTGAATAAATATATTGTTACCGTATCGTGAAAGGTAACAATGTCAATAATTGATAACGGGTGTATACAAGTTTTTTGTTTATTGTATATAATACATCCTATTGTATATAATATTCAAAATTTTATATCAAAGTAAAGATATAATTTTTATATTCAATATACGTATATATATATTATATAGCATAGCATTATTGGGTTCACTCTCCCATACATATAAGTTTGGATTACAGTTTAAAACATTATAATTTGGATAAAATTTGTATAATACTATATACCATTTTCGCTGATTTTTCGAAATTATTATATGGCTTATTATTATATATAAAAATTATTATATATAAAAATTATATAGCTTATAGGGAGAATTAGGTTTTTAAATTTATTTGTTTTTTTTATTATATTTCGGTTTTTAAGTTTTGTTTAAAGAAAGAATGTTTTCCGAAGGGAAAAAATATTCCGACGAAGCGGGTCCGAGTCCCAAGCAAATCGATAAATCAGTAACGAATATCACAACTACTCATGAGGTCGAGTCTCTTCGTGTTCGATTGCCAGCGTTCTGGGTACAAAATCCAAACACATGGTTTTTACAGGCTGAAGCACAATTTCACATATTTCGGATTACCAGCGACGATACCAAATATTGTCTAACCGTGGCAGCTCTGCCAATTGACAGTTGCGATTCCGTAGTGGATATACTAGCCAATCCGCCCGAAAATCAAAAATATAACCATTTAAAGGAAGCGTTGATTAGTAGGCATTCGATATCACAAATTAAAAGACTCGAAAGTTTGATAGAGAAAGAAGGAATAGGGGACATGAAACCATCGCAGGTTTTTCGTTCGATGAAGCAATTAGCCGGGGCTGAATTTAATGAGGCCATTATGAAGAGCCTTTGGTTAAGAAGATTGCCACAAGTGGTATACGTAGCCTTAATATCGGTCGGTGACAAGCCCATGAGTGAATTAACTGAATTGGCCGATAACATATTTGAGGCTTCCAATATTAGACAGAATGTTGATGGTGTGGCGTTCAGAGCCACTGATAATAAGGGCAATGTGTCATATTCAAGGGATCATACGAATTCCAATAGTTTAAATTTCGATGATAGATTGTCACGCATTGAAGAGATGATAGCAAAAATTACGTTGCGACCTCGGTATGGCAATTACAAGCGAACTTTCCATAATAATAATAATAATAACAACAGAAGCCGTAGTGCTGGTCGTGGAAGAAATCGAAGCAATGATCGTACTCGGTCAAATAGCAATTATCGGATGAATGAAAAGTTATGTTGGTATCACCGCAAATTCGGTGAAAAAGCAACAAAATGTTTTTGTTCGGACGGTAAGAGTTTCCCGCAAGAGAAATTAAATTCAAACCACCCAAACTAATTCACCCGTCTATTAACACGGCTAATAGACGGTCCAAACTAAACGGCCGTCTTTTTGTAAATGATAAAAATAATCATTTAATTTTTTTAATTGACACAGGCGCGGATTTGTCGGTTATTCCGTATCAAAAATCCGCTTTACATAATAATACCATGGATAATAGAATACTTTTAACGGCGGCAAATGGGACTAATATTAGGACCTACGGTACTAAGCTATTGAAATTGGATATCGGACTACGGCGAAATTATATTCATAATTTTATTCAAGCCGATGTAGGGCGTCCTATTATCGGTGCGGATTTTTTAACGAAGTTCGGTATAGTGGTAGATTTAAAAAATAAGCGACTGGTGGATTCTTCCACCAACGTTGCAATTAAAACACGCATCACCCAGGCAAGTACACCGACTCCTATTCAATTTATGGTTAATACGGAGTACGGTAATATTTTAAAAAAATATCCCATTTTAACGCAACCGCCTAATTACTTACAACCGGTTAAGCACGCCGTGGTTCATCATATTTTAACAAAGGGGCCATTACAATTTTCAACGGCGCGTAGATTGGATGCGTATCGGCATAACGCAGCGAAAAAAGAATTTGATCTCATGGTGGAATTGGGTATTTGTAGGCCTTCGATGTCACCAGCATGTTCTCCATTGCATATGGTTAAGAAAAAAAAAGGTTCGGAATACAGACCATGCGGCGATTACCGCAGGTTAAACACAATTACAATTCCTGATCGTTACCCCATACCACACATTCACAATTTCACATTAAATTTGCAGGGTTGTAAAATATTTTCAAAGCTTGATTTGTATCGAGCCTATCATCTCATTCCTGTTACGATAGAAGATGTGCACAAAACCGCCATAACCACGCCGTTTGGAATGTTTGAGTTTTTGCGTATGCCATTTGGGCTTAGGAATGCGGCTCAAACATTCCAAAGGTTCATGAATGAGGTTTTGAGAGATTTCGATTTCGTATTCGTCTATATCGACGACATATTAATTGCCAGCAAGACGGAATCTGAACACCGTAATCACGTGGATATTATATTTCGTCGCTTATCAGAATTCGGTATCACCATTAATCTGGAAAAATGTGTTTTTGGTGTTGCGTCGCTGAATTTTTTAGGGCATAAAATTGGTCCGGATGGGATTTCACCGTCGGAAGATCGGGTGGAGGTTATAACGAATTTTCCTACACCGACCTCCGTTCGACAAATTCAAAGGTTTATTGGAATGATAAATTTTTATCATCGTTTTATTCCGAATCTGGCGAATTTGTTAGAACCGATTCAAACGCATTTAACAATGTTATTAAAGAAGTCAAAAACGGGAAAACATTTTTCGTGGCCGGATACTTTGAATATTACTCTAACAAATGCAAAACAGGCGTTGGCAAAATCTGTTTTGCTTGCTCATCCTACTATAAACGGGGAATATAATATAACGACCGATGCATCGGACACAGCGATCGGCGCTGTGTTACAACAGGTTCGCCGTGGATCATTTCAACCGCTATCTTTCTTTTCACGGAAGTTGTCAGACACCGAACGCAAGTATTCCACATTTGATCGGGAGTTGTTAGCCATTTACCTATCCATTAAACATTTTAGATATTTCATTGAGGGAAGAGAGTTTACCGTGTATACCGATCACAAGCCGATCACTACAGCAATGTTTTCCAAGGCTGAGAAAAGTCCCAGGCAGACACGGCAGCTTGATTTCATTTCCCAGTTTACAACAAAAATAGAACACATTAAGGGAAAGGAGAACGTTGTTGCTGATAGCTTGTCAAGGATAGCCGAGACTACCGTTTCTCCAAGGGAAATGGATTTGAAATTATTATCGGAAAAACAAAGGGAATGTCCGGAATTGAAGGAAATATTAGCGCAATCCAATACACGTGGTTCTAAATTTAAATTGCAATTAATCCGATTAGCAGATTTGCAGGTTTATTGTGAAACATCAATGGGCAGAAATCGAATATTTGTACCTCAACCTTTGAGAAGAGGCGTGTTTGAAAACCTGCATGGTTTGTCTCATCCAGGGGTTCGGGCTACTCGAAGGTTAATAACGACGCGTTATTTTTGGCCAAACGTTAATTCCGATATTTCTCGGTGGGCAAGAGCATGTATGGCATGTCAGAAATCCAAGGTACATCGACATACGCGATCGTCCCACGGGCAATTCGAAATACCAGGAGGACGTTTTGAGCACATCCATATGGATATCGTCGGTCCATTTGAGCCATCTCAAGGGAACAGATATGTGGTGACGATCATAGATCGTTTTACACGATGGCCAGAGGCATATGCGATGCCGGATATGACCGCGAAGTCGGTAGCGGCAATGTTTGCCCAGCATTACATTCCACGTTTTGGAATACCATTAAGATTAACAACCGATCAGGGACCGCAATTCGAATCAAAACTATTTCGTGAATTAACTAATCTGTTGGGTATCCACAGGATTCATACCACACCCTATCACCCGCAAGCCAATGGAATGGTGGAACGTTTTCACCGACAGCTTAAGGCTGCATTAATGGCAAGGGGGAATACTAAGAATTGGGCGATTGAATTGCCAATAGTATTGTTGGGAATTCGCTCGGCGGTGAAGGAAGATTTGAAATGCTCTCCGGCCGAACTTGTGTATGGCCAGACATTAAAATTACCGGGAGAGATTTTTATTAAAAACACATTTGACGAAAATACGAGCGCAGATACGTTAATTACCCAACTACGACACTGTATGCAAAATTTGGTGTCCATTCCAACAAGGCCAACAAAAAGAACCAATTTTTTCATTCCAAACGATTTGGATAATTGTGATTATGTTTTTATTCGAAACGATAAGATAAGGCCTGGTCTTGTTCCGCCATATGATGGTCCGTTTAAGATTGTTAGACGTTTAAAGAAAGTTTTCATTGTATGTGTTAGGACTAAAAATACTGCAGTATCGATTGATAGATTAAAACCCGCATTCATTATTTCTGATGAAAAATCATAGGAAAATGGATATATGGTATTTTATTGAGTATCTAATGATATTATTTTTGTTTTATTTTTATTTTTATTTTTATTGTTTAATTTTTTTTTTTTTTTTTTTTTTTTTTTGATTTACTTTATATTATGGTATAGTACATTATTTTTATTTCATTATTACAATCACATTTTACATTTGTAAAATCTTGGGGGAGAGTGATGTAGTGACTGGATTGTACTGTAAGTACAAAATAATTGTATGGAACATATCGGTGAATTTAATATATATGAATATTGATTTTAATATATATGAATATTGAATATAACGTGAAATATAAAGAATGCATATAGAATGTAAAAAAAAGATAATTATTTTAATTTAGTAGTAATCATGGTAGCGATAGAGTAAGAACTCACAATTGAATTTGAAGTACATTATATCATTATATAATAATTGTACAATATATATTATTTTAATAAATCGAATTGTTATTAAAATGTTGGTGTTTAAAAATTATTAAAATTATTAAAATATATCATACCAACAGGTATATATTTTGTGTAAATAGCGAAGAGGCAATAATATATATAAAGGTACAATATAAATAATATTTAAGTGTTTATTTAAAAATTATATATATTTCTTATATTAACTCATAAACGTTTTGTTAAAGTACTTAATCCCTATATTAACTTAAATATATATTGCATTTCGCGATTGCTTGAATATAGTCATTTGGATATTTAAGAAGATGTAAATAAGATAGATATAAAATAAATATATATATATACTTGTATAGAAGACGTCATTGGACACATATATATAATATAAAATGTATTTATAAACACGTGTATAAGCACCATTTAATGTGAAATGTTTTTTCACGCCTATTGTATATATATTTAACACATCCATAAAAAAAAACAATGAAATAAATAAATATACAAAATAAAAATATATGGTATATTTTTTAATAAAAATAAAAAACGTGAAGGATATATGTATATATCGTCCCGACGACAACAAGATTTTTTAATATAGGTACTTAAATAAATAATATAATAAATTATATAAAAAATAATTCAGAAAGGTTCAAATATTACTTATAGGTAATAAAATTTTCCAATATCGGGTGCAGCCGTACTGATTTTTTACGTATTGATAATGTTATTTCCATATATATTTTTGAATGTTTCAAGTCATTAAATGTCCTATTTATAAACAGAATGAAGCATATGGTATTCGCGCATGGTAACATATGTGATGTTTTAATACTGATTTAATACTATATGATTATGGATCAATGCCCGTAATAAATCTGGTAATATTCTTAAGGTCGTCTTTATATATAAAAATCGTAACAAAACTACCATTCTGTAATTGTTTAATATATATCAGCCACTGCATTATAAAATGTACAAATGCCTTTCGATCAAATGATAAATCACTCTTACATTCCTTACATATACAATATATATATATATATTAGTAAATTGAAATTTTGTGAATCCTCTTCAATTTGTTTCAATCATTATAATATTTTAATTGTCAATGCTTATGATTAATACACATTTTCCTTTATAGATTTGGGTTATTGTTAAAGGAAATAATCAAATATATAAGCAGACAAAAAACTGAAGTAAGCGAAGTTTTAAGCATCGCTAAATAAACTTATATTATTGTTATTAAAGTTTATTGCAAGATGAATAAATGGATAAGGTATATATTTATCCATGCGGTACGGATGCGGAGCAAAGGATAGTAAATAACCTGCTAAAAATATACCTTATCCATTTAATCCTGCAACAAACTTTATGAAATAATACCAATTATAAGTTTATTTATAGCGATGCTTAAAACATCTTTTTGCAGATTTTTCTCTATTTATTTATTTATTTATTTATTGTTCTTTCCTTTAACAATAACCCAAACCAATAAAGGAAAAAGGTGTATTAATAATAATAACAAGCATATAATAAAAATATTATAATATATAATGATTGCAACAAATTGAAGAGGAACTAAAAATTTTGACTTTAAATTTACATCATATATAGAATATATATAATATATTAGTAAAAATAGATATATAATAATATATACACAGTGCGACAATTAATATTCCGGACTGGTCCTAGGAAATACATTAAAAACACGATTTTTGAAATTTTTTGTTTTTTATTTATTCAAAATATTCTCCTCCTGATTCAATACAACTGCGTTCCATCATCGATTTAATAATGATTCAAATGCGTGTTCCAGCTAATTTTGTGGTATTCCCTCTAGTGCGCGTATGTAGATGATGTTTGATTGGTTTCAATATCTTGAAAAAAAAACATCCTTTCAATTTCATATTTTAAGTTTTGGGAACAAGGAGAAGTCACATCAGGTGCTAAATCAGGTGAATACGGTGGATGATTTAACCCACACAGATTTAAGATTTCAAGCCAAAAACTGACGAACAATAAGTGAAGTGAAGTGTGACTTGGTCCATTATCGTGTAACAAACACAAACTATCTGATTCACGATATTCAGGTCGAATACGACGAATCCCGGTCCATCAAACGCTTCAAAACTTCGATATAATATGTGCCGCGCTGACTGTTTGACCGCAGTTCGAACGAATTCTTTATGGATAATTCCCTTGCTATCGAAAAATGTTACGAACATTGTCTTGATTTTCGATGGAAATTTTCTTGTTTTTTTTTTAGCCTGTGTTTTAGCCATCCACGAATCGTTTTAAATACCACTTAAAAACTTGTGTTCTATACCCATACGCAATTATCGCCATTAATTTGCTGCATCGATTTGAACGTTTCTGTTGCAGATTTACCAAGCTTTGCTGTTGAATTTAATGACTGCTATTTGTTCCATGAAATAAAATTTCTACTTAAACTAAAATATTGTTTCACAAGAAACAAGTCATAACTTTTTTATTTGTCAACCAAATGTAATGAAATTTGAAATACAGACGATAGAGAAAACATCAAGCTTCAAAATGAATGATGTCCATCACATTACATAGATCGTCCCACCGGCTGGTTATTGAGATATGGTTTGAGTCCGGAATATTAATTGTCGCACTGTGTATATAGTTTATGTGTGAATAAATATAGAAAAACAATATTGTTTAAAAAAATAATTAAATAAATAAATAATATTTCCGTATATATATATTGTATATATTTATTTCATATAATGCCTATGCATACAAATAGTGCAATATATATGACGAAGAAAAAAATTCGTATTTCCGTATTTGCGCTTATACAAAACATGTATATTTTATAACAATAACAATTAGAACTTAAAAAAAAAACAAACGCTAAGAATATATTTTTGTTGATTTTTGTTCTATATATATTTAAACTGTGTGTAAATTTTAAAATAATAAAAAAAATATGTATATGGGAAATAAAAAAACTATATATGCCGGCTCTTGCGTTTCAACAAAAATTAATCAACAACATATTCTGGATATTTGTTGTTGAATATAAATGCTGTTGTTGATATATATTGAAAAATATTTGCGGTTTTTTTGGTCAATTGCTTGGATATTTATTTATTTTTGTAAAAAATAGTATATGGGGATATGGTTTTTTAATATATACCTACGCTTTTGAATATACATATATATAGGTTTTCATTGTTATATATATAAATAGTTTTCCACTTGACTGCGAATCCGTTTCGCATATTTACAAATTCACAACTATAGATACAATTGTACTGAGAAATTATTTATAATTTGCATAAAGAAATTTTCAATTGATTTTCCCAAAAGGAAATTCTGTATAATTTGCTTAAGACAATTCTGTATACAATTTGCTTTAGTATTTACTAAAAGAAAATCTGTATATAATTTTCTAAAGGAAGGATTTATCATATTCAACGGGCGATATTCGATATAATTTGCTGAAAGTAATTCAATCTAATTGTTCATATATCATTTTCTAAAGGAAATTTTGTATGCTTTTTCTAAAAGGAAATTTTGTATAATTTTCAATAGGGAAATTCTGTTGCATTTTCTAAAGAAAGTTTTTCATTTTCTTTGTCATTTTCAATAGGGAAATCCTGTACAATTTGCTTAAGGAAAATCTATATAATTTGCTTAAGGAAATTCTGTTTAATTCTCTTAAGGAAATTCTGTTTAATTTGCTTAAGGAAATTCTGTACAATTTGCTTAAGTAAATTCGGTATATTTTCCTTAAGGAAATTCTTTATAATTTCGATAAGGAAAATCTATATAATTTGTATTAGAAAATTCTGGATAACTTCCTAAAAGAAATTCTCTACCATTTTCTAAAGAAAATTTTTCATTTTCTTTATCATTCTCTAAAGGACATTTTGTATAATTTGCTTAAGAAATTCGTTATCTGGTTTGTTCAAGGAAATTCTATACTTTAATACTATCTATGACTTATTTAGTCATATCCAACTATATATTCATATAAAACATATTTAATTATATATAAGTTAAATACATAAAATTATTTAATACAAATACTAAAAATAAAATAAATATATAAGTATAAAAAAAGAGGCATGGCTAAAAAAATTATAATATACCATATATATATATGGATGAAAATGAATGGATTTCTTTTTTCCATTTATATATTCTGTATATATGGGTAACGTTTATTTTATATTATAATATTTAATACAAGTATATAAAAAAAAATGATTCAGAATTATGTTATATGGAGTTGTCTTTCTCTATCATAAATTTAAATATATATTAAATAAATGAATTTAATAATTGTATTCCCCACTATAAAAAAATAATAATTACTTTAATGTATAATAAATAAAATGTAATTTATAAATTTAAAATATATTTCGTGTAATATTTTATTTTTCTTAATGTCAATTGTAAAAAGTCATCGCATAAAGCGACGAGTGTATCATAAAGAAAATAAGATAATTTTGGTAGTTATATATATATTATACTTTGGATTTCAAATGGATGGTTAATTTTGATCAATTCTTCTTATATATCCTTATATATTATATTTGTATACATAAATAAGTGATCTTTTTTTTATATAGTCCAAAAAAGTCCATCCATATATATAATAAAACAAATTTATAGTTTTCCCCCACCCGGAAAATTATTTCCAATCCCTCACAGTCACAATATATCAAAGAAGACCAATTACAATTTTCTATTCAATTGATTTTCATATATAGTCCAATACGAAAATAGGTTGGTGTAAAAAAAAAATATATACACTGTAAATATATTTAACAGAAGTTCAACCGATTGTATACCATATAACTAACTTGATCATTTTATACTTGTTCTCGGTTTAAATTTTTTTAAAAAACAACTTTTTCTTAAGTATATATATGAGCATCGCATCTTTCCATATATATATATACATACATATATAGAATAAGAAGAAAAAATTAAACAGGATCAGCTCAACAACTCAAGATCAAACAAGATCTCATTCTATATTATACTTTTTGTATTAAAATAAAATATGTTCGTATTTGTAAAACGAACTTTGAAATGATTATAATTTTCATTTAATATATAAGTGAGTGAATCAGATCAGCGGACAATTTTGTTCAATATTTTTCTATATGTATACATATATGGTATATATAGAATAAAATATTTTTTAAAAAAAATATATATAAATATAATATATTTGAGTTTCTCATATTTAATTTTTGTTTGGTGTTGTAATTTTATTTTATTTTTTTTTTGTAAATATCATATATTTCTTATTCGTTATTTCATTATTTTTTCTTTTTAAAAATCTCACACAACAACGACCAATATATTTATATAGATATATACTAATAAAAATCTAAACTTACCACTAGTTAACGATACAACTTATAATGTAGCAGTTGCCGCATTCAAATTACCACCAGTCGTAGTTTCTTCATCGTCACCGTATCACTGTAACGATAATAATAATATTAAAAATAATATTAGTTATAATAATAATTATAGTTCTAATAATAGTGATAATATAAAAATTAATAATAACAATTTTTTTTTTAAAAAATACAACAGAATTTGCATCAGTGATTGAATCACAAATAGTGAAATTAAACAACGACGATATTATAGATAATAAAAGAATATTACAATCAACATCATCATACATACCAATAAATATTGATAATTTATTATCGCCTACAGCACAATTATCAACATTGTCATCGTCGTTGTCGTCGTCGTCGTTGTTGTCGTTATCTACTGCTTCAGCGTTATCAGCATCGTCAAATACTAATAATATAACAAAAGTTAAGATAACAAATATTAATAATAATAATAATAATAATATTAGTGTTTATGATAATAATAATGTTAATGATAGTGCAGTTTATTGCTGTTTAGAACCAATTAATTTAATTGATAATCATCCGTTATCATCAATGATGGTACAGCAAAATTCCAGTATTTTGCAGCAAAAATCATCATTAATTTCACAAACAATTCACAATTCCTTATCATCATCTGCATCGTCATCATCATCATCATCAACATCTTCATCACCACCCCATCAACAACAACAACAACAACAAACATCTACAATGTTGGCTGTATCTCAATCACCATCATACAATATAACATCAATGACAATCGGTGGAATGCATACAATTCATCAATCACCATCACCACCATCTGGATCATCTCCATCAATAATTCAATTTGATGAAAATCGTACACCATCCGTAATTATTCAAAATGCTCAATCTCGATTATTGTATAATAATAATAATAATAACAATATTAATAGTTCAAAAACATCACCAACATCGATAATAAATAATCGGTATATTGGTGGTGGCAATGGTAGTCATCTGCTACTACATTCCACCATCGATGAACATATACTTGATAATGAACATAGAATAGATGGTGAACCTGAAACATCACCATCACTAACGACATCCACATCACCATTACAATACTCAACACTTCAAACTGCTATGCCGCCATCCAATCAATATTTATCAATTAATAATAATAATAATAATATTAATATAAAAAATAATAATAATAATATTACAAATAATAATAATAATTATTCCGAATGGAATAATGAGTTATCTTTAGATTTAAGACAAAAATCAACAATCAACAAAATTAATGAAAATAAACACATTCAAATTGCATACGATCGTCAACATCAGCTTCATAATCAATTACATCAGGAGTCGACGGATCATAATAATTTACAAAATCATATTATAAATAACCAACACCACCAACACCACCACCTTCATGACCACCACAACCACCAACAACACCATCATAATCATAACAATCACCACCAACATAATCAAAATCATACTACTAATAATGATCCATCACAACACATCGAAAGTAAATTAAATAATAACAACGAACAACGAAGCATTGGCACAACGAATATTAATAATAATAATAATAATAATAATCAAAATAAATATGGTCATCATATCAATAATAATAATATTAATAACAACCACCATACGATTGTTGCTGATCATGAATCTAATATCAGTGCTGAAACAGCAGTCATGCGATCGAGTATTACTGATATATATCCTGGTTATGCGCTAAATAATAATAATAATAATAATAATCATATTCATAATACAACCGAATCAAATAATAATAACAGTACAATTGATGAAGTTATAGCTGATACATTAAAAGATGAAAATTGTGGAATTGATGTAACGAATGATGGTGTAATTAGAAGTGATGTTAATAATTGCCAATTGGATAACACCATCGATGATAATAATAGTGATGATACATCACATTATTTAACGTTAACATCATCAGCAAGCAATAATAGTGTTTTACAGCATCATCACATTAATAAAAATAATACAATAATGTATACGGATAATAATAATCATAATCATCAGCATCCTCATCATCAGCATCATAATAATAATAATAATAATCATCATCACGAACATGAACATGAACATGATTCTATTCATCAAGGAACAACAACAACAATAACTGCAGCATCACTAAATCAACATCATCACCATCTTACCCACCATCATCATAATCATAATCATAATCATCTGCAGCACCATCAGCTACAGGATCAGCAACATCAACAACATCATTTGAATCATCATTCAAATAGTGATGATTCATTATCGAGAAGTCCATTAAGTGTCCATCAACATCAAGATGATTTTCAAGATACTATTCAAAATAATAGTTATACAAATTTGATTAGTGTTATAAATAATAATAATCATAATAATAGTGTAATTACTAGTGGAGGTGAAAATCGTGTAAATAATAATAGTTCTAATAATAACAATGATAACAATTTAAATGATAATGATAATAATAATGATAATACTAATAATAATAATAACAGTAATAATAATGATAATAATAATAGTGATAATTTGTATACGACATCATCTTCATCAAGTGCAACTCAACAAAATCATCATCATAATAATAATGGTGATCAATCAACAATTTTACATGGAACCAATAATAATAATAATTATGAACATTCAATTCATAACACCAGGTAAGATTTTTTTTTTAATTTTATTAATTAAATATTCTCTATTTATATATAAAATACAAAATTAAAATTTCTATATATAAATAAGTACGAAATAATCTAATATCAATTTGATTTTTTAAAATAATTTTTAAATAAATTTGTGTTGTTTCTATTTAATTTATTGAACTCGCACAGTATTTAGATAAAATTTCACTATAATTAATTTTGAATTCCAATTCAAATAATCACCAGGCTAATTAATTTTATTATACATATTTAAAAATTTTACAATATAGAGTTCTTCTTATACAAACACTTATTAATATGCCTTTCATATGAATTTTCCGAGATTTTCCGCTTTTCCAAAATAAAAATTAAACCCGATAACCTACCAAAAGTGATTCACACTTTTTTTTCATGTCAATTTTATACTCTCCTCCATTAATCTAACATATATATTCTAAATCTATCTGTTTTATGTCTGTTTTTTGACCAAATACTGATGAATTTTCCTTCTAAATCGCGTTTTACTTTTTAAATGTTGTTTGTTTTTTATCTTTAATTCTATATAAATAAATAGTCATATCTGAATGTGAAACGAGAAAAAAACCACCCATTTTTTTCTTAAATATACAAGTATTATTTTATTGTATTATTAATGTATTATATGGTATAAATATAATTATATATGTAAAACCCAAATCGATATTTAATTACGATTTTGTGTATAAGAATGTTTATGGCATCAAGAAAAAAATTATACATTAAAAACAAGCATATGCATATGATGGATATAAAACAGCACAAATAATCCAAATATACAGTTTAATATATTCATAGTATCTCGTATATATATAGGGTTTTATTAAAATATGGTGCCTTGCGGAAATGATTAATTTTAATATATTTGAATGGGAAAAGTTTAATAAGAATTTGTAAGTATAATCCCTGCACCTATCAACTTAAAATTAAAAACCTATCGTAAAGTATATTAAAGTTTTCAATATTTTCATTCAATTCCGCAGTGATTCCGCAGTGAATTATTTCCATCCTTATATATTTCATTTAGAGAATTCTATATAGAACTTGATTCATTGTTGAAAACCCACAAAAAAATTCCATATTTATTTACATAAATCCATATATAAACTATTGATGATTGATATAATAAAATCGCAGTTAAAATCTATTTAGAATTGATATTTACGAATTTAATATATATTTGTTATTTATATGCAATAATCTTTCTGCTTATATATCCTTTTTTTTTCTTCATATAACGCAAATACATAATATATAATGATCTCATTATTTAATAATGAAATTAAAAAAAAAATAAAATAAATATTTAATATATATAGCGCATTCGACCATATGGAAACATTTATTGCTATGATTGCAAATTGTTGTGAATACCAAACTAAACAAAAACCAAAACAAAAACGACATTCGCAATGTTTCTATTATAACAAAAAATTAATGAAAATATCCATATCCAATTCCAATAACATATATATAATACTATAATGATGACGATATACAATATATATAACATTATTTCATTCATTTCATTCTTTCTTTATATACTTATATTATTTAAAATCGTAAATATTCTAAAAGCACGAATATATTAATTTATTTTAAATGTGCAATACACATTCGATTTCAAAAATATGTATTCTGTAAATGTATAATAATGTTTTTTTTTTTTTTTTTTTTTTTGTACCACACACAATGCATGTTTTATAAATTCTACCTTTGCACAGTAGTACTATACTATTTCGTATATTTTAGTGTAATAAAAATTGAATCGAATGAAATGAATTTATATATTTTTATGTATACATTAGCTATTATTCATATAGTTTTAGCTAAAAGGAATTTGTGTTCATATATATAGTATTCATATACATTTAAACTTATTGAATAACACATAAAATCGATTTAGATGGAACGTCTCACAAAAATTTCACAAAACGAATATGATAATATAATGATTATTGTCAACTATACAGAATTTCTTCAACATAATGGTATAATATTAAAAAAAAAACAAACGAAAATATTTGGTTGTGATATGATTTAAAATGCAAACGATATTCAATTATCTATATGATAAGTCATCATCATCATCATCATACATATAATATAAGAGCAGGAAAAAGAAAATAAAATTAATAAAGGAAAAGAAAATTCCATTTTAATTTTTAAACAATAGACTATTTTTTTTTTTTTAAGAAATTTAGATAGAACATTTATTTTTGTCATTGAAATTGGAAAAAAAGATGTTGACAACCATTGACAACATATTGTTTGTTTGAAAAGATAAGTCTATTATTGATTGACTATATATTATATATATATATTTACTCATTACTTTTCCCAAAAAAAAAATAAAAAAATCACAGTCGTAATTAAAATGTTTTTTTTAGAATTGATCATTACAAAGAAAATGGTACAATGGTAATTTTTCAAAAGAATCCAAAATGTATTCCAATGTAAATTTTTACAAATAATACAAATATTTTAAATAATCCGAATATAAGTATACAAATAATTCAAATAATTCAAATAAATCAAATACTATATATACAATTAAATTTCTGAAAATTGATTAAAAAAAATAATCCGACTGATTGTGAGCTTATTTTTTTTTTTTTTTGAACAGATGTGTTAAGGTTTAATATGTTTTAAATCACCCACGTGTCTTTTTCACATTTAACCATTATCCCAATAAAGAATAAAATACATTTGATATCTAGAAACCGGAATACGGAAGGACTAAAACCGGAAGGACTAAAACAAAATACAACTCTTATGTTTTTAGAGAAATCAGAAACACATATGTAATTTGATTTGTAATTTTATAAATTTCTTTTACATTTTTTTATTTTCTGCGTACATTACACGAGGTTTTACGGGCGCTAAACCAATTCTGTAGTATAGTAACGAACAAAAAAAAAATATTATAAATTCATTTGTATTCAATAAAAAAAAAAAAACTACAAATAAAAGAAAATCCCATAATAAAAAAAAATTATTAACGGTAGATAAAGGCGCTAAAGGTCATAAATTCTGTGACTGTGACAAAACAAACCATATATATGTATAAACTTCAAAAGTGCAATATTTTTAAAAATAGACACATACACATTTTGAAACATTCTTTAGGACAAAAATGTTTATTGTTATTTGATTGTATATAGTAAACCAAAATAATCCTATATAAATATACATGTCAATTGTGAATACTTAATAATAAAAAATAAGATATCATACATATATATACATGGATTTAATTGTGTTTTTTTTTTTAATATACTTTGGATTACAACAAAATGAAACAAATATTCATTTAATAATCTTAAAATCCCTATGTGTCATTGTCAGACACAAAAAATAAAGAAAAATACGCATTTTTAATTATATGTATATGTGAGACGTTTTATCCTGTATAGCGCCAGGATAGGTATATATACATTTCCAAAATAATCACTTTACAAAACCCGTAAATAATTAAATAAATCTATATACAATACAAAAATTATAATAAAGAACATATTTATTTTTTTTTATTCTAATTTATTCTTATTATATTTTATTCTTATTTTTTATTAAAAAAGGGATTTATGAAAATTTTAAATACTCGCAAACAATTATAAAAACGTACACAATGATATGGTGAAATTCTAAAAATCAAAAGCACCAAAAAAAAAAAAACATGAGCAAATGAAGGAGCTTATTATTATTATAATCAAGGATATTATCGGATATCCTTGATAAATTATAAGGGTCATTATTGTTTTTTTCTTTCTTTTTTTTTTCTTTGAGTTTAATTCAAATGAAATGATTCATATGTAGAGAAATAACACATATACATTAAAAGAATTAGAAATTGAATTAGAAAAAAGAAAAAAACTATTGTTAAAAATTGTTCTACTTTTTCCCATACCTTCTTGTTTAATCCCATGTGTGTGTATATATAATTAAAAGAAACCCAATTATATTTTTAATTTTTTCTATTACTTTAGTATTTTTTGGTTTGGTTATGATTCGAATTTTTCCTCATTTTCTTTTGAATTTTAATTCGACCACTTCCACTTTTATAATTTTCATATAGAAATAATTTTTTTTTTTAATAAACAAGTCAAAGTAAATGAATATAATAATAATTCAAATCAAATGATTTTGTTATATAGACGAAATATAAATAACAAAAAACAAATTAAAAACAGGTAAATTATGATATTAAAAATATTTTGTTCTATAAATTACATACCAATCGTATAGATTTATTTTCAGATTTTTCAGATTTTTCAGTTGAAAAATAAATAAAATTTCGATATGTATATTATAAAAAATATATTTACTAAATACAATATCATTAAAATTCTTTAGAAAACTGAGACAAAAATTAATTACCAAAAACAAAAAATTTGTGTACGCGTACATCGCGTATTATATGCATGATGATGATTATGAATTTTTACAAAACTGTTTCTGTAAAACATCGTACAATGTATATGTGATGATAAATCCAGTTCAATTGTGTTATATGATTTTATTATTATTATTATTATTATATATATTTATGAATCTTTTGTTTTATTTTGATGCAAATGCATTATATAATTTAATAAATAATTGAATAAACCAAAAATTCGGTTATTTCATTGTTATTATTATTATTGTTATTGTTATAAATTTATCTATATCAAATTATTATATATACGATTTTTTTTTTTTTTAATAAATTTTCCACTATTCAATAAAAGTAAAACATTCTTTAAAAATTTCATCATCATCATCAAAATATTATTCATTCAAATGAAATTTTAATTATTATTATGATAAAGATCTCAACTCAATAACTTTCAGACAAAGTACATTAAATTGGATAAATCACATTTTTTTTTTTGAAACCAATGCTATATTTACGCTTTAAGTTGACCGAAATGATGCAAAGAAAATTGTAGAAAAACTCTGAATGTAATTAGAAAAATATGCAAAATTTGAAAAATTGAATTTTCCGGAAAATCCATTATTTTAAAGCATTTACCTTACATAATATACTATAATTTAAATCATAGAGACCCGCCTCCCGCACTATCAGTATCATTGATATATAAATCATGCATATATAGAATAAAATTATTTATTAAAAATTCTATTTACTTACATGAAAACCCTGTGGAACATCGCCAAACCACATTTTTTTTTGTATAACTATAAACATATACTCTAAATTCGTTCACCATTCATTTGATTGCTCGCGCATCATCTGAAAATAATATAAAATATACAAATTAAATTAGAGAAAAAAATTGATAACGGATAAAATTGATAAAAAAATAATTCAAAACACAGGGTTATATTTCAATAAAATGTGTAATTGATCATTGATGTGATTCTATATATGAATATATCTCATATCAGAATCTTTAGAATTGCTACAATAGTCCTCTGGTCAACCATCTAAATTCTAAATCCTTTTAGAGATGTTTTTACAAAATAAAAACCAGGTTATGGGAGATTTTAATATAAAATCTACATCATTATTGATTCTTCTCTATATAATCAATAAATTTTCTTCAATTATGCTATATATATATATATATTAATAATATTTTATATTTTAGAACTTGTGTAATGTATTTCTTGAAATGGGTAATTACCAAAAAAGAAAAAAAAACACATCATTAACTATGATTATGAATCGTCACATCATATCACATCACATAATATTGTACATCAAATCTATAAAATAAAGAAAATTCTTAATTACGGTTACAAACTAGTTTCATATAAAATATTATATATATATTGTCATCAAATTCATATAAAGAGATAGTAGTTTTTTTTTTTTTTTTGAAAATCTCTTGTCAAAGAATAAATAATTTTTCAGTTTCAGTACACAAAAAGATAGTGAAATATATAGTTTATAGTTATATATATATAAATATATATATAATAAATAATATATATATATAAAATAAAATAAAAATCTTAAATATATTATTGTGGCAATGGTGGATATCATAATAATCATACCAAAGAATAAACGTAAAAAACAATAGGTAAAACAATATTTTTCTTTAATCAATTTATTTATTAATATATATCCTCCTAAAGATCATCAATTCATTTGAAGATCGTTTGTTGAAAAGTGCCTTGAACAGTGTTTGGTTTTTTTTTCGGGATATTCAAAATAGATTTAACAAATAAAATAACTTAAAAAATTATGAATTATTATTTGGATATCTAAACACAGAAAATTTTATTGACTTTATACTTTTAATAATAACAAACGGAATTAAAAAATAATTACTTATAATTTCTATGAATAAGAAGGTCTTGTTTTTTTTTAATATAATTTAATTCACGGATCCTTCACGACGAATTAATTAACTTTACCATATATAATGCGTTTTGACATTGATGTTAATTAATTTGAATTTACTGTAATACATTTTTTTTATACATATACATTCATATAATTATTATATTTTATATATTGTTCAATATTTTAAGTGCTTTATTTACTTACGTTTTAGTTTATTAACATTAAATGCGTGTCTTATCGGAATTTTTATGTAGTTTTTTTTTTGTATAAATTACTTTTGAAAATACATTCATTTAAATTACACCTGAATATATAATTTTAACATTTTTATTTCAATTTAAACAAAAACTTCTCTCTCATGTAATTAATATAAGTTGTATATCGTTTATTATTGCCAATGATGATGGTGGCGTACACGTGCGATATATTCATATTTCGTTTGTAAATACAAAAAATAATAAAAATAAAAATAAAAGAATATAATGTAGGTATAACAAAAACTTGCTTTCGTAACGGCCCACCAATGCCAATTCATATATAAAACCAAAAAAAAAACAAAAATATGCTGGGTATATTAATGTTTTTAATTTCTCTGAATCAATCAATTGAACCATTACATAAATATTAATATTTTTTTTATACATTTTTTGTTACAAGAGTTTTTTTTTGATATGACAAATTCATAAAGTACACTTTTTAAATTGAAACTATTTGTATATGGTATATGTGTATAGCTTCTTCCGTTAATTGGATATTGTTCGGATATATCGTGTTTTTTTGGTGTATAGAAAAAAAAAGACAATACTCATGTATTAAAAACTATATACAAGGTGTTCAATGAAAAAATGTTTACCAAATGGAAATTATTCTATAAATTTTTTTTAATTTAGTCCACAAAAAAAAACATGTTCTGTATATATGTAAATGAAGATAAAGTTTTATAATAGATTATATAAGATAATAAAAAACTGGTCAGATCAAGTCAATTATAAAAAAATAACTTATACATTGATTTGATTCATTTTTTTTTTTTTGAATTCTGATAGGCAGTGAGTTTTACGATAAACAGTTCAATCCATATACGAAAATATAATGATAAAGTAAGGGAATTACTTTAGTTAAACATAAATTTAAAACCATTTCAGAAACTACAATAACCATGAGTATATTTTTGTTATGTCAATATTTTATTAATCAATTCCATATTAAACATTCCTAATTCTTGCATTCATTAACCAACACCCGTGATGTATTAAATATTTAATAAACACATATTTATATAGAGTATTCTCAATAATGAAATGGTATTTATCCCAGCACGCAAGATGATTCGCGGATGATTCGCCCATCGTATTGCGAGGAAGATAAAGTTTATCGCGAAAGATATCATCTTCTTATCGAATTCGTAAACTCATTCGGGAAGGATTGTGTCCCGAATGCAATACTTCTGCTTGGTGTATTGCTTTCGTATTCCATACACCAAAAAGATTAATAGAAGATATCGCTTACATATCCTCTTAAAGTATCATCCACGAATTGCGTGGAAGATGAAAATTGCCGTTTTTAATTCACTTTAAATTAATTGCAGTTTAAAAAAGCATTTTTAAAAGAATTAATATTAAAAAAAAACTTTAAAACACTTCAACAAATACAGGATCAAATGACTATTGATTTAATTTGATCTGATTTCTCACTGAATAAACACGTTTCAATATTCAAAGTGACGCTATCATTTATTTATCTTCTACGCGTATCATCAATATTACTTCTTGGCGAAAAAAAGAAGATATATTTATATTTTAGTTGCTTTCTTTTTATCGTCTGGAAGACAAATACGCAATACATATCGTTAATTTATTGCGATTTTTTCATACAGAAGAAAAAATAAATATATAGATATTTAAAATTTAATATTTTTTGCTATATTTTATCCTCACGGTAACAAAAGAGAAATTTTCAATGCGATTTGTGTTGCTCAAATATTGCTAAGGCAATAAATAAAAGATATCCTCTATTTATCGTGCAGATGATTTATCTTGCATGCTGGGATATATCATTCCTTATATATTCAATTCGATCCAATAATATAAATAGTAATAAAACTCTTATTATTATATATACGCCACCAAACGCGATATACAAAATAACGAAACAATTCACGAAAAGAAATCAAAATAAACAATAATTTTAAGAACTTTATGTAAAATATAAGCAAAATATATTCAAGAATTGTTTTGTGGTCCTGTCCTGTGATGCGCTTATAATAATAATAATAATAATAATTAATTAAAATTTTTAAGTTATTAATTTACCGTTTATATATACACATAAATAAACATAGTGAAAGAGGCTTATTATTATATATCATTTTGTTTTCTTTTTGTAATAAATGATTTATATTATTTTATATTCTTTATTTAAATATTTGTTTATTTAATGAATAAGTGACACAACACGCGCGATCACTTCGCTATATATATATATATATAATTAGGAATTAAAGTCTGTAAGAATATCATCAATTTATGATATAAAATATACAGTAGTGTCACATTTCAAAATAAGAACACAATTTTTTTTTTTAGATATATATATTCCAATATATATAGTTTATGGTGGGTGATGTGTTATGATGTGATATGATGATCATAATAACTAACATATTGTTATAGTATATTATTGTATAACAAAAAAAAATGATTTGTTTTGCCTTTTTTGTTTCAAATCCATTAGTTTTTCCTTATACATATCGTTTTTTTTTTTCTTTTTCTTTCTTTTAAACACATTTTCTTTTATACCTAAATTTACTCAAACAATTTATTATATAAAACCATTTAATATGAAAAGGAGCTAAAAGTTTTTCCTTAAATACCCAAGGAAGCTTAATGCGGTCAAATTTGCTTTAAAATTCTATCGAATAGGTTATAAAAATCATCAAATATTTGATATAGCTCAAATTCCAATCCAGTCATCCAATCATTCTGCCAACTCAAAAATGTATATACGTATTTAAATCGATTATATACAATTAGGATTTAACACATATGCGATCACATAATTGTTAATATATCGACCATATATTAAATTGTATTGTGTTGTGTATATCTGAAAATAAAATATATTTTCTTTTGATATGTGTTACATAAACCAAAATTAAAAAAAAAAAACACAATGATATTTTGTGGCTGTTTTCTGTTGAATAAAATTTATATGGCTCATGGCGTATTTTATTATTGTTTATTTTAATAAAATTATTATGCTGAATTGAATCAATAAAATATGTCATCATTTTTTTTATTTATAGATTTTATTTTTCATTTTTTTTGGTTTGTTTGTATTTTCATTCAACGTTTTTATATATGCTTCTGGTTTTTTATTCATATATGGATATTTTTTTCATATGAATAAAAATGTTTATAATAAAATAAATATATTATATTTAATATATGAAGAAAGAAAAAATAAACCACCTATTGCATAATAAATAAACGTTTAAAAATCAAGAGTCAATTTTATTAATAATATATTAAGTACCTATATATATATATATATATATATATATATACAGTTATACACATATACGATTATGTATAAAGTAAGTTATTCGTTTAGTTTTTGAAAAGATTTTATATAGAATTTAGAATTTTCCCATATACCAGTTCTTTGAACACTTTCTCATCATATATCCAGAAAGAAAGATGAGTTGTGATTATAATTTAATCTATATATTTTATCCATCATATATAGTATAAGGGATTGTTCTTCTAGAGGATAATCGTGATTTATTTGACTTATATATTTTATATATATAGAGTTATATCAACTATATACATATATTATAATAATTGTTTATAATAAATACTAAAAATGTGCACACTTTTTCTATAACAGAAATTTATAAATCCTTGAGTTGTTATATTCATATATGTATATAAATACAATTTATTATTTTAAAACAGATATGATATTAATTTTTATTTTTACATTTACAGTCCCCTGTACAATAGCCGATCAACATATACACCATATTTTAGTAGTAGTCCACCAATAACGCATGAACCAAATCAAATGTGGCCATCGAATACATCAAATATCTCATCACCAGAGGAATTTAGTAATCAAACTAATAATAAAACAATAACTGGTGGTTTGCCTGCATTTCAACGTATTTCAACGTCACATTCTCAATATTCACCGATACCACGACAAAATGCTTATAATCTAACAACATACAGTCTTCCGGTAAGAATATACACTTTTTTTTGTTTATCGATAAATATTTAAAATTATTTATTATATTGTAAACTAATCTGTATATTCTGTATTGTGGTGTATTGTGTATGTATATAGAACGATTGGCAAAATCAATATGAAACCCCGATAACATATACGACAACAAATAATGCAACTGGAGGAGTTCGTGGACGTCCAGCAATTTCGGCCGCTGCCTCATTAACAGCAAGTAAGTTTAAATAAAATGATATAATTTTCAATATACCATAAATCATATAAAAATTAATTTATTTTTTTTTTTGATATTAATTAAAAATACTTAAAATCTTCATCATTTATATAATAATTAATATTATATATTGATATAATATTCATTCAATTATGCGATTGTTAAAAAAAATACATTTTATTTGAAATTTATATTGTGAATTTTAAATATACAAAATTCATTATATGGAAAAGGACTCCTTTTCGAGATATATCTAGTCAAATATCATTATATCCTTTTTAATATACCCAGATAATAAATAAAGGAAAATTTATTAGGATCCAATAGGAGATAATTATTATATAGACGATAGATCATATTTAGCATATACATTTCTTTCCGTTAATTAGTTAAACGCAGAGATTTTAAAAGTGGTTGATAATCATTCTGTGTATTATCTATATGTATTCTGGAGTTTACCACAATAAATCGAATTGCAATCCTTATAATAATTTAATGAATTTAATGAAAATTTATTTCTTTTTCGCTCTCAATTATAAAAAAATATCTTAATCAAAATACATCGCCATATAAGCCGGCTGTTAATTATTATGATGTTTATTTTATATTAAATTAATATATTTGTTTTAAATAATTATTCAAATTACATCACATTATATGCACATACATCCATATATAAATTTAAATGACTTTTTATTTTAATTGAATATTTGTTAAAAATATTCTGAAAGTTTATCACTGCTTTAAAAAAAAAAATTATTGATGTTACTATACGAAGAAGAAAAATAATCACAATCACAAGCAATGGGGTCAAAAATGTTTTTTATTATACGTTTTTTTTTTATTATTATACGCGAACATTTTTTTTCACACAAAATTAATTGATAAAATTTTATACATTAAATTTTGGTCAATTTTTAAAATAAAAATATAATAAGCATCCAATAAAATAAAATAAAACAAAACCAAAAAAAAAAAATAATATATAAAAAATCTAATTAATGAAATGGAATGATTTCTATTTATTTTTTTTTTTGTTGAATTTCGCGTTAAACAAAAATATTAATCGTTTTTATATGATAATATATGTATATAATTTCATAATGTCATTCAAATATAATTTTTATACTTTATTTGGATGTGTATACGTTTTGTTTATTTTCAACAAGATTATTTAGTAACAAAATAATTGATTTTTTAATAAAAAATTAAATTAATATATACAATGGACATTCAATGAAAGATAATCAATGTTTAATGAAAACGTGGTTTTCACGTGCGTTTAGTTATTTCTATATATAGTATATATATAAATAAATTATATTTAATATACTGTCCACATATCATCTTAACAATAATGATTTATTTGTCACGAAAATATTAAATATCTAAGATTTTTATCTTGTTTAAAATCACGTATATTTTTATGTTTGTATATCATATAAATAAATTTTAAGGATTATTAAAACTCATATAATCATATAGGATTTAAAAGCGTAATGTATATATGTATATATGGATATGGATAATTAAAATAATGAAAAAGTAATCCACATCTCTTTGTAACAATATAAAAATACAATCTATTATGTGATTAGGGTATTGTAAGAGGGATAATAGAAAACATGAAAAAAAACAACATAAATGAAGTTAATATACATAAATATAAGCCATCGAAATGTATTTATAGTTTCATTGTTCTCCTGAACATCCTTAACATGAAATGAATTTGTTTATAGACAGACGCATTATCCTATTTATACCTGTCTGTATATTATAGTCCTTCGTGTTTAATTTTCTTAAGGAAATTTTTAATAGTTTTCTAACGGACATTCTGTTTAATTTTCTTAAGGAAATTTTTTAATAATCTTCTTAATGAAATTCTGTTTAATTTTCTTAAGAAAATTAATTATAACTCTATAAGAGAAATTCTGTTTAATTTTTTAAAGTAATCCCCAAAATAATTGTTTTTAATTAATTTTTTTTACTTAAGGAAATTCTGTATAATTTTCTTAAGGAAATTCTGTTTAATCTACTTAAGGAAATTTTTAATAGTTTTCTAAATGAAATCCTGTATAATTCTGTGTAGCTTTCTAAAGGAAAATAATTGTAACTCCCTAATCAATTCTTAACACCCTTAACATGAAATGAATTTGTCTATAGACGCATTATCCTACTTATACCTGTCTGTATATTATAGTCCTTGGTGTATAATTTTCTTATGGAAATTGTGTTTATTAAGGAAATTCTGTTTAATTTTCCCAAGGAAATTCTTTATAATTTTCTTAAGGAAATTCTTTATAATTTTCTTAAGGAAATTCTTTATAATTTTCTTAAGGAAATTCTTTATAATTTTCTTAAGGAAATTCTTTATAATTTTCTTAAGGAAATTCTTTATAATTTTCTTAAGGAAATTCTTTATAATTTTCTTAAGGAAATTTTTTATAATTTTCTTAAGGAAATTTTTTATAATTTTCTTAAGGAAATTTTTTATAATTTTCTTAAGGAAATTTTTTATAATTTTCTTAAGGAAATTTTTTATAATTTTCTTAAGGAAATTCTTTATAATTTTCTTAAGGAAATTTTTTATAATTTTCTTAATGAAATCCTGTGCAATTTATTTAAGGAAATTTTAATACTTTTCTTAATGAAATCCTGTATAATTTTCTTAGGGAAATTCTGTGTAGTTTTCTAAAGGAAAATAATTGTAACTCCCTAATGGAACCTCAGTGTTATTGTCTAAAGTAACCCTCAAAAATAATTTGCTTAAGGATATTCTATCTATAAAATTTATAATCAAAAATTTATAACCAAAGTAAATTAAATATAATATTTCCAATGTTGTGATAAATTCTTTGCATAAAATGAATCTTAAAAATTGATTTTTTAATCACAAAAAAAAAAGAAAAGACAAATTGTTTTATTATTCACAATACACAATAAATATAATGATTATTAATATTTATATAGACGAATGAAATCTATCATATTTTCTCTATACTATATAGAATATTATTTATTATATGTATAGAGATCTCTGATTTGTCAATGAACCTTGAACTTTACTTTTCCATTATTTTAATGGGTGTATTGTATGTATATGTATATATTGAATATATATAGGAATGAATTTCAATTTATTTTTCATAATTAAAATGAAAATTATTTTGTAAAATAATAATAATGGTATTTCGAAAGTGTATTAATATATCAATTTCATCGCAGTAAATCGGACGACAAATAACATTCACTATATATATATATAATATATAACATTTATAATAAATAAAAATATACAATACACTTAAATAATAATAATGTTTAATTTTATAATAAATAAATTTCAATGTGATCACGCGGATATTTTTTTTTTATATTATAAAATAAACAAAACAAAACAAATTTAATTTAATTTAATAATAATAATATTAAATTATTATTATTATTTTTATAATCAGTTTATATTTATTTATAAGATTGATGATCTGAAAAATCAAAGCAAATGTATATTCGGATATATGTACAAAATAAATCTTTATATATAAGGTCGTGTTCAATTAAAAAAATTCTTATTATTATTATTATATTTCTTCTTCTTTACAATTTTTGCGATAACCTTAAAATAAAACCAATTGAATTAATGTTTATTTTTTTTTAATTTCATATATATAATAAACAAAAGAATTATCATTCATTTGTATATAAAAAAAATAAGTGAAAATAAATAATAATAATAAAAAAAAAATTCATAATTTTCTTATTGTTTTAGGATAATTATTATAATAATATTGCATTTGGATAATATACATATATATATAAATAGAAATTTCAATTGGTATTTGATTTTCAAACATTCACTTTTGAGTTAATCGATACATAATAAAATTATTTCTAAACAAAAATTGGTTTTATAAGAGTTCAGGAAAATTTTTAAATTCTATCTGTGGAAAATTCTTCTGTTGAAAATTCATTGGAAAATAATGCATATAAAAGTTAATGAAGGAAAAAACTTTTCTATTTTATTGCAAGTTTTATTAAGACCGGTTTTATTTTTCAATCAATTCAATGATTTAAATATTCCATTGATGATAAAAAAGTTTTAGCTAATCAATTCGTATTTTAAAAACCGAATTTCTGCATGATTTTATATAATTTTCAACTATACAGAGTTTGAATTCTATACATCTATACAGAGTTTTTAAAGTGAAAACGATTGAAAATTCATTAAAATCATTACATTACATTTGCGTAAACGCAAACCAACATAATTTATATTTGTCCAACTTATAATATAATTTGTACGAATTTGAAAGTAAACAATTTATTCTATAAATAAATAAATGATTTACTTATATATTATAAATACTATACAAAATAAAAACATAGTTACATTCACTATATTCATACCTCTGCTCTGTCCCTTATTCCTATATATATTTATAATAATAATAATAATTTATTTGTCTATTATTTTATTTTTTACTTTTAACTATTTCTATTTAAAATTATGTTTATTTATATTTAAAAAAAAAAAAAAAAAAAATCTTATTCTTATTCATTATAAATATAGTATATAATTTATTTTCAATAGAATTATTATTAAATATTATTTTGATGTAAATAAAAATAAATTCATTTTCTGGCCCGCAGGAAATGAGTCAATTTTGTAAAGTATTTTTCATTGATTTTATTTTGATGCTTATGTTTTCAAAAAAATATTTGTATACATATTTGTATATATATGGTATATACGAAGGCAACAAAGACGAATAAATAAATATTAAAAAAAAAAAAAATTAGAAAATGTATATCACTTTAAAGAATCTGAAATAAATTGCTATTATTGTATTCTATATTATAAATTGGTATATATTTCAAAACAATAAATAAGTGGTTATGGTTATTGTAAGAAATTATATAGATAAATATATGGAATTGGAATTTCAAAAATTGTATAGTTAAATAAATCAAGTAATTTTTTTTTACCTATATTTTTATTTTGTTACATCATATTAAGAAAGAATGTTTTTTTTTTTTTTGCTACCATGATTTCAATGCTAAGGATTTCCTGTATACATATAGACAAGTTGATAAGAAAACTCTGTGTACATCAAAGTAATTAAGATTTATTTGTAAGAAACTTTATCTGATCAATTTCTATATACGATTCTATTAACTCAAAATAGCAATAAATTATTCTATAGAATGTCAGATACAATAAAAAAATTTTCCAGTAAAATGGATTAAGAAAATATAATCTGATTTCTATATTCAAAAAGCTTATTCATTACTTTTCTTAAGTACAATAAATGACTATATTTAGTTTATGAGAAATGGGAATTTGTAAGTTGACAAGTATAAATATACTTTCAAACTCAACTAGATGAAGGTAATTATTTCATTTATATTCATTTGGAAATTTTTCCAAGAATTACGATTAAGAGAATATTCTTAAAATAAGGAAAAAAAAACAATTGGACAATGCGGTAGATATTCGCAATATAAGTTTTAAAAGACGATAAATATATACAAAATTAAAATTAAATCAGATCATATTTAATAAAAAGTTAGTCGTCGAATATAATATATATAAATTTTATGTAAAATTCTTTCCATCTGTGTTAGATTTATAAAAAAAAATTAAATCCCTATAACTTAAATATTTTTAAATGTTTAGGCGGTCAATATAATATATATAATTATATAATAATAAAATTAATAAATTTATGTTTAATTCATATATATATATATATATGTATTTTTTATTCTATATACCATCTGTAAATACTATATATAAAAAATATAAATTATGTTTATACATGACACATTCATTTTAATTTTAGTGCATATACAGTTTTTAAGTCAACTCTTAAATTTGTATTTATGCATTAAATGATATTATATAAATAATATATACTATTATACAAGGTGTTTCACTTATAATTTCTATTGTCAATAGATGTTAATAAAACTAGATATTCGGATTACTATTAAAATTATAACTTTTAAGATATTAGTTATAGGTATTATCAACTTCCCTATATTTAAAGAATATCACAGATTCGCCCCCACCTTCAAAACAACATAAAATCTTAGCAAAATCTTATACAATAAATAAATTTTACAAATATACAAGACATTAAAATACATTTAAATTTCATAAAAATTGAGTCATTCACTGTTAATATAACATATTATTTTCAAATAAAATTTTGAATACGAATTTCAATGTGTTTTTTTTTTTAATATAACACACTTGTAAAATAAAAGAAAAAAAACATACACACAAAATTTTGACCTCTTAAAAAATGATGACAGATTTATTTTTATGATAGTACTTGCCCAAGACAAAACTAACCAAAAAAAAACAATCATTATATATATAAAATATTAAATAAATAAAATAAGAAATTCTCAACCAAAATTCAACGAGTCAAGAGTCTTTCAAATGCTAATAAATATATCCTATTATATATATAGTATTGATAGTATGTATATTATTATATACATCTGTAAAAGTATTTTTATATTGTGAAGATTGAAATTTGTGGCAATTTCAAAAGGAAAAACCAAAAAAAAAAAAATAAGTTACAAGTGTGAAAAGGAATAATGTTAAGATACTTATAATAATATATATATGGCAGCAACACTTGAAGATCATATATATATTTATATTTGATAATAAATTATAAATTAAATGTGCAAATTTTTAATATTTTTAGTAATTTTTTTATTATAGTATTTTGTCCTTTATTTTAAATATCATATATGCTTTGATGAATGAATCATCGCGTATATATTCAACAGAATCATGTAATATAGTTAAATTACACTAAAGCTCTTGAAATCTTAAATAATAATAATAATAAATGAATAAAATATCAATTGAATTCAAACATCATTCGATCCAAATCCACTTATTTAATATGAATGTATATTATATATTTATAGTTGCTATATTTGGATGATTCATTTTATAATGTCATTAAACTTATTATAGAAATATTGAAATACTCTGAAAATATCTAAAATATTTATAGATCCTTTAACTATCCTTTCTGAAAGGACAAATCCAATATATGTGATGGGTAAAATTCATATTTATATATAGCTTCATATTCAATCGATATATAGACTGTGATTCCATATACACTATTTAAACTACATATATGTTTTATTGAAGATATAAACTTGAATTTAGATTAACGATGAATATTAAAAATTTCAATTTTGATTAAACAAAAAACTAAAAAAAATATTTATGGCATCGTTTTTTTTTGTTTTTCATTTTTTCACTGTAATTTATTAATTCTGTAACTTGTTTGTTTTTTTTTTTAATATTTATTTGAATTCTTCTTTTTTAATTAATTTTATTTAAAATGTTAATATAAATTCAATTAAAATATATATAAAAAAAAAAAAAAAAAAAAAAAAAAGTAGGCATCGAAGCTGATTTATTTACGGAAGGACGTGAATGTGTTAATTGTGGTGCGATTTCAACTCCATTATGGCGACGCGATGGAACTGGGCATTATTTATGTAATGCCTGTGGCCTCTATCATAAAATGAATGGAATGAATCGACCATTAGTTAAACAACCTAGAAGATTGGTAAATTTTGTAAAAAAACAAAAAAAACACTCACCCTCATCCATATATATATATATATATCAAATAAAAAAATTAATTTAAATTGTATTTAAATGTAATAATTTATTTAGTAACTAACCATAAAAAAGTTCATCATTAAAAATTATGCAAATTTCAAATAAAAATTAAATTAAATTAAATTAAATAAATTCATCATTACATAGAAAAAATACTTTCTCAAAAAAAAAAAAACTCCACCTCATTCAAATCTTTTCATTAATACCAAAAAAAAAATAAAAAACTACAGAATAGCCTGGAATAGAAATCCACCACAAAAAATAAATGAATGAATAAAGAATCCGCGAGCCATAAATAATTTTTTCTTTTCGTCAAATCAAATCAATTAAAATTAATTAATTATTATTAATTAATTAATTTTTTAATCAAAATATATATATATCTATATAAAACATATTTTTTACTTGGATAATAATTAATTCTTTGATTTTTTTTTTTTTTTTTATATAAAAATGGTATATAAATGAAAAAATTAAAAAATCGCGACAAACGGAATGATATATAAAATAAATGTATTTGTTAAAAATTTCATTAAAAATATAATTAAAAACAAATAAAATAAAACTAAAAACAATAAATTAAAAGATTAGAAAAAAAAAATGTCATTCAATATTGTGAAATTTTTCTCTAATTGTTGCAGTGGCCGCCGAACAAAGCGGGGATTTCTATAAGGGCTACTCTCAGTATGCATATAATCACATCCCACCTCGAAGTACAGAAGAAAAAGCAAGCCGAAGAATGGTAGGTTTTCATCATATATATATAAATAATACAAATATATTAATTTTTGTAATTTTTTTTTGTTTTTTTTTTGTTTTACCTAAATATATTAATATTTAATGTTGGCTTTAGATAATAATATATAGTTTTTAATATATGCTTAAATTTTGAAAAATTTTATAAAACATATATTTGCTTTTCTAAATAAATTCAATACGAATTTTGATAATATATTGTATTTAGAAAACTGCAGTTCTTCGTCATATATTGTACAAAAATTAAAACAAACGCACACACATTTAAAATTTAAAATTATTATTATTACAAAAAAAAAATACAAAATGCATAATTTTTAATGAAAAACTATTATTAATTGTTATTATATATATATATTAATCAAGCATTAAAACTAATTCATTCAAATAACAAAAAAAAACATTATTTATTATTATAAATGTACTTTTAAATTTTATATATTATTTGTATTAAATTTATGTTAATTTTTTTTAAAATATAGACTGCCTCTAAGCGTCATGGTTTATCTTGTTCAAATTGTCGTACAACTCAAACATCTTTATGGCGTAGAAATCAAATTGGTGAACCCGTTTGTAATGCATGCGGATTATACTATAAACTCCATAATGTTCCCCGGCCAATGACAATGAAAAAGGATACCATTCAGGTAAAATAAAATTTTTATTGACAAAATATTTGGAAGTATATTAGTATATGGAATCGTTTATTTTTTTTTTTTAATCTATAGACTCGTAAACGCAAACCAAAAGGATCAAAAAATAGTTCTGGAAATTCAAATTCTCATGATGCAGGATTACATCATAGTAAAAACTCATCAAGTGAATCAAAAAAAGGTATATATTTTAAAGTTAAATATTAATTAAATTTCAAAATAAACCTGTTTTTTTTTTCTTTTAATCAGTTTGTTAATACAAAATTTTCTGAAGAAATATTCTTTATATATATCATAATTTAAATATTTTTGTATTTTCTGAAATCCACCAACAAATCAATTTTTTAATAGAAAATCTAAATTGTATTTTAGAATGTTATGCTTAGAAAGAATTTCTAAAGATTCGTTGACTTTTGACTTGGGTACAATTTATTTGTAAAAAAAAAATAAAACAGACTTTAAATATAGAAAATTTCTAATTGGTCGAATGCTTTTAATAATTAAGTTTATGTTAATTTAAATACTTTAAATGTTCATTCAATATTAAATTTGTGAAACAGGTGTATAATATATACAGGTGTATAATATATTATAAGCTCGTGAAAAACTATAGATTCATTTGAAATTAAAAAAAAAAACGACGACGACAACGCCTAAAAATATATTAAAAGCTAATTAATTTAATTTTTGTTTTGGATTTTCTTATGTTAAAAGCATCGACAAAGTTTTCTTAATTAAACCTACAAACTAAATATATATAGTAGTATATGAACGATATGATTTAACGTATTAGAAAATTTATCCTTTTACTTCGGTAATTTCCTGAATATAATTAAATATATGTTCATTTACATAACTATTACATAACTAGGATAAATTTTATCTTAATAAAAAACCTAAAAATCAATTGTAATCAGAAACATTTTATAATATAATTGTATATTTTATTTTCTATACAGCTTGTCTATCTCAAATCAATTCTTTGCCACATCCAAATAATGTTCATGGTCAATCGACCACAACCACAACTGTAACAGCAACAACAATAGGCAATTCACCGCATCAAATTCATGATTTATCACCACAACAACATCATGCATTATCACCAATGTATTCTCAACAGACACCATCACCATTAACATCTACAACAATTGTAATTATTTTAATTTTTATTTTAAAAAATCGAAATAATTAAATTTACTGATCATAATTTTTCTTAAAACAGCAAAACACTGGTATAAATACTACTGATAATGGTATATTTCAACAACAACAACAACAACATAATACTCTTCAACAACAACAACAACATATATTAACGTCCCCATATCACGCATCAATAGTAGAATCTCCCAATGGATTGTGCTACGGATTAATTAATGCAAATGTTATTAATGAGCATGAAATCAAATTAGAGTCATTACATCAACATTTTAATCAACAATCAAATAATCAGCATCACCATCATCAGCATCAGCATCATCATCATCAGCAGTTACAATTGCCACAACACCAACAACATCAACAACATCAACAACATCAACAACACCATCACCATCAACACCAACACCAACAACAGCATCAACAAAGTCGTAGTCCATCAATTGATTCTCATGAGGGTGGTGATATTGATAGTCAAATAGCACAACACGTACGACATTCCATCATTAAAACGGATTAAATAATAAATGGGATCATTTCTCATATATTATTCTTAATTACATTACAAAACAATATGAGATGAGATTTTTCTCATATTATTATTCTTTTAGGATTACTAAAAAAATATATTTTTAAGGTTACGGATAATTTAACAACTCATAAATTAATTTAATTAGCCTATAAGTTTTTACATATTTTTAATATAAACTAAACTAAACTTTTATCATCTATATCTAATATATATATATATATATATATATATAGATATATAGATATATTTCCATACTTCTATTGTACATACCAAAATATTTATATATAAATATATATTTAAAATTATTCATCACCCGGGGGTAAAAAAAAAATTAAGATAAAATCAAATAAAAAATATTACAAAAAAATGGCCATATAAAAATTAAGAAATAAATTTAATAAGTATTTATAATAAGTATTTATTCGGTTCTATCAATATTCGGTTCAATTTATTTATTCGTACAAAAACATTTCCAGTTTGCAATGATACTTAATTAAATATATTAAGTATATTACACTTATATACAAATAATGTCCCACACAACGTTTTGAATTTTATTTTGGGAACATTTCACAATATTAAAGTAATTAATCGCTGCGGTTTTCAATAACTGGTCACTATACTCAATCGCGATATATCTCGAATATTACGATAACAACACCTTTTTTGTGTTTCGTCAATGATCACATCACAATTTAAAGCACATTTTGTTTTATATTTGCTATAAAACAGATTCAAGTTTATCAGTTTAAATCGCTTAAATCGCCACCATTTTAACAACATCGCATACATATATTTTTCTATCATATTTAAATTTATTTCTTAATTATTGGCAAAAAAGCAAAAAAAAAAAAATTATAGGGAAGGTGATTCCGCATTGAATCAAAAATTGGGCATAACAATCACTTGAAAAACGAATAATGAAAATAAAATAATATAATATAAACCGCAATAATTATGTTGATTTTCCACATTTTCAACAAAATTTTGTGGTTTTTCCTTTTATTTTCATTTTATTCGTATTTCCTTTTGGCTTGTATATATGCCTTACCAAAAAAAAAAACGAATTATAATCTAAACACTTTTAAATTTTCAATTCAATTTGATTAACAAAAAACAACTATTATGGGTCCGGTGAAAATCTAATTACCATTTTTCTTCTTCTCTACCATTCTTTAAAAACACTTTTATTTAATTAACTATAAACAAACAAAAAAATCTCTTAGTATATACACATGAATAGAGAGAAATTTCAATTGTAGAATTAAAAATCTAAGTAAAAAAAAAAACAAAGATAAAAAAGAAATTTTAGATATATAAAAATTGTTGTATCAAAAAAAAAAATAATTCTAACAATTTTTTATACATAAAATATAAATAAGACTCTCTATTTTTAATGTTATTAATATTATTATATTATATTAATTATTACATATAAATATATATATATATTTTTATATTTAAAACGAAAAATTGAAAACATTTTTTTTTTTATTATTATTATTATTTATCTATGTATCATAATTCGATTTTTTTACTTTTTCTTTTTCTTTTTTAGTAAATTCGCAATAGTTTTAAAAAATAAAAACAAAATCAGAAGATTTTCTAAATGAAACTAAATAAAAGAAAAACTAAATAAAGTTATTTACATAGATATTTATATATTATTAAACTTTAAAATGTAATTTAAGAATTGTTTTACCAATAATATTTTTTTAAATTTTTTACCTGTAATTTAAATTTTATCTTAATAAATATAAAAGTAATTAAATTTTCTATATAAATAATTTTAGAAAATTCCAAATGGTTATATATACGATACGCATATATAAAATGAATAAAATTTTCATAATAAATAAATAAATATAAATAATATTTAATTATATGTATATTAAAGAAATCACATCACATATAGGGTTTTCATCATCCTAAAAACATTTCTGAAGAAAACCCATTCAAAATGGTAATTTTTGGATAAACATGAACTTATATGGGTATTTAAATTAAAAATAAATCCATTGGGATATTAAAAAAAACCTATAATTGAAACCATTTATTCATTTATAATAATTTCATCAAATTTCAAATTCAAATTTCAAAATCAAAATCAAATTTTCATCAAATCATTTAAAATGTAATGGAAAATTTAAGGCAAGATTGAAAAATTATTAAAAAAAAAACAATCAAGTTAAAAATCAAATAATAGATCAAAAACTCGAATATGATTTTCTTCCATTTTATGAGATATCATATCTCATAGATTAGAAAAAAAATTGATATTCAAGTAAATTTTACGATATCAACCATCAAAATCATAAAAAATATATACTAAAAAGAATTTCCCTGTAGGGAAAATCTATACTAAAAACATTTTCCAATGGGGAAAATTCAATTTTATATAGAAATAGAAATATGGAGATGTTTAAAAAACCCCATAAAAATAATAGTAAAAAACACGCTGTCTATTTGATATTTTCAACATTTAAGATCTTATATTTGTTTGCGTGCATATATGGTTATAAGTTCAAAGATACCAAACATCATTCATTCATCACACAGCAAACCTTGGAATTTTCCGAGTTTTCCCACCTTTTGTTGTTGTTATTATAGTAACAACTCAAATAATATTTATGAACAAGAAATTTTGTATTTATAGTGTTTTTATAGGGTACGAAATTGAATAAAATTAATATTACTTAAAGTTATTCCGATCAAATCGCTCTTTCACACTCCCTCCTTTCCATGCAAATACAAGGGACAGGGCGGCCACTACATACAAGATATTGGTGCGAATGAACCAGGCGCCGTTGTCAAGGGGCGCTGAAAACGATTAGATATTTCAAATAATATAAAATTTCTGTTCTAAAGAAAATTATGGAAACAAAACATACAGACAGATAGATTAAACTAAGACTTACCAGATATTTCCAAAATTATCACATCAAATTGGGTTTTTGTGGGACTTTTAGAGAAATTGCGTGACCTCTGGTAATAAGCTTAATTACAATCCATTTATACCAAATAACTTTGATACTTTTCAGTGATAAATTTTAAATAACAAAATGAACAACAAGTCAGCTAATGTAGTAAATATTTCATTCAAACGTAGTCACAAATAAACGAACAAATGAGAATTTAATGATGGTCTTAAAACCATTTATGCATTTACCGATCATGTTTCCGGGCGCTATATTTTATTATTTGAGCCAGGCGCCTACATGTGCTAAAACGGGCCAGGGACAAGGGATTATTAGAGCGTTCATGCAGTTTTCCACCAATTTAATTTATTAATTTGGAAATTTAATAACAGAAAAAAAAACGGAAAATATGGAGAATTTTTTTCTAATATATGATCACTTCTTTATAGCACGTTTTCATACAAATCGAATAAGTTAGAGAAATCCCATTATGTTTCTATTCAACCAAACTCGGAAAATTTATTGAATCCTATATTTAGGATTAAAATAACTTAATTTTGTGTGGGTATTATGGTTTAAAAAACGATTGATAAATATATTAATATATAATATCATTTTTAATACATGAGTTATTGAAGGGGAAATCATTTTTATGCACATATTTTTATGTTTTGTTCTTTATACCATACGATTTTTTGTTATCTAAAACATTATATCAACTCGCATTTTATATGAATGTGTTTGTATATAGTTCGGTAAAGATACATAATATTTGTTTTTTTTATCCATATATTTATTTATTTATCTTATCAAAGTTAATAACGTCAGTTTTTTTTTTTTCATTTTCATATCAAAATACACATTTATGTGATATTATGCCTATATGAAATAGATATGAAAAGGTAAAAAAAAAATAAATTTAAAAGTTTTATGTATGCTTGCTGTTGATATAAAATATGTTTTTTTTTCCTTCGTTTGTTAAACAATTACAACATTTATGAAAAATAAAAATTATGATATGAAATATTTTTATCTATCTATATAATATATAAATATGCGGTTGGTTTGGTATACGGTTTTCTGTTCCATCTTCCCGATCTCCCCCCATTATTATAATTTTATTCCAGCCACGCATAACTACAAAAAACTAATATAAAGATATTTTCGGCTCGGCTTGGTATTCTACTCTACATAATGATGAGGTAAAAAATTAATTTTTATGATAGGAACAGCTTATCTTTCATATACATTAAACAGAGAATGTGTATATATGTTTGTAAATATTTTATATTTATACATATCACTTTGCGATATACTGATATATATTCATATATCGCGGCGTTATCTTATAAAATAATATATTAAAAAAAAAATAAAAAAAATAATCATATTAGATTGGGCGTGATATAGATAAGCCATATAGCGTTTTTTATTTTTTTTGTTTTATTAATAAAAACAAAAAACACACACAAAAACAAAACAAAAAAACACCACCCTGACCATAAGGTAATTTATTTTGTTTATTAAATTACTAATCTGATTTTTTTGAAATTAATAAATTTTCGTGTATGCGTTTGTGTATCTCTTGGTTGTGGTGTGTCTGGTGTGTGGTGTGAGTGCGTCTGAATAATATAAAGGTAAAAGAAAAAAAAATATAAATTTTCAACTGATAAAATCTTTTCATTGCTATTTTCAGAAGTTTTTTTTTTTTTGTTTTTGGTTAATGTTATAATTAATGTATATATTTGTGCATATAATAATAATAAAATAAAAAAATAAGACAAACAAAATTTATTTATACTGCAACGTGTGTAATATATAGTTTTTTATTTATTATTATTATTTTGTCAAGGGTTAATCGAATTTTTTCCCCGTTTTTATTTTTCACACAAAAGATTATTAAAATAATACAATAAACTATATAAATATAAAAACAAAAACATCACAAATTGAAAAGAAAAACTTGAGTTATATTAAAAAAAGAAAAACATTTAAAAAAAACTTATTCTATATAATAAAGTGATTTGAAACTTTTTTTTATTATTGTTGTTGAAAGAATATATAAAAAATATCAAAATGGTTAAACAAATTGCTGTAATTAAGGTAAGTTTAATTTTTAAAGCAAAAAACAAATTTAACTTTATCACTTATATTGAAAATCTCTATTCAATAATAAAATAAAAAAAATAAATTAATTAATTTTTAAATTGTATAAAGAAGCTGCGCTGCGTGCGGTATAAAAATTTAACTTATTATTATTATTATTATTATTATCAAAATACCGATTACAGGGTAAATTTATGAATGAAAATTCATTAACACAAAAATACTATCTCTCTAGATAGACCTACAAAAAAAAAAAAAAAAAAATTCTATATCTACGTTCCTCTATATCTAATCTATAATAATAATAATAATGTAAAAAAAAGCATATTACCATATAATTAAACGTAAACAAATGATAATATATATCAAAATAAGATTTCTGTTTACTGATTAAAAAATGGAAAAAAAATATATACAAATCAAATAACAAATACTATATATATTTATTTGGTGGTGCGATATTGTTAATGAAATATCTAAAGAATGCATAAATTGAAAGATTGTAAAAAAGTGCAATTAAAATAATATACGATAAAGCAATCATCAAAACTATATAAATACATATAAAGGAATAAATCAAATAATATATATAGATAATAGATATGCATTTAATCACCTCTTGTACATATGCATAATCAATTATTTATTTTATCATACAATTTTTTTTTTTTAAAACATATCAGTAACTATTAGAATGAACTTCTCTAATGCTTGTTGCTTTTCCTAACTTTTTCCTATCTATTTTCGATTGTTATTATGACATAAAAAAAAACGTAATCATTTTGAATCAAATAATTTCATAAAGGAAATTCTATTTAATTTTCTTTATTTTTTGTATAGTGTATTCTAACAAAATTCTATACAATTTTCCCAAGAAAATCCTATCTAATTTTTCCAAAGAAATTCTATATAATTTTCCGAGGAATTATTCCTATACAATTTTCCCAAGAAAATTCTATACTAGAAAGTTCTGTATAATTTTCTAATCAAATTTTGTACAATTTTATATAAAAGAAAATTGGCCATTTCAATCTGAAATGTTTGATATACAATTTATATAAATTAAATTTGTATAATCAAATTCCATGCAATATTTTAAAATAAATCAAGTGTTATTTATATAGTATTCTAAATGAGATTCGATACATCCTTATAAATAAAATTCTGTATAATTTTACTTAAGGAAATTCAATACAATTCGTTGAGGAAATTTTGAACACTATTCCAAGGGATATTCCGCTTATAATATATTACTCTAATGATAAGTCTGTATAATTTTCCGCGGTGGAAATACGGTTTAATTTTCAAAAAGAATGGAAATATTTATTGTTTTCGATGAAATTCTAAACAATTTTCTGATGAAATTCAATAAAATTTGTACTGAGGAAATCCTATATACGATTTTCTAAAGGAAATTCTGTATAATTTTGTTATTAAATTTTCTATAATTTTTTAAATTAAATTCTGTGTATAATATTCTGATGAAATGAAATGCTGCTATACAACAAATTTTTGAGGAAACTCTGTATAATTTTCTATACCAAATTCTGTATAACGTTTTACAAAGGGAAAACAATCAATTTTCCAATCAATCAATTTTGTATAATTTTCTGAATACATCCATACCATATTTAATAAGGCATTAATTTCATAAATTAAAACAAAAAAAAAAAACAATCCACGAGAACCAACCACAAAATTATGGTGTTATAATTGAAAAAAATGAAAAAAATAAACGTGCGATGATTTACAAAATTAATAAATTTACGATATTAATAATTATTTTATTCATTAAATCAAAATTGTGTAAATTAAATATAGTTAAAAAAAAAACTAGAAATCCCATGTCATTTTCCATACAAAAACATTACATCTAAAAAAAAAAAAAAACATATATGCGGTATATTAATCATTTTTAAATATATATAATTTATTTATGTGTGCCATATTGCCACGCCCAAGTGAATTAAAAGAAAATATATATATATAAGAGGTTAAATAAATAAAATAAATTAATTAATAAATAAAAAAAAAAAAAAAATTTCATCATATATAATAAAAATGATGATTTTCATCATCGCCATAATATAATAAAAGAAAAATACGACAACGACGACGACGACGATGGATATGATGTTGTGGATATGATGATAATGATGTGATATCAGTAATATATATATATATATATATAGAAGAGAATGAATTCTGTTTTTTTTTTGCTGTTTTGGAAAATTTTTAAATGGAAAAATTATAATTATAATGTTTTCTTAATAAATATGTACGCTTTATTTGTTTTTCATATTTTTTGTTTTGTAATTTTTATTATTTATTCAACAATTTATTTGAAAAATCATATAGTATTTGTAAGCCTATATATGAACACACAACAATCTGAATCTGAATAACAGACACTATATATTTATATTTAAAATATACATTTATAACGACACAAAGCCATATGTGTACGTTGTAATATATTGTATATTAATAATAAAACTAACATAAACACAGAACAAACAAGAAAAATAAATTAAAAACGCTTAATTTTCATTGTACGCACATTTCTTGGAAAATTGTTTTGTTTTAATCTGTATTTTTTTTTGTATCATAATCTATCGATACGACAACGTTAAGTGACTTATTTGTATATATATGCGATCTGTTGATCATTCAATTGTTTAATCAAAAACGTATCAAAATATTTTGCAAAAAAAAAAAAATTTTTATGAATTTTAAAATCGTGCATTTATTTGATGTAAAGTAATTTTTTTTTTTTTTTTTTGGCAATTACAAAAATAAATCAGGGATGTAATATTTTATAAATATAATAATTTATATTATTATTATTATTATACGCAATTAACCACCACTTATAGATTTATCACACTCTTTAATATATACATATACTGTCTCGCGATGCGACTAACTTATATTAAAAATTTCCACCTTTTTTATTTTCAGTTTAATATTATATATTTAAAAACGCTTTTCAAATTTATATCAGAAAGCTAAACAGAATATAAAAAAAAAAATAAAACGATAATATAATAAGATAATATGTTTGATAATATAATATTATATATTTACCATAACTAATTCATGGACAAAATATTTTATCTCTGCATTTAACAAAAAAAAAACAAAAAAAAAGGAACAAAATGAAGATAAAATAATTTTCATAGTTATTGCTTATCAAAACAAAACAACATTTTTGTTTTGTTTTTTTGTTTATTTATATGTTGTTTTTCTAAAAGAATTATTATGCATTTTTTAAATTCAAATTTAAATATTCGATGATTCTTTTTTGTAAATATATAATTATGAAATGTCCCCATAATCGGGTTTTTTTATTAAACAAATATATAAAGAATATCCCACAGAATAGAAACAAATCCAAACAGAATATCATGAAATTAATTCACCCTGCGATTATATTTTTCCTAATAACATTTTTTTTTATTTTTAGATTAAAATATTTAACAAAAAAAGAAAAAAAAAATGAGTTATCAAAAAGCAAAAAACCATTATCGTATAAAATAAAAAAAAATAAAAATAAAATATGCATTCAACGACCGTCATATATATATATATATATATATATACATAAAGTATATTATCACAAATTTATAATAGCGTTGTCACTTATATTACAAAGATAATGGATATTTTTTTTTTTTTTTTAGTTTTTATATAGATAATTAATTGCGTTAAAAATTGATATCCAATTGTGAAAAAAAAAAGAAGATATAAAATGAACAGAAATTGTGTGATATCAAAAATAATATGTGCGCGGTGGTATATATTACAAAAATTATTATATTCATAAAATGATAATATATATAGTATTTCATATTGTGTATAATAAAGAAAAAATAACTAATTATTATCTATTCGTATACCTACCTATATGTTTCTTTCTTTATAATTTATATATATATATTGTTTAAATATTATATGCCTACGATTATATTGTTAAATGAACCTGTATACTATACACTATATATACATAAATCAGTGGCGGTTTAATGAACGTAACGCAGAAAAAATGAACAAATCCTTTAAGGTTTTTCCATATTGTGCAGATTCTGAATTTTAGTTCAATTGTTATATAATCGCGAACATTCACAATGAAGTTATACTAAAAACAAAAGGAAACCCTAACCGGAATTAAGGCAAACCAAATTAAATTGCATTATGGATATTATACTGAAAACTATATTCATTGTTATTCATAATTTTAAAGGATCACATATTAATAAAAAAAAAAAGGAATCTTCATGAAAAATTAATTTTTCATCAACTTTATCCAATGTCCAATGTATACAAAAGGATGCGAAAAGGACCAAACAAAAAAGGATCAGAATGAAAAGAAATGGGAACATTTTAATATTTTTTATTAAATTTCGACTAGGCTAAACTTTGTTTGGGGCATTTTTCCAATTAAAGAATATTTCTATTTAACTAAAAATTGCACAGGCTAATTATAATTTTATACATTCATATGCGAAAAGTGTCCGCCCTGCCCTTCTAATATTTTAATATGATAACTAATTTTTTTTATTTATATACTATATAGATATAAATAAATAACGTGGAAAAAAAAAAAAAGGAAATCTCTAATTGATATGTTAACTTATCATAAAGTTACTATCTCTACCGAGATATAATATTTTTATATTTTTTTTTTTAATATTTCATACATATAAAATATCAAATTGTGGAAATTCATTATTTACTATATAATATCACACACAAAACGTTTTAAATAATAATATATATATCTAAATATATATATATTATATATAATATAGGGAATAAAAAGTAATTAAAATGTTAAAAACAATGAGGAAAATCCCAAAAAATAAAACAGTTAAAAAAGGATATAAGTTAAAATTCTATATACAAAGAAAAACAAGGTAGTAAATTTTTTGTTTTATAAAACGAAACCTAAAATGGAATTTAGAAAACAAAAAAGTTATTGTAATAATGTGAAAAAGAAATAATATATAATAGTGATATTATAATCGGGATAAAATGTATATATATTCAAATGGATATGATTTGCATTGCGGTTGAGTTGCTGCGGTAAGTAAAATCTATAATTATATTATCGAATGTTTCTTTTTTTTATTCGGCTAATAAGATCAAATTTTATATATTTTTATTTGCCCTATAAAACACATACATTTTTTCCAATTTTCTTAAGTATTATATCGCAAAGTATTTCAATTATATATATATAAATGTGTTATTGTTTAAGTTTTTTTTTTTTTTATTATTATTAGTATATATTTGTTATTGTGAAATCAATTATAAAAAAAAAAAAAAAAAAAAAATAATTTTGCTATTTGTAGATTTTAATAATAAAGCGATGATATCATCGTTTAATAAATATTGTATATAAAAAAAAATTTCATAAGAGTTGAATTTGTATAAAAAAAAATAAAAATATTGATATTATTTTTTGATTTCTTGAAAATTAAATATTTTATATATTGTATTGTATTTGACAAATTTATTTGACGCATTTGACAAGTGTGAGTTCAAGTGCTATAAATTTGTTTTTTTTTTTTTTTTTTTAAATATATATATATTATAGTACATGCAAAATGACATATATAGAGTAATATCTGATGATACGACGAGACATATATCTATATATATATATATATATATATATACTTTTTAATTGCGAAATGTTTCTTATATGGTATATGTATTTTTATTAAAAAAAAAAAAAAATTCATTCGGACGATATCTGGACTAATTATATAAATGAAACCATATATACGGAATAATATAAAACCGCATATATAGTAGTAGATATATTATGGAAATTTTAAAGGAATTTTTTCAACACTATTCTTGTTATGATATTTGAAATAATCAAATCGTTTGTAGAAAGTTGCTAAATTAGAAATCATATTTTATATGGTTCAACATTTCAAGAATCATAGCAAGTTTTATAAGTTTTAAAGCCGAGCTAGACTCAAGTATAAATAACATTGAAAACGTTGAGAAAAGTTTCCTCCGGGATAAAAAGAAGGTTGAGTTTCTGTTAACTCGATGAACGAATATTTCATTTAATTGATAAAAAAACAAAAATTATCTAATTCTTGTATATTTAATGTACTAATGAAAATAAATTATTATTATTATTTGTTGGAAAATTCAGAGTTCAATTTTGAAAGTTTCATTTTTAAATATTTTATGATATCTATTTTTATAATATTATATATATATTTTATTTTCTTTTTTTTTTTGGTAAGCTAGTCGCCAAAATTATATTGAAAACAAAAACCGAAAAAATATAATAAAAATTAAACACTAAAATATTATATACATAAATATTGTAATACCTTGTATAAATAAATTATTTTTTATAAGCCTTATTTTTATAAGCCATATGTACTTATTTTTTTTTTTTGTTAAACTTCATTTCATATATACGTACATTTGTTTAATATTATAATATATTTTTTATATATGCGATGGAAATATACGGAATTTTAAATGTTCATAATCATTTATAATTAAAATGATTTCTATTTCTATTTTGATTTAAGGATTTTTAAGGATATTTAACTTTAAGGGATGTTTTTTTTTTAACATTGCCCATAATTTTAATATCTTTACCCTTATTGTCATATCACATTGATATATGATTGAAACTCGCTCTAATAAATAACGCAGATATTTTTAACCAAAAATTAACCAAAAAAATTATCGATATATCCATATACCAGACCCAGAGTATAATAAAAAATATAATAATTCATAAAATGATTCAACAAAAATGAAAAAAACAAATTAATGTATATGGGATTTTTTTTGTTTGTTGTGTTGCCTTTACTTTTTCATATTTTTAATATTGTGTTGTTTTTTATATTTCAATTCAATTCAATTCAATTTTTTTTTATTATTTTATGTGTTTTCAATAAATTGTCTCTTATCTTATCATGAAAAAAATAAATATATATATATATAAAAATAAATATTAATATATTATTGAAGGTAGTATAAATATTGTTCAATCTCGTTGGTTTTTTTTTTTTATTTTCCCCATATTTTGATCGATAAAATAATTATATTTTTTTACGTTTTATACATATATATATGAATATAGCAAGAAAAAAACCAATAATTTTATATATTTTTTTCCATATATGAACTAAATATTGTTGAATGATGAGTAGCATTAGTTTTTTTTTTTTTTGCTTCGATATATATATTGGAATATAATAAAAATAAAACACAATCGTATATGAATGTATTTAGTGTGATGTGCTTTTATGGTGCCCGACGTGTATATTTTGTTTTATTTTTTTTTTTACTCTATAAATATGTACATGATAAATTACTTACATATATACATACCAAAAAAAAAATTTATATATACCTAAACATTTTAATTGAGATCAATCACATGATTTTATTTATTTTCATTATATAAATGGGTATTTATTTATAAATAAATAAATAAACTCAAATAGCAAAGGAAATATTTCAAATTAGTTCAATAAAAAACCAAAATTTATTATTATTATTATTATTATTGTTATGAAATTATTAACATTAACATTATATTATTAACATTATTAACATTATAATTCAAAAAAAAAAAGGTTATCTATGCTGGAAAATTGTACACAATTTTCATTAAAAAATTATCCACAAAATTTTCTTAACAAAAACAAAATGGGAAAATGTATTCTTTATCAATCAACCTATTTATTTATCGATAGATAACACATTTTGGAAAATTATGTTCCTATTTTAAACTCTGTGATATATAACTTTTAGGATGGCATTTTTAACATTTACACCACAGAGTAAATGTTAAAAATGCCAACGTAAAAATTCTAACGAAATTTTGGGGTCGTGGGTTCGAATCCTACTGAAAGCTGAAAGCATAAAATATGTTTTGTGTTTTCGGTTATTTTTCGAATTGTTGTATTTGTTGTATTTTCCGCTTGCGGTATTGGTCGTGCGGCTAATTACCGACACCGTAAAAGCCACAAACTACGAAACTAACAACAGCAGAAGGCTGTTGTTGGACGCTAAAACCACCAGATTGTTGGTTGATAACGAAAAATTTACTATTTTTTTATTTTATTATTTTAAAAGCTTTACAGAATTTCCTTTATGGGAATATATAAAATTTTCCATTATGGGAATATATAAAATTTCCAATTAGAAAACTTCCTTTTGATGAAAATTCCCGTTTTGAAGAAAATTATACAGAAAATAGTAATCAGAAAATTATACAGAAAATTTCCTTTATAGCAATCAGAAAATGTCCTTAAGAAATTTTCCTTTTAATAGAAAAAATCATACAGAATTTCCTGCGTACATCATTAGCGCAAAAAAAATTTTTTTTTAATAAAATCATACAGAACGAGGACAAATAATTATAAAAAAAAATTATTTATTATATTAAAATTGATGATGATGATGATGATGATGATAATGTTGATAAAAACAATTTGTTTTTCAGTTAATTTTTATTTTTTTATTTTTTGTAGTGAAATGAATTTATTTATTTTTTTTTAAATTATGGTGTTTGTGTTTGTGTAATGTAATGTAATTTAACAACTAATATACGCATACAACATTATAAACTTTTTATTTTTCATTAAAAGTTGTTGTTGGTGTTTTTGTTTTTTTTTTGGTGTTTGTTAAACTGATAAGATAAGACTGAATTCGTCGTCGTCGTCGTCGCTCCCTGTCCGTAAATTGTATATATATATACTTATTACTATATAGTATTATATTGTTGTTTTTGGTGCTCTTACACCTTTTTATCTATAAAATTTAAATATATATATATATATATATATATATATTTATAGATCGCAACGAGGTATATATATGGAATATGAATTTGAAATGTGATTTGTATATATGAATTATAGAAAAGTTGATGTGTGATTTGATATATACTAGCGTTTTTTTTTTTTTTTTTTTTTGATAGTGGTGGTGATGATGGTGGTGGTATAATAATAATTGTATGTTATATTATTGTTAATTTATCATTTCGATCGAGTTATATTTTGGTCATATATATGTATACTTATTATTTTGGTTATAGATACATGAACGTGGATGAATTAATAATATATTTATACCAAAAACAGATTTGTTGGTAACATTTTGTTAATTAATTAAACAAGAAAAAAAAAATTATTATTATAATTATCCCGGTATTTAACGTTTTTAACAAAGAAAAATTAATCAATTTGTTTCTTTGCATATATACACAATATATAATAAAAGTTAAATTAATTTTTTTTTACCAAAAACAAAATGGAATAAATAATACAAAAAAAAAAAAAAAAAATTCATTACGAGAGTTTTCCGAGTGGAGGTTTGTGTGTGTTATTTTTTTTTTTTTTTTTAATTTTTCCGTGTGAATTTGAAATTGTTTTTCATTATTATATAGTCATAGTATAATATTTAATCAAATATAAAAAAATACTCATTTTGATTTTAATTTGTGGGGTTTTTGTTTTTTGTGTGTGACAATTAATAGACTTACAAATAATTATAATATATATAGTTAAAGTAAAGTAAAGAAATATAAAGTGTTTATAATATCGAGAAAAAAAAAAAGCATAAAAGAAAATGGCACGAGAAAGTACTTTGACACCTAAGGTGCGTGTTTTCTATTTATTTATTTATTTATAATAAAAATTATCTTAAAGAATTTTAAATTTAAGTTTTCGATATATATATACAATTTAGGTATACCAAAATGGTGAAAGATTAAATGAACTAAATATTTCGGATCAAATATTAAAACCGTATTCGAACCCTTCCCGCATATACAAAACCAAAGGATTATTATATACAGTGATGTTCGGTAAAATAGGTGTAAACCAATTTTAATGTATTTTGATTAATTTCAAATACCAATTTCTATTTGTGAATCATGCCATCCATACGAAAATTTAGTACTTTGTTTACCTTTATTTATCACATGAAAAGAAAGAGATAAAAAATGTTGTCCTTCGTATTTCTGGGAAATTAGCTATGAACATGCTGTTCGGTAAAATAGGTGCGGACTATGTTAATTGTGGTTTATTTATTTTTTGCGAATAAATTACATTTATTGGTGGTGAGTTTGTGAATTTTTAAATAAATTTTAGGTAAAGTAGTGTTTTAAATTTAATTTTTGAAACATTCCGGATTAAATAAATACATATTTCTAAGTCACAATGGGTAGAAGTACACATTGTACGGTATTTGAATGGCAACGTATAAAGGATCTAAGAGCATCCGGGCTAACATATAAAAATATTTCTGAAATTATGAAATGCTCCCAAAATATGATTACCAACGCATTAAAATTCAAATATACCACAGAAAGAAGGGGTAACAAACGTAAAACTAAAAGCAATGACGATCGTCGAGTGGTTGTTGCCACAAAAAAGAGCCCTTTTTATCATCCAGGGAACTTGTAAGAGAGCTTGATCTAAGCATTTCATCAAGCACGGTATGAAAAAGGTTAATAGCATCAAATTTATAGGGGCGAATAGCTAGACAAGCACCAATGCATACAGCGAAACAAATTAAACACCGTTTAAAATTCGCACATGCACATCGTGATTGGTCAGGTGATAATGATATTAAAAAGTGACGACATATTCTCTATTCTGATGAAACCAATATAAATTTGCATGGATCAGATGGCAAATTACATGTTAAACGAAGACCAAATACAGAATTTTTACCGTAAAACACAAAAAAAAACCATTAAGCATGGAGGTGGTAGTTTAATTATATGTTTTGGTATCATCATGGTATGGAGTTGGTCCTATATATTTAGTTCAAAAATATCCAATGGATCAACAGGAATATATAAGGATACTTTCAATCGAAATGTTGCCATACGCAAAAGAAAACATGCCTATTATATGGTCATATCAGCAAGATAACGACCCAAAACATACGGCTAACAAAGCATCGGTTTGGTTTCCACAAAATAATGTAACCAAAATAGAATGGCCAACACAATCACCCGACTTGAATCCGATTAAAAACTTGTGGAAGCACGTATAAACATCAGTTGCAACAAAACGGCTCAAAAAACAAAGTAGAACGGGGGAAAGAAATTGTAAAAGTTTGGAAGCGATTTCTATAGAAAGGTGCCAAAAATTGGTGCAGTTCATGCTAAATCGATGTTAGGCAGTAATTTAAAATAAGGGACATGCGACAAAATGTTAAATCATAAATGGCATGTACGCGAAATACTTAGATTTTATTTAATATTGAGGACATTATTACTTTTTCTTGTGTTTTTGGTAGAACAAAATATATCGCACCTATTTTACCGAACAGCATATTCCTAGCTAATTTCCCAGAAATACGAATGACAACATTTTTTATCTCTTTCTTTTCATGTGATAAATAAAGGTAAACAAAGTACTAAATTGTCGTATGGATGGCATGATTCACAAATAGATATTGTTATTTGAAATTAATCAAAATACACTAAAATCGGTTTACACCTATTTTACCGAACATCACTGTATATAGAGACATAAAACTTGTTATAACCAAATTTCTATTTTACATTTTAGTTAATGTATGTAAAAATTAGATGAACAATGGAAAAACATTTTAGTATATCAAATAGGTTTTTTCTGATCCTGTAAAAAGAAATTAATTGTTTATTATTAAATCTTTTTCCAATATGTGAATAATCGCATCATAAAAAATATATGCTTGCTATCGCATATGGTGTGTGATTTTTAATTTATCTCAAGAAGTGACTAATAATATTGCTGAAAATGAAGATATATATAAGGTAGAAGAAAAGATAAATTGATACACAATTGAGATTATTTCTTCATACTATATACCATATATATAGTGAATATAATTTTTGTTCGCATGGTAATAAAGCGGCTATTTAATACATATATATTATAGATATAATAATGCGTGTGTGTGGAATTGTTAACTGGCGCCTATATTTTTTAAGGTATTCTTTCTTAAAGTCCCTGTCTCCATAAATTATATTACTTTATGTGTTTTTTTTTAAAATAATTCCTTTTCAATATATTTTTTTTATTAGTCAGAGGTTTTTGAAATGTAATTCCTTTATTGGAATGATGTCCTTTCAAAGTATATACATAGAAAAATCATTTTAATATTTTTTTTTTTTTTAAAGAATATAATAACAACTTCATATAATACACATATTATTTGTCATCTACCATATATTCGCTCTATATAAGTGTGCATAATTGCTATATGGTTTGTTTATTGGTTTTCTTTTTTTACTTTTTTTTTGTGTGGTGTATATTCATTTTATGCGGTGCATTAAAATACCTAAAATTCATGTTTTATTTTTTTGGTTCAACTTCAAATATCAAGAAAAGAAATTCCCTTAGAAATAATATAATAGGTAAAAAAAAAGCAATCAAGTTATATACTAAATAGATAAATAAATGATCTTATTTTCAAGATAAAATCAATATGTCTATTTTAAATATATGTATTATACACGGATATTATAATATATTATAGATGTTTATGTATCTAAAATATACAAAATATATATAAATAGGAATTCAAATCTTATTGTATTTCGTTTATAAAATCGCTTTATATATAAACATTGATGTATAAATATATGAATAAATATAAAGATATAGATAATCATATATATATGGTATGAATATACGGCACGCGCTAAAGCCTATATAATAATAATATAAATATCCAACCTTTTCACGATAAAAAGAAATAAATAGAAGATAAATATAAGAAATCATTAGATATCCTTTTTCATGCGATACAAATATAATATATAATAATAATAATAAATAAAAGATAATTTTCATTTAAGATAAAAGTTATTGAAAAGGTTGAAATGTTTATTGAATAATATGTGTGATATAACCAACCGTGTCCACATTTGTATATATTTGACGCGGATAAATAAAAGGATATATGTATTTTGATTAAATTATAATAATAATTCAATCTTTATTGGCTTTTGAGACTATTAAATTATATAGCATATCTATATTATTATTATTATTGCTGCGTAATGCTAAAATGCGGACCACCTCTTAAATTATAATTTCATTTCTATATATTTTAATTTTTTTTATACGCAGTTTATAGATTTATTTTATAATATCTATATAATGGATAATGTTAATCCGAGACCAGACATTTTATTTTATGGTACTTTATTGAACAGACTAGGATTAGAACAGACTATATAAGATTATAACAGCCGTATAATGGTAAATAAAAGAATAATTAAAAATTACAGTTTCAAGAATCAAATTGATCAGATCTATTGAATTATTTAAAAAAATAAGTAATTTATTGTTCTTTTTTCTTTGTATGATAACTTAAATTCTCGTTTTCAAATCAACGCATTCGTCATATATGTCCTTTTTGTACTTTTTATACTTTATATACTTTAGTTAATCAAATAAATCTTTTTTTTAACACATACAATAAGAAAAAATAAGGACATTCACCTAGGATTATTACTGTTATAATTGACATTATCAAATAGGATATTTTTGTATTGTTAAACATTTTATCCGCATAGATAAATGAGTTATTTTTTTTATTGTTATATTTTATAGGGATATCTTTTATTATTGCCGATAAATTTTTCGCCTTTATGGCAGACTAAATTTGTTTTTGTGATTCTCTGTATATATATTTTGAAATAAAATTCTATTGTAAATTGTATATAGTAATAAAAAGTGTCAATTATATTATTTAAACACATACCTATATATTTTATTGTTATTTGAACATTATATAGAGAAAAAAAAAGAAAAAAACCAACATAATAACGCATTAAATCATTTAAAAAGAAATCTCCTTTTCATCTCTGACAAACAAAATAGAAATTTTTTTTTTATTGTATCACATTTTTTGATGAACAAACGTTGGACTTTGTACCTAAACGAATTGTTAGGAAACTCCTCGCATAATTATTGGGGTTATTGTTGTTCTTGCATATAGCCGTGGAATGTTGAGTCAGGTGTATATCATTTGATAAATTATATATATATTATTTTTTACCTTCGAATATTGTATATTATAGACATACATGATAATATATCTGTTATAAGATCATATTTATGTTAACGCGAACCGTAAATTGTATATTTTTTGATAGAAAAAGGAATTTGTTCATCATAGAAAATTATGTATATAGGAATAATTGCCTTTAGAATATTATCTTTAGCATTGAATTATATCGAAAAATTTCCTTTTAGAAAATTATACAGAAAACTTCCATTCCCGGAAATTCATACAATAAATTCCTTTTAGAAACGTTATACAAAGAATTTTTCTTAGAAAAATTATAAAGAATTGGTGATTTAACTGTAGACCAATCCTTAAACTTTGTCATATTAATCTTACCCTTCAGGTATAGATTTCTAACCTCTGAATAAGATTCAATGGAACATTTTGTTAACAAACTAATAAACTCATCCAGACACAAAATATAGATTTCTATTGTATATTTTAGATTATATCTATATAACGATTTCGAGAAATTAGAAAGAAAAAATTAGAAATTGGTAGAAAAATATTACACTAGGATCGTTCTATGGATTAGTTATTTTTTCAGAAATAGCAGAGTGATATATTCGTGATTATTTGCTATATTTGAGCTTACAATATTTGACAATTTAACACTTTTTGTTAAATCTAACATAGATAGTCCACTTCTTAAGGAAATATTAGCGATATAGGGCCAATATAGGGCTTTCGATAAGCATATAATACAAATATAATATATAGAGTATTCATATCACCTAAAATGTAAAACATTTTTGGAATTTTGTGATATAACCACACGTGGAAGTAGGTGCATAATATTGATATACTATTAATATTAAAACAAAAATATATTGTTTTAACTGTTAATAATTTCTTATAAGTATATATAAATATTTTTTTAAAAAATCATAAATTCGAAAAAATATTAAATTTATGAAAGCGAAAATATGTCGTTTATTCATTGCGACATATTCAATATATATGTATATAGACTTCCTTCCGTTCTATCGGTTATTAGTATTATTATTATTATTATAACGCCGGTGGTGCGTATTTAATCAATGATGATGAATTTTTTTTGGTTTACGTAAAAACAAAAGAAATAAACGAAAGCAATACTATATATTAATATATACAATAAATAAATACCCAAAAGTAAATATATATATATAATAAACACATGAATATATATATAACTTTTAAAAAGAGTTTATAGTTTTTTATAAAATAAATTTAAGTAAATACTTAAATAATACAGAATGTTTTAAATCCATATTCCAATATAGAGCATGTATCAAATTTTAAAGCCATTGGGAAACAAAAATCCATTTTTTTTAAACTACGATTTTATGAACTCTATGACTGCCAAACCTATAATAATATATATTTTCTTGGTGAAACGAAATACTACAGAAAAGCAAATACTACAGAAAAGACTTTTTTTTTTTAAAATATGATGCGATTTAATAAAGAAACACCTTGTCTATAGTTATATTTTACGAGTATTTATAATTATTATTGTTAAATATTCATTTTTCTTTGAAAATGTATACTAATACGTAATAAAAGGTTTCCATAATAATACTGTATAGTAATATTTTAATCATATTACCATACGAGAATATATGACGATATTTCGGAATCATTCAATAATCATTTTTTTATATCTTATATTTATAGAAAATAGGATATTTATCATAACGCCATGGATTTCCCCAATAAAAAATATAAAAAAAAAAATAAGTGTAATCGATATATTGTACCTCTCTATTCTATATATCGTAAAAATAGGTAGCGGCTAGATTATAATTTTATCATATATTAACAAATTTACATATTGAAATTGTTATATTATTGCTGGTATATTGAACATATAAAAAAATAATACGCGCTTAATGTTCAAATTATTTATAGTATAACATTTTTATTTATATATATACACACGGCGGTATATTAATATATGTTATATAATAATTTAATGTGGTCCTTTTTCTGTTGTGACTCATACCTAAAGGTATTTGTATTTAGTATATTATAATAGACCATATAAAATGGGTAGAATTTATATTTATTAGAATGTTTATATAATAAAATCAGGTAAAATAAATGATACCATAACCTTTTGTACCATTGAGTTTAAATTGAAATTAAAAATTTGATCCTAATCCTCGAATCGATTTTTTATTTTATTTGCGGGTAAAAAAGAATTGATTTAAGATATAAGATTGTACTTTATTGAGAACAAACATATGTTGATAATATAATATGATATATAATTATCTCACACAAAGACAAAATTTCAATAATTATTATCATGACATTTGTTTTTGTTATGTATGTATTTAAGGTTCAAAGAGATTGCAGCAGTTTTTTTTCTCCTATATCTTCACATATCTAAATGTAAACAATTTTATTTTGTGTAGATTGCATTATTATCATCGGCTGAATTTAAACCAAAAACAAAACATTAATTTATCATTATCTTGATAATGCAATCAATTTTATATTTTATATATATAATTCATTATGTAATAATAACACATATTTTGGTATATCTAATCAATCATATAAAAAAAAATAAGATATAAATGTTTTTTTTTTTCTAATCTGTGGTGATATTTTATCTTTTTTATACTATCTATATATATATATACGTATATTATTTGGTTACCGCACTATATATCCATCTTATCTTATCCCTTTTGTATATAACAAAACAAAACCTAATATCACATCGTATTTATCGCCAACCAATAATCATCATCCGTATTTATTGCGTGTGTTTTCATTTAACTAAATAAATATTTATAGATATAGTTGAAATAATTTCATGTTATCATCATGTATATGTTGTTATTTTTACTAATCAGACACAACATACAATTGAATTATCGCACAGTCAGTATTAAATGTTTATATACCTTCGTGCAGATATAAAATCTTAGATAGATAATTTATCCAAAAAAATTATAGTTATTTATAGTGGTTTTTTTTTTATTATTTATAATAACAAATCAATGTTATTTATTATCATTTACATATAAGAATTACACGCACAAAAATTGACGTATGTATTATGAAATTATGATTGTTGTAATTGTTATTAATATGTATATATATAAAGATAAATTAATTAATAATATATAAGATATGATAACTTTCAATCTAATCTGAAAGCAAATGAAAATATGATATGATATGAAAATACAAAAAAAAAAAAAGGCGAGATAATAATTTGTTATATATGTATTTAAAGAATTGCAATATACCTATATACATATAATAAGTATATATATATTTAGAATTAAACGATAATTTTACAAATTGTAATTTTCACTAATAATCTATTATGTCGCGTGTATCGGCGAATACTATAATATTATCAAATCAAATACCTACATATATACCTGCAGCATATATGAATTATAAGATATGTAAATTTATCAAAAAAAAAACTGATAGGTGAATTTTTATCTTGGAAAATATAAGTAAAAAATTCAATATAGTTTTATCAGCTAGAATATTTTGATGAGATAATATGTGGAAATTATCTATATATGCTTTTGTGCGTATTTATAACAATATATATAAATATTGAGAGGTAAATAATAAATAAACAAATAATAAAATTATTTAAATTATATATGAATCAGAGTTTTTTTTTTATAAAAAAAAAGAAGAAGAAGATAAAAATATACCTGTAATCTCGCAGCACTGTGTAAAATGCAACAAAATATCAGGTTGTAAATTTGTTTTTTTTTTTATGATTATTTGTATATTTTTGTATATTTTTTTTTTGTTTCCGGATATCATTAAACTCTCGCAAAGAACCGAACACGTACGTATATATTTAAATCAAACAATATAATGTCGCGTATATTTTATAAATAGATAGTATGTATAATGAATGTTCATAATAGAATTGAAATTCACCGGAAAATTTTAGCAATTCTGTAGAATTTAAAAAAAAAAAAAAAAAATTACCACATATATGTGATTATTCATTTTTTTTTTTTAAATAAATATATTGTTAAAATTTTATATTTAATAATTTTAAACGACGTCATTTTCAATTATTTTATATATTAATTGAAAATGATCATTGTAAAATATTGCAATAGGTTTCCTTTGGGAAATTGATTAATAATATTGAGAATAATTTTCCGAGATTCATCGCGTTTTTTTGCAGTGCGTTTATTTCACAATTTAAAGAATTAAAGAAATCATTTTCTGATAGAAATTTCTTGAAAATGTGTTAAACAATAATTCTTATAGATTCTTAATAGGGAATTTTCCGATGTTTTTCACGATTTATCCAGAGCGTTTATTTCATAGGAATAATTTAACCATAAATCAATTTTTGGATAGAAATTTCTTGAAAATTTGTTAAACAATCGTTTTAAACATCGTTATCAAGTACGCAAAATTAATTAAAAATGATCTCTGTAAAATATTCGTTAAGGTTTCCTTTGAACGATTGATTCAATATAGAGCGTATATTTCATAGAAATAATTTAACCAAATCAATTTCTGATAGAGATTTCTTCAAAATGCTTTAACTAATCGTTGTAAATGTATAATTATCAATAAGAATTTAAAATTTATATTGAAAATCATTATCAAGTGTTTAAAAATAAATAAAAATGATCTCTGTAAAATATTCGTTAAGGTTTCCTTGGAGTAATTGATTCTTAATAGGGAATTTTCCGATGTTTTTCACGATTTTTTCAGTGCGTTTATTTCATAGGAATAATTTAACCGTAAATCAATTTTTGGATAGAAATTTCTTGAAAATTTGTTAAACAATCGTTTTTAAAATCATCAACAAGTGTTTAAAATTAATTAAAAATTTTCACTGTAAAATATTCGATAAGTTTGCCTTTGAACGATTGATTAATAATTGAGAATTTTCCGAGGTTTTCCACGATATTTTTTTTGTATTTAATATGAAAAATTTAACCAAATCTGAGGATTTTTATTGTATTTAATATAAAAGGGAATTCTTTTGAGATGAGATCCGCATAAAATCTTTATTATATAATTTGATGGTTGCTATTATACAGATGCGATAATTCAATGATTATATATTTCACGCATATCAATTTTTGTATTTTTATTTGTCCCAGCATTTTTTCTGTTTTCTTTTTTTTACATTAATTTTTTTCATGATTATAAAATAAATATATGATTGAAGCAAAAAAGAAAAAAATGTATTTGATTTTAATGATTCCGCACATACATAGGTATATTAAAATTAAAACACATAACATAATTTATGATAATTATTTTTGTATATTGTATATATGACGATATACTCGCGTGCCCATTCATTCATTCATTCATTCATTCTTGTATATTTATTCTATTAAATGTTTAATTTTTTTAAACATCATATATATATAGGAATATATATAGTCATTTGTTTAAGGTGAGCGTGCCAAATAAATAAATGTATATGATGTATATAAAATAAACGATATTTAAATAACAAAAAAAAAATATACTGCATTTTTTCTATGTTGATTTTATTTTTTATTTTTTTTTATAAAATTGTAACTATTATTATATATTTAAGTATTTTTTTTTTTGTAAAAAGTGGTTTAGAAACGTATATTATAGTATTTTTATTTTTTACCTATATATTTTTAATGTAATTTTAATAATTCTTTTTTTTTTAAAAAAAATATATAAGTAATTCTATTGTTTAGAGGTGATTATGTTGGTAAAAAAAAATATACTTTCAAAATGCATATAGCCTAAAAGTTTTATTAACAAACAATCACAATTTTATATACCAAAAATAAACATAAATTTTTTTTTTTTATTTATTTGGTTTTAAATAAACTAATTTATTTAAAATGTAATTTTAATTGTGATAAAAAAATATATACATACATAAATAATAAAAAAATATCGTAATGCCAAATTTAGGTCAAATATAAAATATCTAAATATTATCTTTTTGATATAGAGGAGGAAAAAAAATTAATGTTTTTTACTTATATTCCTGCTAATCGAAGAACTATATTACCTATCTACCGCATCATATACAGACTCAAATAAAATCAAATCAAATCAAAAGAAAAAGAAAAATCAATAAAGTTATCCTTAAAGTATCCGTAACGGTTTTTTTTTATAATTTTCTAAAAAGAATTTTGTATCATTTACCGAAGGAAGTTTTATATAATTTTATAAAGGACAAACTATTAAATTATTTTCTAAAGAAAACTCTGCACAAATTTCTAAAGTAAATTATAAGTATGCGATTTTCGATTTTGTGTTTCATAAGTCACATTTCCTTCTTTAAACTTACTTGAGGGATTACAAAATATTAAAAATATGACACATATTTGGTTTGTAAAATAAAAATATAAGGTATATTAAAAATCCAATACGAAGAAACGTTACCCAACCCATATATATGATAATATACGATTTTTATATTCCGTTCGACGTGTGAATGACACGTTTTTCTCTATTTTTTTGTACTTATACATCAATTTTGTAGAGTGTATATTAATACAAAAAAAAATGTATATTTCTTTTACCCATATAATACCTATATATATAATATTGTATTGTAACTAAATTAAATATTTGATTAAAAAAAAAGTGTATATAATTTTTTTTTTCTTCAACTATTTAAAATTTACACATCAGTTTGTATGTGCGTTACTTAAAACAAAATATATATATATGTTACTTATATATTTATACATACAAGGTGGTGCCTGACATATATAGAACCGACGGTGATTCAATTTGTATTGAATTCTATAATAATAAATCAAAATTATTTTAAATCCGATTTAGAATCCTGTAAAGTTATGAATCCTTTATATATGAATTAATCAATGCGGTCTATGTGCAATTCACATACCTTATAATAAAAATATTTTCACTAAATAATTTACCGATTCCATTAGAATAAAATACAGTCAATAATTTATATAACTTTATAAATAAAACATCCTGTACAATTTAAAAAAAAAATCAACAATTTTTCTTTCTTCTTCTTTAAAATGCGTATATATATATATATATAAAATAAATTATATTTTTATTCTTTTTTTTTTTATATATTCAAAGATGGAAACCGAAGAGTTAGAGGATAGTACATCTAAAATAGATGATGTACCGGTAGACGATCATCAACCACATAACATTATAGTTGAAGATTTAAAAGCGCATACAATTCAATCACAACCTCAGGTGCTACAACAACAACCACAACAACAACCGCAATCGCAATCGCAACCACCGCAACCACCACCACCACCACCACCACCGCCACAACCACAACAAGAAATTGTTACAACATCAACATCGTTACAAACACCAGTTATAACAACTCAACGTCATCGAATGATAACAACAGCTGGGCATATCAGGTAAAGTTTATCTATACATATTACAATTTGTTTTAAAAAAAAAATAAATAAATATATATCTGGAATATAGAGATATTAAATTATCAGAAGATGATAAAATATATTATATCATATATATATATAAGATATGCGTTGGTGGTATATACAGATTTTAGTGGTTTTTTTTTTATTCTCAAATATTTATTGTTATTAATTTTGAATCTATTCTTTTCTCTCTATATACAAAAATAAACAAAAATTATTATTATTATTATTATAGTAGAAAAAATAAACAAATTTGTCGGTGTTTTTAGTGCAAATAAAAGTGATTATTATATTTTGTATTGGTATATATATAGAAAACGTTCGTGTGTTTACATCCTTTAATATATAATTAACGATTTTTTTTCATTTTGCTATATTTATATTTTAGTATTTATTTTATCTTAAATGTGTACTACAGATTTAAAAATATATGATTTCTTTGAAAAAGTTGTAAATTGCGTGATTTATATATAGATTCAATTTATTTTATCGATTTGTAATTTTCTTGTAAATGATACTCAGTTTTATTATCTAAAGTAAATTTTGTTTAGGAAACAGAAAGTACTACCACTTATTAAGGGATATTTTCTGCATTTTTTTCTAAAAGGATATTCTATAGGAAATTCTCTGTATCTTGCAATTTCTGTATTCGCGATTAATAATTATAATATATTCTATATGTAAATCTATGTCTAATGAATTTTTATTTTCCATTTAATTTACAGAGAAGTTACAATTGCAACCGAGAGCGATCATACGGATCAATTTGATAATAGCAGTGATTATAAACAAATGACCCCACAGCAAGAAGAACAAACATATGCATATGATCATAATGGTACCCTGACACCGGTGATCACCGGTACCCAACCATCGGCAACCACAATTGCCCATATAACAACAAGTTTACTAAAACGTGATGATGATGGCATCGAAAATGAAAAACAACAACAGCACCAACATTCCGAACCCCAGCAGCAGCAGCAACAACAACATCATTCTCAGCATACATTATATGTGGAGCAAACTACGGATGATAATGATGTAATACGATATACAACACCAGCTCAGATGCGTTTTGAAGACGATGCATATTCACCACGTTATGAATATCATCCATCAACCCATTCACATCATCATCAACAACAACAACAACAGCATCAATCGGATACTATCAAAACGGAATTAGATCGTAATCATCCAACAGAGTTAATAATTTATGAACATGCACAAAATGCACATCGTCATGAATCACATCAAGTGCATTCGGATCAACAACAACAGCAACAACAACAACAACATCAGCAGCAGCAGCAACACCATCAACAAAATAATCAACCACATGATTCAAAATCACATTATACAACATTAGAACCAGCACCGGGTGCGGTGACAAATTTTTATATTGCCGGTGATCAATATCAAAATCCAGCGGTTACATCATTTGCATATGTTACGCCACCGGGTACAAAATCAGAATATACTGTTTATGCAACTAGTCCAAATTCCGTTTTATATAAAGATCCACCGTTAACTTCCATACACAATAGACATTATAGTTCTTCAACGATATACGATAATAATTCGGTTGGGCCAGCATCACCGGTGGGTCAACCTCAACCATATCAATACGCAAAGGATACAACTTATTGGGCAAATTCAATAGATTATAATGTAATTTTTTTTTTTTTTATATGAATTAATTCACATTCAATAATTGTAACTTATTTTGTTTGTTTTTTTTTGTTTTCATTTTCAGATACAACCACTTATAATTGATAATAATACCGCGAATACCGCTGAATTTAATAACGGTGGACCAAATTGGTCTATACCAATAGCAGAAACATATGAAACACAAATTGTTACCGGTCCCAGTGATCATAAGGAATGTTCAAATTGTCAATCGGCAGTCTGGCGAGGTTATAATACCAGTGATGGTCGACATTCCACGTCAACATGTACTACATGTGCATATCCAAGACAAAATATTAGTATTCCACGTGCACAAAATCGTACGCCAAAAGTTAAACAACCAACTGTAAATTTATTAGTTTTTCGTATATATAAAATATACGTATATTAATTATATTACATTGATTTGCTCAAATCTGATTTTATAACTTTTGATTACCCCAAAATTTACAGAATACAGGAAATCGTAGAAGTGGTGTAGTTTGTGCCAATTGTAAAACTAGTTCAACAACTTTATGGCGTCGTAATAATCAGGGGGAACCCGTTTGTAATGCATGTGGACTATATTATAAACTTCATAATGTATGTTAATATATTTTAGAATTTAAAATGTTTAGCTATTAAACGATCATTTAATAAAATCTTATTTATATTAAAGGTAAATCGACCACAGAGTATGAAAAAAGAAGGTATTCAAACGAGAAAGCGTAAACCAAAGCAAATAGTTCAAAAACAAAATAGTTATGGAGGTATGTGTATTTGTTTCACAATAGATAATTATTTATAATTACAATGAAATTCAATATCAAATTAAACTAAATGAATGATAATAAAACATAAAAAATATATTAATTAATCGTTTCAGAAAAATATGTGCCAATGATTTTATCATCAACTGATGTACGATTGAATAACGATGAAGTTGTTCAAATGGATTTGAATCAACAACAACAGCAGCAACAACAACAACAACAACATTCCGTATTAAATGAACCATATTTGACGGTAACAACCCAAAGTCATTCACCACATTTACCAAATGTCAGTAATTTAAATCGTCATATAACATCAACGTAAGTATTTTTTTTTAAAAATTCAATTATTCCTTTCATATATTCCGTTCATATTACGTTTTTTCTGTTTTTTTTTTTTTTAAATTTAAATAATAATTATTTGATATCATTCAGGGTACCACCAATTGATGTTACGGTACATTCAAATAGTGCCAGTGTGATTACGAGTACAGGAACACCCGAACAAATTGAATATGCTGAGCATACAGAATTAAAATAATTATCAAAAAATTAACATAATAAATAAAAATTAAAAAAAAAAACTTTACCAAATATTCTAATCATAGTTTTGCCAAAGTTTTATATTTAAAAGAAGAAATATGTTATTATCTACTTATATATACTTTTAAAATCAAAATAGTAATTTTTTTTTATTAAGAAAAAAAACAGAAATAATTAATATATATATAAATGACTGTGTCTATAATAATAATAATAATAATAATAACTTTATATATTATACAAAAAAATTAATTTGGGAAAAATTAAACAAAATGAAAATGAAAATAGAAAAATATGAACCAATATATATATATATAATTCTGAAGGATATTTTCTGATGCTCTGATGAATTTCGAGCTCTCTGATGATGTTCTTGAAAAATTTTACATTTTACACAGTTTTTTTTTTTTTTTACTATAATGTTCATTGTTAATTTACAAAAATTAAAAAAAAACTATTAATTATATATGGAAAAATGAATTTTATATATAGTATTATATATAAAATAATATACAGGTTAAAAAAAAATATATCTATCTTTAAAAATATATTGAAACACATAACTTTTATTATATATTATTGTTATTGTTTAATTTATTTTCATATTCCTTTATATATATAGGAAATTGGAATCTAATATCTGATTATAAGATTAAGATCGTGAGGTCGATTATAAGATTAAGATCATGAGATCAACTTAACGCAACCAAATATCGCAGATTATATGGACTTTTTAGTTAAACAATTAGTTTAAAAAATTAACCCACCATTTGACAAGTATAAGCACTGTATAAAAAATATGGAAAATTTTTTGTCATATGTTTTCAATGAAAAATAATCTAATATATTGCATAAATCATCTGTATAATGAATTATAATTACTATAATTATAATTAAGAAATTGATTTCGTAAAATTTTCCATATATAAAAACAATAAAAATCATGAAAATCCTGGAAAATTTTCATTTTTGACCAAGTTTGTTCCCTGGGGAAACTTCATCCAAAATTTTACAGATATGATTTCTAATGTATTTTAAATACTGTGTAAAGTTTTCAAAGCAATTGATTAATTAAATTTAAATAAATAATGTAATCATAGAACATGATCTGGTAAAATTTTCTATGCAAAATATACTAAGAATAATGCAATATTGTACAAAGATCATTTTGAATGCATTATAAACAGTATTTTGAATTTTCAAAACGATTGGATGGGATTGGTGTGTTCAAGAAGTCGCACAAAAAAAATGATTTAGTAAAATTTTCCATATATAAAAGATAAGAGAAAAAACGTGAAAACTCATTCAATGTTTTTTTTTTTAGAAATCATTTCGAATAGGTACATTAAAAATATTGTGAACAATTTTCAAAACGATTGGTTGGTTTCAAAAAATTAACATAATCAAACGAATGTCAGAACCTTTTCCACATAAAATACAATAAAAAAAAAGTGGAAAACTCTAATTTTCTTACCAAATACGTCCAAGAAAACCCCATACAAAGATCATTTAAAATATACATTATAAGAATTGTGTAAAATTTTCAAAACTATTTGTGAACGAATTTTCAAGAAATCGAACCCGGAAAATGATTTAGTAAAATATAATTCCATATAAAAGATAAGAGAAAAAACGTGAAAACCGTGGAAAATTCTAATTTCTGACCAAGTTCTGACCAAAAGAAAGCTCATTCATGTTTGTTTTTTTTTTTATGAAATCATTTAGAATAGATAGATTAAAAACAATTTTTAAAACGATTGGTTAACTAATATTTTCAAAAAATTCGCATAAGCAAACGAATGTCAGAACATTTTCCATACATAAAATAAAATAAAAAAAACGTGGAAAACTCTAATTTTCTGACCAAGTACGTCCAAGAAATACAAGCCCATACAAAAATCATTTAGAATATTTAGTACCGATAAATGCTAGTCCAATATTTTTTAGTACCTTTTACCACCAAATCAAATTTGATGAATTATTTTACCATATTTTTTTTTATATGGTATATGTGATAAAAGTTAAATAAGAAATAAAGTAAATATAAAAATAAATAAATTTAAATACAAAACATATATAATAAAAGCACAAATATAAAGGAAAAATAAATACTTGTTGGAGTTTTATTATTTTTTGGGCGGTCGTAACTCGTATAACAAAAGTCGAACTACTACTTACTCGTAATTATTATACACTCGCATTACTTGTTATCTAAATTATATACATATTATTATATTGTATTTTGTTTTTTAACAATAAAAAATAAAAAATGTATATAATATAAAAGGTGAACATATTAAATTATCTAACCAATTATTCGTTAATTTATTAGTACAAATTTTTATTTCAATCATAAAATATATATATATGGAGTTATTGTATTTTGAATAATAACATTAACGCGATTAAATGAATTATGATTGTATATATAAAATAAAATCAAATCATATATATAGTATTATATATATAAATAATTAAACATATAAAACGTACACTTTTACTATACATTTATGGTATATTCAAATGCCTATTTGAAATATAACAACTTTTAATCAATTTTTATTTATATAAGTTAAGATTATTCAGAATAAACTCAAGTTTTCTTATATTTCTGTTTTCTATTATATGGTGTAAATTCAAAGTACAATAAATGTATTCGAGTGCAGCAGGTAATTCACACACGAAATGCAATGGATATTTATAGAATTTTTCAAATATATTTGCAAATATTCTTATTACAATGTATTTAAATAATGAATAAACAACTTTATATATTGTGTATATGCAAATTTTTACCTTTTTAAGAGAAGGCGGCAACTAATACTTTTCATTTGTATATATATATATATATATATATTTCATCCGTTGAAATTACCTTATTTTTTCATATTATTCAAAAACACCCAAGATCGTCGCGTATAAAAATAAATTTTGCAAACAAATATAAAATTCATTCTGTTCTGTTTTCATATATACAAATAATACAATATATATATTTATTTATAAAATGCGACGATATGCGATAAAAATTCTTAAAATCTGGTTTCGAGATGTGAAGAACAAAATATAAAGCTTCTTCTATCTATATACAAATATATTATTTATATAGAATATTACAAATAAGTTAAAAGAATATAATAATATTATATATAAAGAAGCAATGAAAACAAAAAAAAAAATAAAAACCAAACATTGATAAGAACGATATTTTATAAGGCGAGTATAAAATAAATATAAAATATATTTATATGGATTTACTCTTATTGATATATTTTTATACTTTCAGTTTAATTGTAATTATATATAAAACTATATATATATCGTGACAGGTATAGATATATTAAATAAATGTTTATAATAATATATGCACATCATATATATAGCATATATATAAAGTGAACGTTATAATACTCTATGCAGAACAATAAATATATATGAATATAAATGAAGCATATGAGTTTTTCTTTATTAGTAGTTTTATTTTATTAGATTTTAAAACGAGATTTTTTTTTGATTGTTTTGTTCTATATATTTATGATTATATTTTGTTGTTATACAATTTTGCAATTTTAACTGCTGCGTAAAAGGAAATTCTTAAAGGAGTTTCTATCGCAGCCAGAAACATTTGTAAAAGGTATAAGGTAAAATGTTCAGAAGAGATGCTTGGAGTGCTTTCTATATTAAATCTTAAAATTTTCTATTTATCAGGAAAAATAATCACAAGGGATTCTTAATATATGGATTTTCTTTTATATCACCAATAAACTTTCTATTGAAGAAAACATTTTCATGAAGTTGTGATTCTTTAAGGATTTTCTATCACCAGATGAAAATTCTACCAAATGAAAAATATGTGCAGAAAATATTATTTAAGGATTATTTCTATATTAATAAAAAATAGTTCGATTGAATAAATATATTATTCAAGAGATATTTTTTACATGAATTACGATTTAAATGAATCAGTAAAACGTATATTGTAAGGAAAATTGCGTTATTAAATTATTTTCCATTCACCAGAAAAATGTCTATTGAATGTAAAACATTTTCCGAAAAGATTTTTAAACCATATTTTCAATCACCATATAAAAATCTTTATATATTAAATGAAAAATGTTCAGAAGAGATTATATCTTTTTATTAACATTAAATTTTCTATATATATACATTTATAGGGATTCTCGTGATGGATTTTCCATAACATTAAAATTTTTTTATGGGTTTTCTATCACCATTAAAATTTCTATTAAAGAAAACATTTTCTTATAATTCTACCAAATGAAAAATGTGGGGAAAATATTATTTAAGGATTTAATCTATTGAATGTGAAACCTTTTCAGAAAAGATTCTTAAACAATTTTCAATAACTAGAAACATTTCTACCCAATGAAAAATGTTCAGAAAATACTATTTAAAGTGTTTCTATCAAGTTCCATATCGAAAGAATATTATTCAGGAAATATTTTAGATTGAATTTCAGTCATGCGGAAAAAATGTTTAAAAACAGAATATTGAATGAATTTTTTAATACCGGAAAAATATCTATTGATGGAAACTTGTTAATGGGGAATTTTCTATGACCAGAACACCATCAAATGTTTACATAAGTACAGTTTCCTTTTTAATTTTTCATTATAAGTTTTATAATATAAAAATTTTCACATCACGAAAAATCTATACGCTCATAAGATGGAGTATGAATGAAGTATATATTTTTAAGACAAAAACAGAACGATCGCAACTGATATATTTAATAATCTATTTATATATAATAATATATAAGGATATAAGGATATAAGGATTTATAAGGATGTGCTCGAGAGTAACAAATAAAACATTTTAACTTTATTATCGCAGAATTATTTATATTACAATTATAATTATATCTTCAGAATAAAAAGTCAATAAAATAAACGATATATAGATAATAAAAAAGTTAAATATATATTTATGTGTAATAATATACCAAATCTAGACAATATATTTATGAAACACAATTCACCGCTCTGTCGTCTTAATGCGATATTTAAATAAATATATATATAGATTATCTATAGCGATTCGTCTATATACGCAATATATTTAATAATGAATGAATGAAACGACTTAATTGAATGAAAGCGCGTGTATATCTTTAATCTCTATATATATATAATACATTCCCTTCTGTTGATTGTTAGGGGTAAAATTATAATGTAAAAAATTCTTCCATTAAATTCAAATAAAACAGATTATCTTAAATATAAATATAACTATATTTATATTGCGATCTGTTGTAGAATGGTTACTTTTTATATATATGTATATCAATAACAATTAATTTTATCAATAGTTTTAAATCGTATATATAGAATATATTTAGTATATTTTCAGAACAAATATACATATAGATATAATATAAAAAATAACACTCATCCGCATCGTTTTTAACATCTTCGCGTATAGTCGACGTCTTCGCGTGGCGTATATATATATATATATATATATATATATGCAATATATATTTTTGGTGACATTTTTTTGGTTTGTTTTAGAATAAAGACGAAGAAGGAATAATATTTTTTATTTTTATTAATTTTAAAAGTTATTTCATGTTTTAAAAATTAAAAGGCTCTGCTGTCTAGTCATTTCTGGGTATACCGCCTGGTTATAAATTTAATTTTTTTTTTATTTTTATTTTAATTTGTCTGTAAATATTTATTGGATATAATATCACATTATAGATATATATATATATAGATATGTTTGTACTTAATCACAAAAATATATACAAAAAAAAAAAAAAATGCAAATGATTATGTAAAAAAAATAAATAAAACAAAATATAAATTTTAACAATAAAAATAAATTAAATTTGATGAAAAATTCTTTATATATATATATATATATACTTAATCAATATTTTTTAAGAAAATTTTTTAATTTATATTTTACCCTCGCTCAATATATATATATATATATTTAAACCCCACATTGCTCCAATAAATTTGTTAATTATTTTTGAATTTATATATGAAATATACGAACGACGTATATATAATTAATTGTTTTTCATTAACAAACTTTATAGACTTTATATATGGATATATAATTCGGAAAATATTTATGCTCTTTTAATCGGTTTTCATTTAAACACACTTTTAGTATATTTTATACAACGTGATATTTAATCTTATAAAAAAAAAATGGTTAAGTGTTTTATGATATTACCAAAAATAAAATAAAATCTACTTTGGTATATATATTTATAATAAATGTAAGAGAAAATCCATGTACAAAAATAAAAAAAAAATATGTTTTTGTTTTGTAACTATATATTATATATGAACAATTCGTCGTCGCATATATATACACCTTTTTTTCAGGTGGTCGGCAACAGCAATTCAAGTGGCGCCTGTTTCATTTTTAACCATATATATATATATATATATATTCGTAACGTAAAATATGTAAAATAAAAAATACCAGAACAATTAGAAAACGAAAAGAAAAAAAAGAACAAATCAAATGCATCAAAAGATGGTTTGGATGGATTTTTTTTAGTTTTATTTTGGAAATATTTTAATAAAAAAATTCCATGAGAAAATAATTGATAAAATAAATATATATATTCATCAATATATATTATATGAGATTATAATTGATATAACTATATATAAACATAATAATTATCTAAAAATTGTGATTGGGATTCTATATTTAATGATTATTATTAAGAATAATCCTTTTTTTTTATATATAATTTATTATTTAATGCATCAATTGAATTAATTTCATTTCGCAGTATATCGGTGTATAGAGTATAGACAAATATCAACCGAAGAATAAATTATATGTAAGCCGGGATACAGAGAAGAATTTTCTATCAGTATATAGACAAATATTTTTATTGAAAGAAAATGACCTTTCACCTGAAGGAAAATTCACCAGTAAAATGTTTATTACAAGAAAATGGTTTAGTAAAGATTATTGAATGATTTTCTATTACAAAGAAAGATTTGTATTGAAGAAAAACACAAGGTAAATGTAGTTCGAATGAATGATTTTCTAATCCAAGAAAAACAAAAAAAAAACGGTTCAGAAAATACTATTTAAGGATTTTCTATCAATGCGGATAAAAGCTCAATGGAATTTTGTCTATTGAAGAAGGGAAAGTGGTCAGAAAATTATCTTAAATGATTAAATGATCAGCAGAAAGATGTCTGTTGAATGAAAATCATATTCAGCACAGATTCTTGAATGGGGTTTGATCATCATAAACATTTCCACTGAAAGAAAAATGTTAACAAGTAATTTTTGTATTATTTTCTCTCACCAGAAACATTATCAATTGAAGTAACTATATGTTCAGAACTGATTTTCGTATAGGATTTTCTATCACCAGAATAATTTCTATTGAAAGAAAACTGCGTACAGAAAATATTCTTAAATGACTTTCCATTAGTAGAAAAATATCTATAGAAGAAAAATTATTCAGGACATATTATTGAATGGATTTCGCGGCGATCATCAGAAACATTTCTATTGAAGAAAAAATGTGTTCAAAATTGATTTTTGTATAGGATTTTCTATAACCAAAGAAATGTTTAGAAAAAATATTATTTAAGGATTTTCCTATAGAATGCAGATTCTTGAATCAGTTTTGATTATCCGATAAACTGTCAATAATGGAAGGGAGTAAAATATTATTAAATGATTTTCCATTAGCAGAAAAATATACATATTGAATGAAAATTATTCAGGACAGATTATTGAATGAATTTCCATATCACCATAGAAACATTTTCCACATCAACAACGCAGAAATATATTTTATTAATTTAACTTATAGAAATAGAATACCATAACATTAAATAATTAATTTTCTTTCTGTATATAGAAATTCATATGGTTATTATTAATTATAAGGATATAATTATAGAAAAATTATTATAACTAAAAACGCATAAAAATAATATATACCAATTACTACACAAAATAATAATATTCTTCGGTATATATAAAGACATATAATTTTTATTGTATTATTCTGATAAGTTAAATTATATGTTGAGTTATTATAGTTTAGTATATTGGAAAATTTAAAATTGTTTTCCCCGGTTTTTTAAATTTTGTGGACACGACATGATCATGGTTTCTGTTTTTGGTTGTTAATAAATTTATATTCGAGGAAAACGCAAGGGATTTTATTGTAGAGCAATAATTCGTACTGTTTGTTAATTGCACAATTTTAACCAAATTCCATATAAATCAAAGGTAGTTTTTCCGATATAAAATGGAATCGAACACATAATTTTTTGTTTTAAAAATGTATGAAGTTTATAATATTCGTATACATGCTTTCTGTTTTAAGTGATGAATTTATTTTTTTTTATATGTATATCTATAAAATAATATAATAACTATAATATATATAAATAGATAGGTTCATAAAATGATTAGTATATTTTATTATTGTTTTTTTTTATTGTTTTTACTTAATTTATAAAAGAATTTTATGCGATATAGGAATTTTAAGGCGTTTCTGATAAAATAAAATAAAACCGCGCCCCACGATTATTATTTTATTTTAATATATACGTATATATATATAGTTTTTTTATCATCAGTTTAATGTACAAAACATTATACAAAACAAAAAAGCCAAAAAGAATATATTAAACAACATATTTTCCTATATATAATATTATATTTATTTTTATATACAAAACACATATATATATTGAATCGTTTTTATTTTTACTGGTTTTCTTTCTGGTTTTGTAGTCATCATCCTCTTTGAAAATATCCCCCCATTCGTTCATGGGCTTTTTTTTTTTAATTTTCTTATGGATATGCATAATATTCATCCAACAATAATAATAATAATCCATTGAATATTCTCGGTATAATATATATATAAAAAAAAAAAAATTAAATATTTTAATGTCGTCGTCCGTCGACTGTGTGTAGTGTATATATATTAGAATATTTTTTGTGGATTGGATATATATATATATATATACAATTTTATTTAGAATATTTCTGGATTAACTAAAACAAAAAACATATTTTCTTCTTCATTAAAATATATATATATTCTCTTTATATTATATTTCTAAAATAACTCTTGCTTATTCGTTTGTTGGTGTATTGCGTGGTATTTATTGCTTAAAAAAAAAAGGTCCAATCGATTATTTTTTTTTAAAAATATATAACATTTAAAACCGGAAAATTATACTTATACTTCTACTACTACTACACCAATAAAACATGAGAATATAAACCACATATATAAAAAAAAAAGAAAAAAAAAACAAATCATTTGCGATAAATTCAGGAAAATAATTTTTTTTATTATTTTATTATGAGTTATAACTTCGATAGGAGGTGGACAGACAGACATCGTTTGTTCTTTTATATTATTTTGTTTTTTTTTTCGATTTTGATTGTGTAGAACAATTTAAATCTTAATCTAATCTAATCAAATGGCCGTTATTCTTCATTAACCAAATAATTTTTTTTTTGAAAAAGTGCGTTTTGATTTTGATTTTATTATTCTTAATTGTGTGTAAAGTTTTTAAATAATAATAATAATATTAAAAAATTAAAGCTATAATTAATTGTTTTTTAAAAAGTTTTATATGATAAAAAAAATTATAATAATAATAATTTAATTTAAATAATAAATTATTATATCAACAACAAAAAAAAAAGTGTTTATAGTTATTTTTATTTTTTTTTTCTTGTCATTCATTTGTGTAAATTACGATATGCAAATTAAAAACTGTATTGATAATAATTTAATAAATTAAAAAATTTATTTATACAACCATATTGAAATTTTTTGAAATTAATAAATACGAAAAAATAAAACAAAATACATAAACAAAACATCCCCGATACTGAATCGACTTATCGCTCATATGAAACATATCGTAATCATTCGAAATTAAAAAAAAAAAAAGGAAAACCGGGCCGATATAATAAGTGAATTTTTCATTAAACTATTTATACTAATATTGAAAATTCTATTTGATGTAATAAAAAAAATCTATATAAATATTTTAAGTGTTTTGCATAAAAATATCACAGAATATATACCTGCATACCATCATAAAAATATAAAGGATATTACAATAATAATAATAATATGCGAAAAAAATCTGTGATTGCAAAAGCGTAGGTGTACAAAAAAATTTATATAAATTAAAGCAAAAAATTTTTAATATCGGCTTTTTCTCGTTTATTCACAGTTATTAAAATAAAGATAAATAATTCTTATTAAATAAATAAATTAAAAAATAAAAATAATAAAGATAAAAAAGAAAAAACGAGTGTGTCTGCAAATAAGTTATTTAAATTTTTGTGCGGTGGTCTATTTGAATATTATAAAATAAAAAAAAACGAATACAAAAGAAAATAAATTATTTAAAATTTATTATATCATATTTTTTTTATTAATTATTATAATATAATTTATTGTGATCAGACAAAAGTGACGGATTTTTTTAATTTAATTTTTTATTATTATTACAACGCGATTTTGAGACTGTATATAAAAAAAAATTTAAATGAATCAAAGATAAAACTGCGACGCGTTTATTATTTATTGTTATTATATAACTATATACATTAATTTATTTATTATATATAAGTATATACAAATTTGAATTTATTCAAAATGGATGGTTAATTATTTTTTTATCGGAATTTTATTCAACGATTTTTTGGTTATAAAATCATTATATATATATACAGGTAATTTTATTATTTTTATTCTGAATATTTTGAATATTATTTATATAGTTGAAGCTATAAGCTATAAAATTGTTAATATTTAATTATAATATCACAAATTTTTGATTGGGGAAGTAACCAAATTAAAAAAATTTATATAAAATCCATTAGATAAATTTGGAGAAAATATAGTTGAAGCTGTATAATATATAGTTTTGGGCACTTTCATTAATCAAAAATATATGCGGCCTTATACATATCGCAACCCTTCATTTTCATAATACTTTGGATATTTTGTAAGGATTTGTTTTTCCCACATATAGTAATCCTCATCATATCCTCATTTCGATTATGATTTCCAAGAACAACATTACTCATATACAAAACAGAAAATATATGTATTTACTTTGACTAATTCTAAATACATTATATATACCTTATTATATCTACAATGTTTTAAATGGATTTTTTATAACCTATATATTTACCGAAAGGTAAACATAATAAAGGTGAGTCACCTGAAATTAGTATTGTTTTTCAAAAAAAAAAAAAAAAACACACATACACAATAAAGGAACAATAAAATAAAGATATATTATACTATTTTCAAACTGATAGAAATATTTAAGTTCGCAATATTTGATCTATTGTAGAAAAATATTGTAGGCGCCACATACAAATATTGTGTGTATCTAATTTATAACATAGTTGTTAAGGATAAATACCAAGTATACAGAACATAATAGAATACAGAAATATATTTTATTGTATTTTTAAAAGGTGATCCCACATATATCATATGATTTGTGTACAGGAATGTAAACATTTTCAAGAATGTTTATGGAATTTGGCTTTTTTTTCGGTGTTTTATTGATTTAAAATACATTTATTTGTATATATACCTATATATATATATAGATATAACGAATTAGACTATATGAACATTTTAAAGTAAGGATATATGTTGCGTGAAATATATCGAAATAACAAAATTAATTAGAATGGATACGGGTATTTGTGATATTCGGCGGGACAGAGGAATCAGAAAATATTTATGATCCAAATGTATGTTAAAAGTGATATATTTTTTTAATGTACATGCGAATTTAACAATAAAAATTTAACATATAAACAAAGATCTATAAAATTTTCCGGAAAATTGAAATTTACAAATATTAAATTAAATAGTTTTTCTTCAATTTTCCTTTTCTTTGAATTGCATTTGAAAATTATAAATTAAAATCTGTGATTGATAAAAATTGAGAACGTGGGAAATCGCATTATAACTGGCATGAAATCCTTAACTATATAAGATATTTCTACTAAAGATTTAAGAAAATGTCCAACCAATTTACCTTGTATCTTAAATTTTCGATATAAAAACATATTAAATTTCTCTTTAAATCCTCCCATATTATAACAAAAAAGGGCATAATTTAAATATGTGGTAATAAATCAATAAAGAAAAATTAATTTTAAAAAACCCTCAAACCCTTTTGATAATTAGTTTATTTTATTTTAAAATATCATTCAGATTCAACTGTCTCATATATTTCAGTTTTCCTTATATGAACGATTAATGAGTATATATTTCGCAGGTAAGGCAGCATCCGATTGATGCGTTATAGCAAAATCGCATATGGTATATTATAGCAATTTTAGTCATCATATTTTTTTGGAAAAATATTTATTAACATGTTCCAGTTCTAATAATCACGAACGATCCTATATTACAACCCTCATTTTGAAAAAATCTTTAATAATACATTCACATTTTCTTCCAAATAATTAAGATTTCATGGATAACTTTGTAATGTTTTAATTGTATGATGAATAAGGAAACATTTTGGTAAATGTTTGAATTGACTTATATCTTATTTGCGGATAATCTTCAATGATTTTCAACGAAAATATTTTATAATAATTCCATTTATATAGTATATATATCCGTATATTTTTATATTAAAAAAAGATAATTTCTTTTTTAAATACAAAATTCTAATCCACATTAGGAGATTATCATATATAGATTCATTAATATAGATTAATCTATTCGCATATGTGTCTAAAGATATATTGAACTTCCCGTAAATCGCATAAATTTAAATAAGCCGAAGTATAAAAATGGGTGTGGCACATTTATATATTGATTAACTAAAATTAAATTTTTCTAAACTAGCGATGACTGATATTACATATATTTATATATATTTTTTAATACATTAGAATCATATTAGATGATTTAATGGCTTTTAAATATTATAATAAATCAATATATATAAATATGTATATAAGTTGTGCGCGCAGAAATTGTTTATGAGAAGTTATATTACAATATATATTAAATAATTTATAATATCAAATACTTAAAATAATATAATGACTTGAATATTGACAGATATTAACGATATATTTTAGAATATAGACTCGGATTATCGGTAATAGACAATACATTGTTTAATTTATATACAGCTTAAGGTATAAATAAACATATATATGTTTTTGCACTTTCATCAACATCAAGTCATAGATCATATGTATAATAAATAAATAAATTTAAAAAAATATTAGAAAATATATTAAATAAAATATGTATATAGAATCAAATGATGTGGTGGTGGGTGTTTGAATTATTTATATATATAAAACATAGAAAATATTAATACAAAATATATACATTCGTTTATTTTATTTTTTTCAACATACACACAAATGTAAATGTATATGATTTTTATATATTGTTAGATTTTATCCAATTGCTACTCGGTATATTTTTTTTTATTTATATATAAACGCAAATAAATATTGACATAAAACATGAAAATTTACTTTAGTAAAAGAAATAAAATATAAAATTAAAAAAAAAAAAAATTGAAGAATGTCTTATAAAATATATATATACATATATTGGTAATTGTGTTGTGTATATGGATTATTATTATTTTAAGTCGGATATTTAGTTTAATTTATTGTTTGTATAAATATATAATAATAATAATAATAAAAAATGTATTTATTGAACATTATATATGGACGAAATGGATATTTTTTATATCCATATATTTCTAAAAAAAAAAAAGAAAAAGAAATAAAGTATTGTCTGATATTGTACTATATATATATTTTATTGGATATTTAAATTTACTGATTTGTTATTTTTTTTTTTTTTGTAATAATAATATTAATCACTCGTATATCACATATTGAATTCATTTTTTTTTTATTATAGTTTATTAATTTACATTTATTTTTAATGTATATTTTATTAAATATATATATATAATAAAGCCTCGCTATCCCAGATATATTTAGAAGTTTACAGCATTTTTTATATAGTAATTAAATATTATATATGAATACTATATAAGAAGATTAATTCTTTTTTTTTTAGTTAAAGTTATTTTTTTTATCTCTTTTCAAGTAAATGTTGACAATTAAAGAAAATAATATTAAGTTTATAATTTATTTAGGATGATATAGAAAATTAATCTCAATGCAGAATTGGTTGATTTCTAAAACTCTGTGTAGATATATTGAAATTCTGAATAATTTTCTCAATTAATTCGGGAAAATTTTCAGAGAAAATTTTGAATAATTTTCTTTGTTTTCTATTATTAAAAAATGAAATTCTATATTAATTTCTGAAGAAATTCAAACTTAAATTTACATACATTCAAATTTTCCAATCGAATATTGTATCCGTAATCATATTTAGAATGCATTTTAAATACTGTATAAATTTTTACAAAACGATTGATAAAAGAAATTGTAAAGAAATTACAATTACAGAAAATGATTTGGAAAAATTTTCCATATAAAATACATTAAAAATCCTGAAAATCTTAGAAAATTCTCATTTCTGACCCAGTTCACTCAAGGAAAACCACTTAAAATATTTTATAGAGATCAATTAGAATATATTTTAAACACTGTGGAAAATTTTCCAAACTATTGGTTAATGAATTTTCAAGAAATCGTACTCAGAAAACTATTTGGTAAAATTTTTCATATAAATTACTTTAAAAACTGCAATTTTCTTGGAAAATTCTCAATTATGACCAAGTCCGTCAAAGGAAAACCAATATTTTACAAAGATCATTTAGAATGTATTATAAATACTGTGTAAATTTTTCAAAACGATTAATTAACGAATTTTCAAGAAATATCGCACAGAAAACGATTTCGTAAAATTTTCCATATAAAATAAATTAAAAACTGCAATTTTCCTGGAAAATTCTCAATTTAGACCAAATCCGTACAAGGAAACCCCATCCAATATTTTACGGAGATCATTTAGAATGTATTATGAATACTTTTTATTATTTTTAAAAAGATTGGATAACAAATTTTTTTAGAAATCGCACTCAGAAAACGATTTCGAAACATTTTCCATATAAAATATATATTAAAAATCATAATTTTCTTGGAAAATCATCATATATGGACAACTTTCTCTTAGCAAACCCAATCTAATATTTATTTTTACCTAGGAAATTTAGTATCCCTCTCTAAAGAAAATCCGGCACACATTTCTAAACAAATTCCGTATAATTTTCTAAAGGAAACTCTGTTTAATTTTCTAAAGAAAACTCTGTTTAATTTTCGAAAGGACATTCTGTTTATACATTAAAAACTGCAATTTTCCTGGAAAATTCTCAATTTAGACCAAATCCCTACAAGGAAACCCTATCCAATATTTTACAGAGATCATTTAGAATGTATCATGAATGCTTTGTATTATTTTTAAAACGATTGGATAACAAATTTTTTAGAAATCGCACTCAGAAAATGATTTGGTATAACATTTTCCATATAAAATATATATTCAAAATCATAATTTTCTTGGAAAATCATCATAAAATGAACAACTTCGTCCTAGCAAACCCAATCCAATATTTATTTTTACCTAGGAAATTTAGTATACCTTTCTAAAGAAAATTCGGCACAAATTTCTAAACAAATTCTGTATAATTTTCTAAAGGAAATTCTGTTTAATTTTCTAAAGAAAATTCTGTTTAATTTTCCAAAAGGAAATTCTGTATCCTTTTCTAAAGAAAACTCTGTTTAATTTTCTAAAGAAAACTCTGTATAATTTTCGTGGTGAACTATCAATTTATCTATAAGATCTATCTCTTAAGAAATTAACAAGGACCATGAAAAGTTCTAATAACATATACCGATAAACCTAAACCGAAGAGTTAAAAATCTGTTTGAAAAACAATATGCGAATAAATTAAGATAATCCAAAATTCTTAATTCAAAAATTGAATGAACCTAATGAACTTTTATTTTAACATATTTTTAGTTTTTCTTTATTGTATATAGCGTTTATCTTTTCAATTTTTCCTTTATTATATATGAAATCAAATGTGTATAACTATACTATATAAATATAATTCTAACAATAAGCAAAATAATATGAAAACAAATTAAACATATATGTATAAAAAAAAATATGGGCATGGCGTGTGTCGTCGTCGTGTTATACATCCATTGAATCGATACAAATTATATACATACATATTTATATCCATATTATTTATATGTTCATGCATACGAGAATATTATAACTAAAACCCCATATATATTATTGAAGTATTTTATATACCTTTAACATATTTTATCTTTTATTATAGAACATTCATTATACCATCTCACGTATATTTTTCCTAAATATATAATGATCATTTATATATATACTTTACTTTATTTATGAATGAGGGGGAATTTCTTTTACGGCCTTTTATATGGTAATAATTCTACAGCGTGAAATGTATATATACCGCACAGTTGTAACTATATACTAAACTATCAACTAACAAATTACAAAACCAACCACAAACCACATTCATATTTATATGAAAGCAGCAAAAAAAAAAAAACATCCCCCCGCAAAAACATCACAATATATATTATTAAATTAAATATAGAAATGTAAACAACATTAATTTTATACCCTTATTTTTATTATTATTATTAAAATAATAAAATAAAATTTAAGGGTAGATATATGTTAGGGAGGGTATATTTTTTTTCGGCATAAAGTTAATTATTGTATTTTGTAATAAACAAGCAGCTGAATGTCAATAGTTCAATCAAGTCGCAATATACGTTCTTTTTGGTTTTAATTCCTCTTCATTATTCGTATAAAGTATATATATATAATTTTATATATCAGTATTTTATAATACCAAGTAGAAATTCAATGGAGTTTTCCATTAAAAATAAAAACAAAATGGTTCATCACTTTTATTTATAAGTAAACAAAAAAAATTATTGGTTTCTATATATATGTACAATCAAATCAATGAATTGATTAAATGTGAATAGAGATATTTAATTTTTTTTTATATAATCATTTTAATAGAGTTTCGATATATCCGTGGGTAGATTATTATTATTTTATTTACGATTTTCGATATTGAAAAATGGTCTTATTGAAGATTATATTGAAATAAAAATTATATTCTATATACAGAATACATTAAAAATCATCAATTTCTTATGGAGAATTCTCATTTATGAACTTATACTTCGTTCAAGGAAACCGCAATACATCGAAAATTTTACAGAGAGCATTTGGATTGCATTTATCATACTGTATATAAATATATGATTTTAAAAAATAATTGGATAACGAATTTTCAAAAAATTGCAATCAGAAAATGATTTGATAAATACATTCCATGTAAAATATATTAAAAACCACGATTTTCTTGGAAAATTCTCAATTCTGATCAAGTCCATCCAAGGAAACCCATCCAATATTTTACAGAGATCATTTAGAATGCCTTATAAATACTTTGTATCAATTTCAAAACGATTGGTTAACGAATTGTCAAGATATGCCACTCATAAAATGGTTTGGTATAATTTTCCATATAAAATATATTAAAAAGCATAATTTTCTTGGAAAATTCTTTTATCTGAACAACATCGTCCAATGGAAACCTCAAACAATGTTTTAAAGAAATCGTTTAAAATACAATATAAATATTGATGACCATTTTCATAAGGATTAGTTAACGAATTTTCAATAAATCCAACTCAGAAAAAGATTTGATAAAATATTCCATATATTGTATAATACTTAAAAATCATGAAAATCCTTGGAAAATTCTAAATATAGAACAAGCTCGACTGATCAAAACCCAATCCAATATTATACAGAAAATGATAATATTAATTTTTACCTGTTGCTATATTATTATAAAAAAAAAACTCTATCTATAAATATGATAAATTCTATCGATATATTTATACCAAGGTGACATTCTTTTATCATTATAATCCACATTCTTATAATATATATAAAACACATTCACTACCTGAATTACGTATACAATTCAATATAATCGCGAAGCAATCATTATATTATTATTATATCATTTATCATTATATATATATTATTAAAATAAATATATAGTAAATCAAAAAAAAAAAATGTTTAATCTGACACTATAACAATCCATCCCAAAAAAAAAGAAGAAAATGTATAAAATTATAAAGGTACATTTTTAAAACACAACAAAAACACAAAAAAAAGGTATACAACCAAAAAAAAATAACAAATATTTGTCTATAATATTTTCCTTAAAATATTGCGATCAAATTTTTGTTTTTTTTTTTTTTTTACCCAAAGTCTATTATAGAAATGTTCTTGTATATTAATATAGCAGCATTACTAGCACTTGAAACTAACTCTTTAATATAGAAATGTATAACTATACAAATATTATATAAAAATATATTAACTGACTATATCAGATCAGACTCAATCAAGCGAGGTATACATTTGAAAGATTAAATAATCTTAAGTAGCACACGGTATAGCACTCACTACTGTTTTTTTTTCTTCTAATTTTCTTCTTTTTTTTTTCTATGTGCTTTTATTTCTTTAATTTTTATGTTATTTAGATTATGTTTTGCCTTTATATTCCATTTAACAATATATTTAAAATTAGTTACTTGTTAAATATATATATATATATATCTATATAGGTATATAATTTGTTTTAAAAGAGACAACTAATTTTTTTAAGGGTTTTTTCATACCATCATTTGTCAAATGTGTCAATATATATACGTTAAAAATAAACATATCGGCTTTGCGTATATTATATATTTTATGTTGATTAATCCCTTCGATATATATATATATATATATATATATATATATTTATATAACCAAAAACCAAAAATATTTTAATGGTTTTTATTTTAATAGTGTTTCAATTTTTTGTTTATATTTTGTATTATGTTTTTAACAGAATCAAATTTTTTTTGTATTATTAAGATAGAATTTTTAACATTTTAATAATCGTATATGGTTGTGGTATATAATATTGCAGATATTTTGATTGTATATTCGATTTTTTTATTATTAAAATTTATTTTTAATCATTTTCGAAAGCATTTCTCTATAGGGAAAGTAATCCATTTCTCTATAAGAATTTATTTATTTGAAATAGATTCGGATATTTTTCAATTTATAAAATATTAATTCATTCATTTCGGAATGAATGGGATTTCCGAGCATTGTTTTATAGTTATTTAATGATTCCTAATGTTTAATCGCTAAGAATCGTTAATATCTGTTCTTAATGTTAAAAAAAAATTCAATTTTACTCACTCAGTATATGAAGTAGAATTTTATAATGAAAAATTCTTAACGTTTGCGTTTAATCAATCACGTACTAACCTAGGAATAAATAAAGAAAATAAATGGTAAAATTAATATAAAAATAAAATGTTTATTCAATAAATAAATTTTAAATATAAAATTAATTACGGATTATGGATTTGTATAATATTTTAAAAGTTTCTTAAATAATATAAAGAGTATACCAATTTTTATAACAAAATTATTCTATAAATTATATCTATGAGAAGTATTTCTAATATACACATTTTCTAATAACATTTGGATATTTAAGTAACGATAAATAAAAGAGTATTTCATGAGCTAAAGATAGGAAATCACTCAATATACAAATCATCCCAAACTGGTGTTTTAAATATAATCATAATAACATACATGTAACTATCAAATGATGAGATGGGATGGGATTGCTTAAATTATTTGAATTCCCAAAAGAAGCGACTTGCTAGTAATATATTAATAAACCAAAACCAAACCAATATATATATATAGAAATATACAGCAATATGTACAAGCTCGAGTAAAAGTCATTTCGAATCATAAAATGAATTAGCAAAAAAAATAATAAAAATATGCAAAAAAAAAAACAACAACCAAAAATATATAATAAATCCATTAACCGCTGAAGATCAATTATCAAAAAATACATAAAAAAAAAAACAAACAAGAATATATATATATATATATATATAATTCTTTAACTAAAATTTATATATATAAGAAATACCAGATTGTGTACATATAAAAATAAATTTTTATATTTATTTAGTATTTTATACATCTATCTATATATTATATATATAATATATCGTATCGTATCTCATTAATGACACACGAATCCTTTGAGATTAATAAAAACAAAATATATCGGTCAATTTAAATATTTGATGTTTTTCCTATATATATATTTATATTTATATATATTAATATATACATATATCAATTTCCATTTATATATATATTTATATTTCTTTCTTTGCATTTGTATTTGAATAACAACATTAAAAATAAAATAAAATAATAATAAAATACATCTGAAATAGATATTCATATATATATAGAAAGAAAAACCAAAAAAACACACATCATTTTATATGTACATATCTATATATAATATACGAAAAAAATTAGTGTGGAGCGGGTTTTATTGTATGATCTTTTTTTTTTTTTTGTGATGATGAATAATTACAAGATCTTTCAAATAACACCATCGGCGTATCCCCACACACACACACACACACACCCATACACATTTTTGATATAAATTTAAAGAAAAAAAAAAAGACATAATATTTAAATTACAATAAAGATTTTTTTTTAAGATTTGTGTATAGTAAAACAACAAATATAAATATAAATAAGAAAAAAGAATTAATAAATTAAAACAAAACCAAAAAAAAATAAAAAATTGGAATGGAATGGAATGGAAAGAAATAAAAAACTACAACTAAATTGAATCAAAAGCGATCGATTGAAATTTATTTATTTATATATATATATATATATTACAATATAATATTGGTTAGGTATTTATTTATATATACCATATATTATCATGCTTGTTGGTTTGTTGTTATATATAAAAATAAAACGATGAATAAAATATTGTGATAATATAGTAATAATAATAATAATACTCCAGCACATCTCCAGCATTCTGCATCGCATATACAGGTAAAAATTAAATTAAATATATATATTTATAATGGACAATGTATTTTGTGTGTGTGTGTGATCTTTTGAAGTGTTTTGGCGCCGTTGTTAAAAAATAAAAATAAATCCCATTTCCATACCATATCATCATCAAACTATATGATATGATCCATACATACTATATTTATTGCTTTTTCTGTGTGTTTTCCATTATTTAATATATAACCTCTATATATATATAAATGAATATACACAACAATGTCTCTAATGCGTGTACCTTGTACGTTGAACAACATTTTTTTTTTTTTCGTTTTCCATTAATATATATACTATACTATACATTTGTTGTGTGTAGTAAACCCTTTCCTCGGTGTAAATTACACATTCACTCATATATATATGAACTTATGGTATATGAAAAAGTTGGAAAATTTTATTGAAACGAATATATATATATATACGAATGATCATTCAAAAAGTATTATATTGAATTTATCAATATTAAAAAAAAAAAAAAAACAAAACCTCCTCGCACATCTTCTTAATATATATAATATATGCGTATATGCGGATATTATTATATTAAAAACAAAAAATAAAGAGAAATATCTGTGTAATGTATTTATTATATATATAAATTTAAATTTAATCTAATGGAAAATAAAATTCATTGTATAAGAATTTAAATGTTAAATGATTAATTTGTATATAAAGTTCATCAGGCGGGTATATACCATATATACAAAAACAAAAAATATTTATGTTCATAATTTACATATGCCATATATAAAATAAAGTATATGCGGTATATATATATATATAAAGACTATATCAAATATTTACGCCATTCTATACGCGCGTAAAATATATATACGACGTGACTATATATTATTATTATTTATATATATATACTGCTGGTATATATGTATAGTTGATAATAATTTATATTTTACAGAATATAAAACATTATAATTGCGTGCATTAATCATTAAAAAAAAAATAAATAATCAACCAAAAAAAAAAAGAAAAGTATTTTTGATCAAATAAATTTTGTGTGTATGTTTGTTGTTTTCTGTTTCTGTCCGTATATAATGGATCCGCACATCTAAAACAGAATCAATTTTATATCGATAATTATTATATAAAATAATACATATATAATTAATAAATATAAGTATATGATATTTTATATTATTATATATAAGCAATATATTTTAGAGATATGATTTATAAATTATAAAATATTTTCTTTGATCTACTATATATATATATATATATATAATTATTTTTTAAATAGTTTTCATTTAAGTACATTTTCAACAGAAAATTTCGAAGTATATTTAAACCTATTGGAAAAAAAGATTAGTTATATAAATATAAATTTCCCGTTTATAATGACAAAGTATTATAATTTCAAGTGCGTGCGAAGTTCCATTATGATATTTCATCCACTCACAGCATTTCTTTAATAAAATTACACCGAATTTCCCTCAGTAAATTACACAGAATTTTCTGAGCAAATTAAATATAGAATTTCTTTAAGTAATTATAGAGAATTTCCTTAAGTAAATTATTGAGAATTTCCTTAAGTAAATTATAGAAAATTTCCTTAAGTAAATTATAGAGAATTTCCTTAAGTAAATTATAGAGAATTGCCTTAAGTAAATTATACAGAATTGCCTTAAGTAAATAACGGATCATTTCCTTAAGTAAATTACAGAAAATTTTCTCAACATAATTATACATAATTTCCATAAAAAATACCGGATTTCCTTAGCAAAATGCTATGTAAAAATTTCTTAAGCAAATTATACAGAATTTCCTTTTGGAAAATTGTTTAGAATTTCGTCTACAAAACTTTATAGATTTTCCATAAGTAAATTACACCAAATTTGCTTAAGTAAATGAAATTATAAATTATAAATTATAAGTATAAATAATATAGAATTTTCTTCAGTAAATATCACAGAATTCCTTTCACGAAATAATACCGAATTTTTTATACAGAATTTTGCTAAAGAAAAGTATACAGAATTTTCCTAAAGAAAAGTATACCGAATTTTCGTAAAGAAAAAGAAAATTTCCATTCCACACGGAATTTCCTTATCAGTAATTATATAGAAGAATAAGAAAATTAAGAAAATTATACAACATTTCCTTATACAAAGTAAAGGACCCTTAAATATACCTTTAAGAACAAATATATATATACATAGATTTATCATCATTACTGAAGATTACATCCCTAAGCACTACATAAATATAAACTATTATCAAATCAATTTGACTAACCCTTCAAATTGGTTGGAAAAATCACAAAATAAAAAAATAAATCAACCAAAATGCACACACACAATAAAGAATACAAGGGAATTCCCTATATATATATATAAGTGCGTTTAATATTCTAAAAATGAATCAATGCAAACAATATAAATTTTTTTAAGAGTCAAGAATTTAATAAAATTATTATAATTGAAAAGCACAAAATTATATACGCTTATATATGTTAATAAATATATATCCATCCACCACATTTAAATAAAGTGAATTTATTTGTATATATATATAAGTATATTAATGAATATAAGTATAATGGTATAATATACCATAGCACTATATAACTAAAACCACAATAACAAACTTATAATCGATTGTCGGTAAAAGAAAAATAAAAAAAGTAAAAACATAAAACAGATTCTTTCCATTAAATTTTATCTTCTTGAGGGCGCCAGTTAAAATTTTTTAACCATTTATGTACTTATTTTTTTTAAGTTATATATATATATTTTAATAATATAAAAATATAAAACACCATTCATCCATATAGTCATACGGTCATACCATACCATACCATACAGATTTGTGGATAATTATATATATATATATGTGACATTCATCAGAAACAAGATCAAATTATATATATATATATAAATTAATCTGTTATATTTATATATAAACCATCAATAAAATAATGATGGCACTATTTTAATCTATTTTATATATATGTATGTATATATAGAGGGAGAATCAAAATCTTATATCACATAGAGTAAATCAATAAAATTCCTATCTATATTTTATTTATATAATGTATGTAAATGACACGATATGATACCTTTTTCTATTAATTGTATCTTATATATAGTATTATTATTATATTACTGTAGACATGGACCGCACTTATTCTTGTTTGTGTACCAAATATAAAACAATACAATATAAAAAAAATAAACTTTAATTCATTTTAAAACAAGAACGAATGACGATCACAATAGTATATAGTAAAGTATATAAAATAAAAAAAGTTAGAATTATAGAATTAGATTTACATTTTCCGTATATGTATATATATGGTATATATTTTTTTTTCAATTTTATTCCCTTATAAAGAAGTATTATTATTATTATTATTATTACATTTTTTAAGTGGAATTTTTAATGTGTGGACATATTTTTTTTATTTAAACTCTATATAGTATTTTTCAAAGACACGATGTAAATTTTACATTTCACATTAAAGTTAAGTTATATATACCGTCATCATATAAAGCAGCAAAGTATAAAATGAATAATATTTTTAATGGAGACATTATTATTAGGTATATATATATATATATTATATTTAATTTATATATACATATTATTATTTTTTAATGTTTTATATACAAAAAAAAAAAGAATCATTACATTTGGTTTTTAATTTAGTATTTATTTGCTTTTGCTTTCTAAAGAGGTTCGAAATAAATACACAGGATCATATCATACATTGAAGAATTATATAGAATAAATGAATATATATATATATAAGAAAAACTATCTCGCGGCAGAAGTATAGACTAATGAATAATTTGTTTTTTTCTATTATTGAATAATATATTATTTTTGGAGTTTCTTTAATAATTTATATAAAAAAAAAAAAAGAATGTGGCATTTCAATTAGTTGTTTTTTTTCTTCTTCTTATTATTATATTTTGGTGTGTTGGGAATTAGTTTTTTTTTTTTTTCATTTTAATTGCCATTGAGAAACTCTGCTGATGGATTTCAATTTTTTTGGTTTTTATTCATTTAATTGGCGGTATGACAAATAATATATTATTGTGGGAAAAAGGATTATTTAAAATATTAATTATATTTCATTTTAAGAGAGTTTATAGTATATGGTATACACGATCGCTTTTAATGCGGTATCAATGCGATGGAGGAAAAAAATATGAATTTGTATATGTTGAAAATAAAATCATCCCTTATTATATATTGTAAGTTTTTTTTTTATTCAATCATATATAACTTGATTGAAGAATATATATATATAGGCAAATGTAATGTGTAAAGAATTTTGTATGTTATTTGATTAATAAATCTTAACCATAGAACAGATTTTGCAAACGCTGTTTCATTTTTTCGTTGCATTCTGTGGTGTAATTATGATAAAAATACATAAAATTGTACATCCAACAACAGAAATTAGATAGTTTATATTTTCTATACACAATTTAGTTTTCACTACAAAAAATATATATACTTAATATCAATTGGAAAACAAATGCTATAATGATATACATATCATCTATATCTATAAAGTGTGAGAAGGCGCCAATTTTGCCCCGTCTGCATATAAACAATTATCATATGCATTATTAAATAATCATTGTTAATTATATCGATAACAAATTTTTATTCATTATATAATTATCGCACAGTCAATCAACAATAAAATTGCATTAAAAAATATCCTTTTCCCTTACTTACATATAACATAGATTTATGCAATTTATTACTTAAACAACAATTTTATTTTGCCAATATATTTATAAAGATAATAAATTTAAAAAATAAATTAAATAAATGTTTATGCATTTGCTGCATTTATATATGTATCAATCCATGAAGCAAATGTTGAAACTCTTGTATAAACATCTGGTCTACCAATTGTACAAATAGCTGTACCATATGATACAATACCAGCTAATGATTCACCATCATTTACTGCTAATGGTCCACCAGAATCACCCTTCACCAGAACGAACGCACGCATATATGAAAACAAATATATTTATATTAATTTAAAAATAATATTAATACGGAAAAGAAAGCAATCATATTATATATATATACAGCGAACACCTACAGAACATGCACCTTGAAAGAATCTTGGCGATGAACATATTTCACTTTTACCCACCGACATACCACGTTTATTACATTCATCATTTGTTATTGTACGTATTTTTGCACGTTGTAAATCATTTGGTATATTACCAAATTTTATAATATTTGAATAACCCCATCCAGTTAATATACAATCAACATTACCCTTTAAATATTCATTTGAATATGGAATTGGTTGTATCTATATATTTATAAAAACAAATATATTATTTTATATTTTCCGCAATGCATATACATAAACAGAATTTAAATTATTATAATTTATAGAAATTCGTACAGTATCACTAAATTCAAAATTACGATCAACCGTAAACATTGAAATATCACTTGAATTTAATATAACATAATCCGGATGAATGAGTGCATTTGTCAGTAAATATCGTAAACCCATTGGATCATTTAATTTTTTAATACCGGCTACCACCGATAAAACATTTAGATTCCAACCAGATATGCAATGGGCTGCCGTTACACCACATTTTAACGAAACTATTGAACCACCACAATTATGTTGCCATGGTTGAGTTGGATCAGTTTTCACTTGTAATGATAACTGATATGGATAATATTTTGGTGATGTTTCACCACCGACAACTTTACCCTGACCATAAAAATTTTCTTCTACTTCTATATATATATATAGATCAAAAAACGAAAAAATATGGTAAAGAATTTTCTTTATGATTAAATAATCTCGTATATATGAAAATTTAACATATAACAAACCTTCAGCACGAATAATTAAAATGAAAAATATTTGAATTATCACAAATTTATAGAATAAATAAATATATCGAAACATATTTAATTAAAAATAATATTTTATACTAAATATTATATTTTTTTTTTATTATTGGGTGTATATTTTTAATCAAAAAACACACTCGCACTAAAACCCATATATAGATATTTAATAACTAATATTAAAAATAATAATTACCTTAACTTATATATGAAAAAAATTTTAATTAAAAAGCAAAAAAAAAATCAATTACAATTTAGTTTTTTCAATAGTATACAAAAAATTTGCAATAAATAAATCAAATAATGCATAAATCGTCGACGACGACGCGGTTTCCCACCGCGGAATCACCATAGCACATAAATTTGATTTGCATTAACCGCCACTCTGTATATTATAATGCACAATATTAATTATTCTATTATAATAACACAATATGGTAATAAATTATACAAATCACATAATCAAAAAAAAAAACAACAATTAGAATATATACAAGGAAAATTAGAATTGAATTGAATATTAATTACAATATAGGTAAAGGTAAGGTATTTTTATATATGTATGTATTATGTATATATAAAAAATATGGTGCTGTGTTTTTTCATTGTTAATTATTTTGCTAATTTTTTTTTTTTTTATTATTATTATTATATCATTTCTAATAATAATATGATATGTATAAATTATATAAAATTAAATTAACCATATTAAATCTTGTTATAGTTAATTTAAAAACAAATGTATATTCATTCATGTATATATAGTATATATTATATATATTGTATACATAACGACTGCGACGCGACTTTTGATGATCACAATTATTATGCACGATTATGTGTATATTGATATAAATAATTAAATTTTAATTGTTTTTTGTTAATCGTATAACAAAAATTAACAAAGCATTAATTATAAATGGTATTTAATATACAAAGAAATACATTTTGATATACTATAGAAATAAACTATAACATATTGATGAGAATTTTGTAGGACAATATAACGATAACTATCTTTAATTAAAAGCAATGAAAATTGAAATTAGATATAAGAAAACTTTGCTTTTTAAAACCACTCTTTTATAACGATATAGAAAAAAGGAATAAAAACGATTATGAACATTTAAAATGTCCTTTATTTTTGGTATTTTCATAATTCAATCCATTATTATGAAGTCTGACAATTCGCTTGAATTTTATTATGTTAAATTTTTGATTTTGATCTTTCTCGCGATCTTTCATTAAACGGTAATTTTAATTGTATTTGAATATTTTGGTGGCGAATGATAATAAAGTTGAAAGTTTTTAAATTGGCAAATGAATGTAATTCCTGGCAATCATTCACTTTATTCATAGAGAATATCTTATCAACCATTGTTTCATTGCCTGAAGCACGTGAAAGATCGTCCCTTTTAGAAAAGGATGCGATATATAGAATTCAGGCAGGTATCAAATATCAAGTAGAACAATATATATATACATATATTTATATCTATTATCTCAAATATATTCAATATTGATACCGAATAAGCAATGCGCCACGCGTTATGAATCCAAACGATGGATTCTTTGATATTCGTTTTGGATAATATTCATTTATTTATTCTGTCATTTTCTAAATACTTGCCAGATATAATATTAATCCGCAGGATATATATGATAATGGATATGACAAATTAAAATTAAAATAACATAATATTAACAAAAAAAAAAAAACAACGATATGATAAGGATATATGAAAAGGATATGATTCAAACATATAATATATATTTTGTTTACAGTATATAGTATTATTTTAACTTATTATAACTTATCGTATGGTATATATGAAAATATTTTATCATATATATATATGAAAATACATTAAAATATAACAAATTTTTAATATGTCAAGTAAGGAAATGTTAAAAATTTTATAATTTTATTTGATAACATTCTTTAATGTATCCTCATCAGTTAGAATGATATAGTACTGGGTTGGTTTGTCCATCCCCTAAACACGTGACCCCCGAGGGTCATCATTGTGTTAATTTTTATCAGTTAATTATTAGTTGAGATTATAGATGGGATTTTGACTTTTTTTTTTACTGTGATTTACCATATATATATGAAAAATTCAATTTTATTTCCATATATATTTGTGATGTAAATCGAATGAAAAATCTCTATTGCGAAAATTACAAAAAGGATGAAAAGAAAATATTCACAACCCCTAAAATATATATCTCATACAGAACCAAAATATTTTCATATCATATTAATTAAAATTTAAAATTAATAATAATTATATTACAAAAATGATAAGAATTAAATCAAATTTTTCTATTAGATGAAAATATATTATCGTGTATAAATAAATAATATTATAAACGTGAAAAACTGCTACTAGAATTATATTCATTCATACATCGACGACGGTTCAGTGATTTCAATTTGTGTATATTTTAACAAGTTAATTATGGTATATATATATATATAAAAAGAGTATATATACATAAACGAAAGTATATATAACACGTATAAATGATGCGATATATGTTGTATATAATATATAATTACAAAATGTGCATATTTAAATAATTTAATTAAATTATATAGTTATATAGGTATATAAGTAAAAGAACATTAACGGGTGGGTGAATCAATGTTTAAAAAAAATTTATATTTAATTATATATATATATTTATGTCTGTCTCTTTGGTTTTATAATTTTGCTATATATATATATATATATAATAAAAATATATCAGCATACAGCAAAGAATTGATTCTGCATTTGAAATATGACAACAACGTTTTTTTTTTTCTTTTCAATGTCCATTTTATATATTTAAAACAATAAAAATATAATTAATAAAATATAATAAACAAGAAAGAAACGATCAATTTTTTTTTTTATAATAAAACAAAAATGAAATAAAATATATAAAAGAATTAAGAATATATCTTATATACAAATAAATAAAACTTCTATATAATATAACAACAATTAAGTATAGAATAAAATAATAATAAAAAAAAAATAATGTACAAACTTTAAGAATCAAAAAGCCACATCACACTTCACATATAACAATTTTGTTATTATTGTTTCTTTAGAAGTTTGCCGGCTTTTAGAATAAAACGCGACAACGCAGCATTAAGGCATTTTTCGTATATATATAGTTTATTATTTAGTTTTTTTTTTTGTATTTGTTTGTTTTTATTTATTACATTTGTGGTCAGTTTTTTTTTTATTTTTTTTTTGGTTTGTTTCAAAATAACGTAATCATGATATCAAAAAAAAAAAAAAAAAAAGTTCTTTGCGTCCAGTTGAATATTTGCTTTTATTATATTATCCGCAAAAATTGAATAAATTTTGTTTTTTTTTTTTTTATTATTGGTTTTGCATATGAAAAATTGTATATTTTTTTTTTTAAACATACACACAAGGGAAAATTTAAAATTTATGCTAATGAATATTATAGTATATATGGTTGAAAATTGATGATGTTTTATTTATTTGTATTATATTTTGTGTTGTCCATCTGCATGACAATTACATAAAGTTTACATTAAAATTAAAATGAAATTATATACATATATATATATTATTATTATTTAGTATATTTAAAGAGTTATTTATTTATTGAGTGGTTTTGCTTTTTTTTATTGTTGGTTTGGTTTGGGTCAGTCATAGAATGATGTTGTTTTTTATATATATATATATATTTAGTTTGTTGTATATATTTATATGATTTTCGATGTCATCACAAGCAAGGTATTTAGTAAAAATATATATATATAAATTCTTTTCGTGAATGACTATTTTTTTAATCGAATATATTTTTTATGATTAAAAAAGTAAATTCAATTTTACACATTACAGAGTATAGTATAAGAGAAATGATATGTGATTACGTTGTATTGTATAGTTCTAAGAACAGATAAGAACTGTGTTAAGAAAGTTAAGAATAAGGTTAAGAAGAATAAAGTAACTTTAGACCTAGAACTTAAAATAAAGTCAAAGAAAATATGCTATAATTTGATCATAATTGTCAATAATCATGAAATTTTCCAAACGCCAAAGCCAATCAATTTTATAATAAATTTAAAAATATCATAAAAAATTACTAAAAAACTTTCCTTATATAATTCTAACGACTTTCAAATGAATTTTCCAAGTTTTCCGGTGATTTTTCATAAAAATGAAACGGATTTTTGAGAATGGTAAATTAATGAAAATAAACAATATATTAAATTCATTGTCATTTCCTATCCAGTTAACGAAATAAACCATTAATATTTACAAAGGTATTTTCATTTGTTCTATATAAGAATAAAATACAATTTTACAGGATCAGGATCTTAGAGGAAAGTCATAAGGAAAAATGCATTTATCCCTTCAACATTTATAATACTTTAACATTTTCCAAATAGTCGATTCCCAGTTAACAAAATAGACCATTAATATATATAGTAAGGTATTTTTATATGTTCTATATATAAGAATAAAATACAATTTTACAGGATTTTAAACGGAAAATCATAAGGAAAAATGCATTCATCCCTTCAACATTTCTAAAGTTAATACTTTAACATTTTCCAAGTGGCCAATTAATTTTATTACATATTTAAAAAGATCATAAAAAATTACTAAAGGTCTTCTTGAATCACTTTAGTCGCTTTCATATGAATTTCCTGATATTTTCCAGTTTTAAATAAAAATAAAAACATATTTTTTAATCTTAAATTACTGAAAATGTACGGTGTATGAAAAATGCTTAAATTTTCCTAATCGCAGTTAACGAATTTGAACATGAATATTACATCAAAAGAAATGTATTTTTAAAGTCTATACAAAGTTTAAAAGAAAGACCATTAAAAAACAAGCGATAATTTTATCAAAACTACATTATCAATCAAATATTTGTATATGAATGCAATAAATCAAAAAACTATATTATAAAGAAATTATAATATATCAAAATGTAATCGCATCAAATCAATAGAAAACGCATATATAAATCATTTAAATTGTGAATATAAATTTATGTAATATGTAAATAATTACCAAAAAAAAAAAAAAAAAAAAATCAATGTTAATAGTCATGTTCAAAAATGCAAAATATATACATAAATATTTTTTTTTATCTGCTAAAAATATCAAATGATTGCGGCGACAATCGATATATACAATATACATACAATGTCTTATATGTTATCAATTTATCATGTATACTAATTTACTAATTTTTTGTTTATTTCGGTTATAAGAATCGAATTAATGTATAGGTATACGCATTATAACTAAAAACAAGAAAAATTTAAATAAGATTTCCAAGTTTATTGCCATTATTCAAATGAAAGAGAAAAATTAAAAACCGCACAATATAAAAATCTAAATATACGCGCAGATATATGGAGAGATATATGCGACAAAAGAATTAATTAGGCAAGTATGTACATATATAACAAAAGAATAATAATAAATCTACAATAAAATATATATATATGCGTGTATACAAATAACACACTGAAATATCGATAAAATTATATTAAATATAATAATAATAGAATTAAATAATCGTAACATATCAATAAATTTTCTTTTCCATTAAAATAACTATATTATATGATATTAGATAGATATATCTATATAGAGGTGTGTATATCAATATATAACACTTCGTTCAATAATGTGTGTGACTAATTAATTAAAACACATTTTTTTGCCAAAATTCGTTTTTATTCATCAAGATAGTCCCCTTTTAGGGAGATACAATCATTCCAACGCTTTTCCAATCTTTCGATACCGCCTTTGTAAAACGATTTTTCTTTGCCTTCAAAATAGGCGTTAGTTTCGGCGATTACTTCATCATTTGAGCCAAATCTCTTACCACGGAGCATCTTTTTGAGGTCTGCGAAGAGCCAGTAGTCGCTGGGGGCTAAATCTGGAGAATACGGTGGATGGGGAAGCAATTCAAAGCCCAATTCGTTCAATTTTGCCATCGTTTTCATTGATTTGTGACACGGTGCATTGTCTTGGTGGAACAACACTTTTTTCTTCGCCATATGAGGCCGTTTCTTTGCGATTTCGACTTTCAAACGCTCCAATAACGCTATATAATAGTCGCTGTTGATGGTCTGCCCCTTCTGGAGATAGTCGATGAATATTATTCCATGCGCATCCCAAAATACCGACGCCATAACCTTGCCAGCCAACTGCTGCGTCTTTGGTCGCTTTGGGCGGCTTTCGCCGGCTGCATGCCACTCAGCAGACGGCCGATTTGACTCTGGAGTGAAATGGTGGATCCATGTTTCATCCATTGTGATGTACCGTCGCAAAAACTCCGACTTATTGCGCGTAAACATGTCCAAACAGCTCTTTGAATCATCGGTTCGTTGTTGTTTTTGCTCCGGTGTGAGCAAACGCGGCACCCATTTGGAACACACCTTTTTCATACCCAAATGTTCGTGTATTATGGTTTGTACACTGCCTGCTGATATCTTCAGAATGTCAGCAATCTCCCTCACTTTCACTTTACGGTTGGACATAATGATTTTCAGTGTTTTTTCAACGTTTTCCGGAATAACAGCGTCATTTGGCCTTCCAGTAGATGGAATGTCATCGGTGTCTGTACGACCACGTTTGAATTCGGCATACCAATAACAAATGCTTCTTTTTGATGGAGCAGAGTCCGAGTAATGTTTTTCAAGCCATTCCTGGCATTGAACAGTATTTTTTTTCATTAAAAAACAATGATAAATCAGCACACGGAATTGCTTTGAATTCATTTTTTTTTAAAACACAAAAATAGCGTCACTTATAGCACTGTAACTTGTAAACAAATGATCTGATTAACATATGATGTTGACAGTAAGCCTAAAAAGGTTGCCAAATGCGAAAAAAAATATTGATTTAGTTCTAGGGACGCCATCTATGTGTCAGTCACACACATTATTGAACGAAGTGTTATAATAGAACAAAAAAAAAATGTATACATAAATTCTAAATGACGAAGTGGCGGCGCGGTTCCTTTTTTCTTCAAAAAATCTTTAAAGCTAATTTTTACTATATATATATTGATATTGTTTTGAGTTGACAAAATCTTATATATATATATTATTAATAGATTCAATCAAATAAAAAATAAAAAATTAATAAAATTAAATAAAATAATAAAATAATATTAATAATACATTTATAAAGTTAGTCTATAATAAATAATGGTTGATAATTGAATATTTTTGGTGAATTTTTTTTTTGTTATAGCTTTTTTTGCTTGATTTTAAGATTGTTATCTTTCGTATACCGATCGCATTATTAATATTTATATATAATAGATATAATTAATATATATATAGAATCTGCGTTGATGATATATAAATAATATATAAGAAGATCATGGGATGACAAAAGGTGTAAAGTGATAATTAAATAATTTAAATATTGATATTGATTTTGGATAAAAGGTTTTTGTTTTTTTTATTTAAATACCCGATTTCAGATTTATCGAATATTTTATCGACAAGAATTTAAAGATATAAAATATAATATACAGCTTGCGACAATCGAATTGACAATTAATTTCAAATATTAGATAGAGTTTTTCTCTTAGTTGATAATATATTATTCAATTGATCAGAATATAACATTTAGCGTGTATATATACAAATTTGATTTATGTTACAGCTGTGATTATTTTTTTTAAATTTATTCATGATGCAAAGTTGTTTTCATATATGATGATGACATCAACCTTATATCAGATTATGGCGAAACTTGTGTAATATTGTACATCCTTTAAGCAATTTTAATGACATAATTTTGAAATTATCTATATAATAAAAATGAATTAACCGTCGTTTGCGGTTAATGACCTATAAATAGGTTTTCCCCTTTTTTGTTGTACGCCCTTAAAATCATTTTAACTTAGATTCTGAAGGAAGTGGCTCATATTTTCTATTTCAAACAATAAAATTAAATGAAATTAAAAGAACTAAGGATATTCAAGGATGTATACTTGATTCAGATGTGTTAAAAGCAGTTTTTAAGATGGAAAAATTAAATTAGACGTAGATGAAATGGAATACTTGGAAGGGAGGTGATGCAACACTATATATTGTTGCTTATAGAAAGAATTGAAGTAGAAGTAGAACAGTGAGTTTTTTTTGCCCAAAATGCAAAAGCTTGACTTGCATGACATGTGGTTTTAGCAAGACGGTGCCACATGCCGAACAGCACGCGCAACAATGGACTTATTGCGAGGCGAGTTCGGTGAACATTTTATTTCATGTTCGGGACCGGTCAATTGGCCGCCTAGATCGTGCGATTTAACGGCTTTAGACTATTTTTTGTAGGGCTATGTTAAAGCCCTGTGTAAAATGTCTATACAGAGAAGCCCGCTTCAATTTACGCATTGGAAGACAACGCATTGAAGCATTTATTCGTGAGATACCGGCCGAAATGTTGGAAAGAGTATGCCAAAATTGGACTAAGCGGATGGACCATTTAAGGCGCAGTCAACAAGGCAGTCAACATTTGCATGAAATAATCTTCAAACATTAAATTATATGGACCGTGTACTATCGATTCAAATAAAGATTTCATGCATTTTTCTGAATTTTATGTGTTTTTTTTTTTTGAAAAACTTTCCTATAGCTTTTAAAAAATCACCCTTTATTTGAATATTTTAAGAAAATGACCATAAAATATATATGTAAAAAAAAGGTCTGTACCATAATCGTCCAATGTTATATTAAATATCGCGCGGTTAAATTTGTTATATTAAATATCGGGCGATTTATTCCAAAACATTGTATCAATTGTATTTATATAACTACTATATTTCATAAAAAAAAACTAATAAACTTATTATAAAATATTTTTCGCAAAACAAACTATTCTGAGTTTATCTGTGGGATTTAGAAATAAACATTTTAAATAGTATATATAGTATATAAATCAAAAACGATCAAAATCTGCATATATATATATAGTCTGTCGCATATAAACAAAGTTTTATAAAACAATTTAACTTGCTTTTTAAATAATATTTAACACACATTTTATATTCATCATATGAATTTTTTAATAGAATTTTTATTAATAATTATCTTTATCTATATATATATATAAATATGGGAAATTGAAAAGGAAGAAACATCAAAAAACACTTGTTAAGTGATTTTACATATGATATTTATTTTTATATATATATAAATATAAAATAAAAAAATATTATAATATATTGTCAATTGCGATATCATTCGAATTATCTCTCGCATATATACCTATATAAGATTAAATTTTTTTTTACATTATTTACGATGTCTATATATATTATTTATGCATTGCATTGCCATATAAACAGAGGATATGATCGATGTACAAAAACAAAAAAATAAAAGATAATGTTCTTTCTTTTTTTTTTTGTTTTAAACAAAATTGAATTTATACACAATAAAAATAGTTCTTATATGGATGATAAATTTTCTTTATTTAGTCATCATATCATATATTATACTTTATAGTAAAGCAATGTCCATTACCATCACAATTATTTTATGTGATTGTCTCTAGAGGTATTTAAAAAAAATAAAATTATCATTTGAAATTAACAAAAAAGTTGTTAAATCAGTGTTGCGTAAAAAAACAACGACAACGACAACGACGATATATATGATAATATAGTTTTGGTATTATCAATAATTCTTGTTTATTTGTGTTTTAATTATAATGTATATTCAAGAACATATAATAATATTTTATTTTAACTAAATACGGGTATTTTTTAATATAATGTTAAATTAAAAATTTATACAAAATATAAACACTTTTATTTTATTATAGCCATATATATATATATATATATATAAATGTTAAACAATTTTACAATTGATATCTATATATATAAAATAAATTAATATATGATGAGATATGAGGGTTATTATTTGTACTTTTTTTTGTTTTTTTTTTGTATAATTTTTGTATAATAACATTTAAATGCATATATTAAAAATTTGTGGTGATACCGAATTGTAGAATATAATTTTTCAACTATAAAATACTAACAATAATATATAAGTTAAAAAATAATTTCATAAATAACTTATTGCAGCTATTATATATCTATATATATATATATATATTTATAAAACAATACGGAAATTATATATTGTGATAACAGACATAAATATATAAAACAACAATCAAACGAAGGAAAAAAAAAAGTTTATTTTAAATTTAATCATAAAATATAAATTTTAAAATAATATAAAATAAAAAAAAAATGTTAACTATATATTTATATTATAATAAATTTTATGATATGGATTGACAGAAATTCCCGATTTAACAAACAGAAGCAATGTGTTGGTTATATTCATTCAATGACGGTCCTTTATTTTAGCGAAGTATGGGAAAGGCACAAAAACAAAATTGGTGATCTCAAAATTTGGGGTGTAATTGTATGATTTCGTATGAGGAAATTTTACAGAGAATTTTATTTAGGAAATGTAATAGAATTTTCTTTAAAACAAAAGTATAGAATTTTCTTTAAAACACTCAATTGAATTTTCATTAAAATATAATACAAAATTTCATTTTCTTAATCAAATTATATTGAATTTATTTAAACAAATTATACAAAATATCCTAAAACCAAATTAAACGCAAATTTTCAAAAGCAAATTATGCAGAATTTATTTTAGAAAATTGCACAGAATTTCTTTGAAAAATTATACAGAATTAATTTAGAAAATTCAACAAAATTAATTGAGAAAATTATACAGAATTTCATTTAAGCAAATTATACAGAATTAATTTAGAAAATTCAACAGAATTTCCTTAGAAAATTGCATATAATTCCCTATACAAAATTGAACAGAATTTTCTAAAGCCGCCGGATAAATTGTACAAAATTTCCATAACAAAATTGTACAGAATTTTCTAAAGCAAATTATACAGAATTTTCTGAAGAAAATTGTATAGAACTTTCTAAAGGAAATATACAGAATTTCCTTCAGGAAATGTACAGAATTTCCTTAAGGAAATATACAGAATTTCCTTAAAGACATTATACCGAATTTCCTTAAGGAATTATACATAATTTTCTAAAGCAAATTATATAGAATTTTCTGAAGCAAAGTGTACAGAATTTCCTTGAAGAAATATTCAGAATATCCTTAAGGAACCAGTCAGAATTTCCTTAAGGAAATGTACCGAATTTACTTAAGGAAATATTCAGAGTTTCCCTAGGAAAATATTCAGAATTTTCTAAAGCAAATTGTACAGAATTTTCTGAAGAAAAATATACAGAATTTCCTTAAAGACATTATACCGAATTTCCTTAACAAAAATTACACAGAATTTCTTCTACAAACATTATAGATTTTCCTAACGCAAATTATACAGAATTTCCTTCAAAAAATTATACAGAATTTTCTTTACAGAGACAATTATACAGATAACTTTATGTACACTTTTTTAAGAATTTTTATTTTTTGTTGAATAATAGCTGACCCGTCTGTTAGTTATCTCGAAATCTATTCACCCTCATACAATAATCCCTATATATTCGCCTTAAATATAGCTGATGTTTTAAATGAATTTGAAAATTTAAACAGAAACACAATAAAACTTTAAAACGACAGTCAGAATGGTTATTGGACCGGACCTGAATATATTTATCATATTAAATTACATACATACTTGAAAATAAAAAAAAACACAATATCACATATTAAAATATTATCAACATCACAAAATAATTGTGTGTGTGTGTGCATATATATTTTTATAATCAGTAAAATAATAATATAACATTTTTTTTTATCGTATAAATACATTAAATTATATATATATATTGTTATAAAAATAATGGTATATAAGTATTTTTTGTTTTATCATAATCACAAAATTCTGTATTCGTTATAATGATGTTTGTTATTGATGTTAAATTATATAAATAAAAACATTCAAGAATATTTTCTATATAGAACTGTGGAAAATAATATTTTTATATAGAGAAATTCCAAATCAATTCACTTATTAGGGGTGGATTAATTTTGATGTTGTCATGGAAATAATAACGAAGGTTATTTTTATCAAAAATGATTATATTATCAAAACACTAAGGATTAAAAAAAATGAAATTCGAAAAATGATAACTCACATATCCTATTTACTATATACTATATAAATTCTTCAAATAGCCACTATATGGTGATAAGTAAAATTTTATCTACATCTATATACGATTAATATTTTATGGTTTATATGGGTGGCTTTTGTTAATCATCTATGCGATAAAAAAAAAAACTAATCCTATAGAAATTAATAATTGATTTTTAAATAATAAAAACCTAAATTCTTATACTTTTATGAAATGTTCGAAAATATCTGATCCTTATTGAAATTTTAACAGAGATAATCATATATCCTTAACAATATATCTCATTCTTTTTTTTTTTTATCTAATTTATTCGTTATTTTATCTAATTTTATTTATTCTTTTCATTTTGTTTGCTATAGATATTTCGATTTAAATTGATTAATTTTGAAGGAGAACGGTTTTTGGAAGAATCTTTTATGGTTTAAAATTTTTATGGAAAAATTCGTATCGATATATTTATACAGTTTTTTGTAATACTACTCTTTTATGATACAGATTTATCTTAAATCCTGTACTCTTGAAATTCTATTATCATATAAGCAAATAAATGAAATAAAAAAGGGATGAATGTCAGAAAAAAAAAAAATCAATTAAAAAGATAACAAACTGCAATAAAGAAAAATAAAGAAAAAATGTATCGTATAATATGAAATTGAAACTAATAATTGAACGATGAAAAATTATTTTAAATAAATGAGCAAAAATTTTCAATAAAATTAACAGAAACATTTCATAATCTGTCGTTTTTCTAACCAACTCTTCTTCTTCTATATAAGCAAAATATCGAATATACATTAGTAAAGATCTCAAGGGATATTTATATAGATATAAAAGTTCTAAAAACAGATGGGATCAACGAATATAGAAAAATTAAAAAATTTTGTCTATATATTGAAAACGCAACAAAATAATGATATAATTTTTGAAGGAAGATAAACTTTTTGTGTTCAAAATTAATTATAGTAAACGAAATGATTTTTAATTTATTTTCCTATCACAATTAATTTTATTATAGATCTGAAAACAAGGAAACAACATCCTCGTATTTTTAAATTATTAGATCAATAATAAACGTTCGTTGAAATGTAAAATGAAAAGTAGAAATATCATTTTTATATACTATTGTTTTTCACACACCGCACTCTGAATGTTGTCTGAATCGTTCATGTGTAATTTGTTCGCCAAACAAATTATTACGTTTTTTTTTGTGTAATAAATTCAAAATCAATATAATAAAAAATATAAATTCGAATCCAATTATAGGATAGGATTAACAACGTTATTTATTTTTAATTTAACACATGTGTGTATTTTTTGTTTTGGTTATGTTTTATCAGTTTTGTTTTAACATTCCTTATTATATTTATTTTTTTCTCAATCACATATACAATAAATTGTATAAATACAATCTAATTATAATATAATAAAGTAACAAATTTTCTATATAAATTTTTCCCCAATTAGTATATACAAGAAGATATACAAATTGAAATAACCATATATATATATTGTAAAATTCTTCATCGTGTCATATGCGGTATGCCGTCGCGGCACAAATATACAAAATAAAATATAAGTTAACAAATTAACAACAAATAAATAAGGATAAGAGATGTTAAGAAAGGGTAGTTTTTTCATTTTTTGATGTTTTTTTTATAAATGTACTGGAATAATTTTTCAACATTAAAGAATTTTGGATGGAGAATTTTTTTTTATGAATTCATAAATCATTCAGGTTAAATATCACTCTATATGATTCACGCATTCCTGAACATATGATTTATATTTCCTTATGATCAAAATATATAGATAGTAAAAAATAATGCATTTGAATTATTTATTATATATATAGAACGTTCTTAATAAAGTATGAATATAGACAAAAATAATCACGTTAATGTTAACACTTTAAAAAAAAAACTTAATTATATAAATAATTACCGGCAAAATTATAATGTTTTAATTTCATATTAAATTTTTTTGGATAACTTTGATATATTTTCGAAGAGATATTTTTATATATATAGAGTATTATTTTGTAAAATTATATGTTGTATTGAATTTTAACCAAAATTATTAATTTTAAATTAATTGAGATTATTATATATAGAGCGATAGAGCGTTATTTAAATTAAAATACAATTAAAATAATTGCAGATTTAAAGCAATTTTGCCTATATGTGGTGATACAACGTATAATCTCATATAGATTTTATGTTGTTCGTCTCATTGTTTTTAATTTTATAGTTTTTTTTTTATTATTAATTAATATAATTCTAATTTATTATTGTATTTAAAATTTAAAATTTATGGAATTTTTTCCAATTCCAGGGGGATATATATAGTCAACAACTATAAGAAAGTCTATATATTCTATATATACGCATATATACAATTAAAGCCATAAGTTCGCTCGCCGCATCCACAAAAAAAAAAAAAAAAAAACTGAATATGTTTCATCCAGCATCCGCCTCAGCAGCATATTCATCAGAAATGACAGGTAGTGGTAGTGGAAATTCGGGTGTTTATCATCAACAGGCGGCAGCCGTTGCTGCTGCCGCAGCAGCTGCAACAAATTCTCCAGTTTATGTACCATCAAATCGGGTAGCTGCATTACAGCATACACAATACGGTCACGGTCATCATGTTACACCGTTTAGTTCCGGTTCGGGTTCGGTATCACAAAATGGATGGACAACAGCCGATGGATTTGCAGCACATGCCGCCCAATTGAATCCACAATTTTATGCACAAAATGTTATGATGGGTACATGGCGTGCATATGATCCACGTAGTTTTCAAAGTACATCACCGTACGATCCAAATGGTATGGATTTTCAATTTGGTGAAGGACGAGAATGTGTTAATTGTGGTGCAATATCAACACCATTATGGAGACGCGATGGCACCGGTCATTATCTATGCAATGCCTGTGGACTTTATCATAAAATGAATGGTATGAATCGACCGTTGATTAAACCAAATAAAAGACTTGTAAGTGTGCATACATACATATAGATATAGTTATTGATGATTTTAATTCATAATTCATATAATACAAAAAAATTCTAAAATTAGAAAATATTAACATTACAGACAGCAACCAGACGTTTAGGACTTAGCTGTATGAATTGTGGTACCCGTACGACCACATTATGGCGTCGAAATAATGATGGAGAACCGGTTTGTAATGCATGTGGATTATATTTTAAATTGCATGGTGTTCAACGGCCATTGGCAATGCGAAAAGATGGTATTCAAACAAGAAAACGTAAACCAAAAAAAAGTACATCCAGTGGTAATTGCAATGGAAATTCCAGTAGTAGCGGTATGGGTGGTGGTGGCGGTGGTGGTGGTATTGGTCATAACTTGGATTCAAATAATGTTATCATAAATGATTTAAGTATGAGTAAAAAACATCTTGATATTGAAGGTATAATCGCAAACAATATGATTATCAATATTCGTAAAAGAAATTATATAAATTTTATTTTGTTAAATTTTTACTAAATTACAGATATTAAACCTTGTTTATCAAAATCAGGAATTACATTATCACATCATACCGATCGAAATCACAGTATTAATTCATTAAAAAATACAACAAATAATAATAATAATAATAAACAACAAACACAACAACATCATCATTCGATTCATCCGCAACAGCATCATACAACACAACACCATCAACAGCAACAGCAACAACAACAACATCAACAACATTTAACTCATCAATCATCAAATTCCCATTTACACCATCATAATCACAATCAGCAGCATCCACATCATCCTCAACTTCAATCTCATCTTCATCATCATACTAATCATAACCATCATGTTCATCAACAATCATCTCGTAATAGTTTATTACATCCACATAATCATAATCATAATCATCATCAACATCATCCTACTCATTCATCACCATTTTCACATCATTTATCACCGTTGTCAACGACATCACCGCATACCGTAGCTGCTACAACCTCATCAAATACTGGACCACATGGAAATTGTAATACATTATCATATTCATCATCATCGCCAACGACTTCGACTTCATTATCATCATCAGCGACATCAGTAACGCAAAATATGAATTCATCGGTAAGCACAAATTTGGGAAAATATCATTTATCACCGGATATTGGCAATAGTAGTGGAAATGGAACTAATTTAGGTAGTAATGCTTATAATTGTAGTACACATTTACCATTAACAACAACACCGGTGGGTCCAACAAGTGGTGGTGGTGGTGGTGGTGGTGGTACTGGCGGTAATAATAATAATAGTGTTAGTAGTGGAGGAGGTGTGATAGGAGGAGGAGGAGGAATTAGTGGCAGTAGTTATTTACATCATACAAATAATTTAAATCATCAATTGCCATATGTAAATGTTAAAGCCGAATCGAATAATTATGATTATGTAAATAATTGTTTACAAAATAATTATTTTAATGCATTAAATGTGGCGGCAGCAGCTGCTGCTGGACCATCATCATCTGTAAATCTGCATCATCATCATCATCATAATTCATCCTCATCATCCTCATCAACGGCATCGATGGCACAAACAGAAATTGCCGGTTATCATCATCAACATAATGTTATACAAGCGGCCAAAATAATGGCATCCTCATGAAATTTATTTAATAATTGCTATTACATATAAATATTTTAATTTTAAACTTTTTACGCGCATATATAATTTTATTAATTCGTTATAATAAGATTTTAATATAGTAAAATATAATGAAGTTCCTTTTTTGATGATTTTTTCCTATTATATAATTTTATCTCATAAAATTCATTAATATATATATATATATTGTATATTTAAATTTTACGATCTCTATTTTTAATCATATATTTGTTTGTTATATATTCTATCAAATCAATTAAATAAATATTGATCAAGTGTATATCGGAAAACAATCATCCTGCGTCCTGTCCAATTTATGAGTGTAATTTTTTTTTTGAATAACCCTTTTCATTTTTTTTTTTTAAAAGAATGTAAAGAAATTTAATTTTATTATTAATAGAATAAGTTAGTCAGATATATATAGTTAAGTATATATATATAGTGTGTGAAAATTATTCTATCGTATATAGTATATTCTACAAGCCAGCAGACTACAATGTAGAAGAACCATTTTTTTGATTTGTTGTTTTTAAGTATTCAAATAATAAATTTTTTTTATATAATAAATAATACATAATAAATAATATATAATGTAATATATAATATATTTAAAAAATTTAGAGAATAAATCGTTATATTTATATTTATATATATATATATAATAGCTTTTTTTGCATATAATTTATATAATTTAGAAATATTTTAAGTTATTTTTTTCTATCCTTCCATTTCCATTTTATATCCGCACATAATTTTTGTAATTATATAAAAAAATGATTGGTTTATGCTATAATAAAAAGGAGGGATTCAATCCTTTAGACTATTAGAATCACCCAGTAACTGAATCCGTACTGAACCTTTCTAATATCTCAATCTTTTTCTTTCCAAAAATTAAATTTTTTCTTTCCTATTTCACATTTTCTTCAAAATATATCCTTGATTTGTGGAATTAATGAATTTATTAAACATAATATTTTAATTAACTTGATTAAATTTAATTGGAATTCATTAAAAATTCTATTATATTTCAAAAATATTCGATTTAAAAAAAAGAGTATATAAAATTCTGTGTGCAATATTAAGATGTATTGAGATTCAAATCATTAAAACATATTTTAATTGGATCAGATTAGCTATCATTTCATCATTATTATAGTAATATCATATACTATATATGCAAAAACGTACAAGTATAAATTGTAATTTTTCATTGCAAACATATAAACCGCAAGCCAAGCCCCCCATTCAAAAATTTAATCTATTATATATGTTAAAATGTGATTATGGCAACAAAAAAAAATTATGTATATAATACTTTGAGAAAATATGTTAATATATTATTATTTTTTTTATTTTTTAAATATGTTTTTTTAAGTATATTAATATTTGGTATATATTATATTTATTATAATAAATATATAATTAATAATTAATTATATATAGCTTGCTAATTATTTATAAGGCGCAATATATATTATATATAACACACAAAACACACAAAATTATATTTAAATAAAAATTTACTATTTTATATATTTTATGATTTTATTCATTATAACAAAAAAAAAATTAACAACCATGCGGTCAATCTAACGAATTAGGAGCCTGTTAACGTTCTAAAAGAATTTGGAATTGTTATGTTGAGTTTATATTTTGTTGAATAAAACGGCTTCGGGGAATCGTGATCGTGGTCGTGGTCGCTTCAGAAAACTCTGCAGAATTTTTTTCTGGGAATTCTTTTTAGAAAATTATATAGAATTTACTATATTAATAAATTATATAGAATTTTCCCTTCAAAATTATATAAATGATATAGAATTTTCTTTGGCCAATTAAACAGAATTTCCTCAGTAAATTACATAGAATTTTCTCTGGAAAATTATACAGGATTTCTTCAAAAATTCAAATAGAATTATCTTTGGAAATTAAACAGCATTTTCTTAGTACATTATATAGAATTCTCCTAAGAAAATTATACAGAATTTCCATCAAAAAATTAAACAGAATTTCCCTAAGAAAGTTATAAAAAAATTCCATCAGAAGTTTGTAAAGGATTTTCCCACAAAAATTCAACAGAAAAATTTACTATTTTATATATTTATGATTATATATTCATTATAAAATAAAAATTAACAACCATGCGGGCATCTCACGATTTAGGAACCTGTTATGATTCTAAAAGAACTTGGAATCGTGTGTATTTTTTTTTTGTTGAAGAATTAATCTCGTCTTCATGGGCATCGCTTCAGAAAACTCTATAGAATTTTCTTCTGAGAATTCTTTTGTTAGAAAATTATATAGAATTTACTATATTAATAAATTATATAGAATTTTCTTTGGACAATTAAACAGAATTTTCCCTTCAAAATTACATAGAATTTTCTTTGGAAAATCACACAGGATTTCTTCAGACAATCAGAAAGAATTTTCTTTGGAAACTAAACAGGATTTTTTTAGTACATTATATAGGATTTCCCTAAGAAAATTATACAGAATTTCCCTAAGAAAGTTATAAAACAATTCCATCAGAAGTTTGTAAAGGATTATCCCACAAAAATTCAACAGAAAAATTTACTATTTTATATATTTATGATTATATATTCATTATAAAATAAAAATTAACAACCATGCGGGCATCTCACGAATTAGGAGCCTTTTATGATTCTAAAAAAACCTGGAATTACTATCTTGGGTTTATATTTTGTTGAATAAAACGACATCGGGGGATCTGGATCGTGGTCGTGGTCGCTTCAGAAAACTCTATAGAATTTTCTTCTGAGAATTCTTTTGTTAGAAAATTATATAGAATTTACTATATTAATAGATTATATAGAATTATCTTTTGGCAATTAAACAGAATTTTCCCTTCAAAATTATATAGAATTTTCTTTGGATAATTAAAAAGAATTTCCTCAGTAAATTACATAGAATTTTCTTTGGATAATTATCCAAAATTTCCTCAGTAAATTACATAGAATCTTCACTGGAAAATTATACCGGATTTCTTCAGACAATCAAATAGAATTTTCTTTGGAAATTATTAGTACATTACATAGAATTTCCTTCAGAAAATTATACCTGAATGAGTTCCACCTGAAAAAAAAACAAAAATACAAAACTTCTAAATTTTCCAAATGAATAAATATATCATTTAATTTTATTATTTATGTTTTCTTTTCTTTTCATTTCTTGTTTAATTTGTTCATATATACTTAAAAATCTAAAAAAAAAAAAAAAATATATAAATATAAATACAAAATGATAATAATTAAAAAAAAAAAAAATTATACATTACAAATATATGTGTGTCTAATCTCAGTCTAGCACTATATTAAAAAAAAAAAACAAATTAAAATAGGGTATACTGCAAAAATGGACGAATTTCGGTGTTAAAAATATATATTTTTAAAAAAAAAAATACAATTAAAATTACAAATAAATATTAATTGGATGTGTTAAAAAAAAAACAAATAATTGGGAGAGCTGGGTAGTAGGTCAAAAAAAAAATAAGGTCAATTGTGGTAAATTATATTGTTATAATTTAACCTAAAAGGATCTTTTAGAGTATCAAAACTGGATGATTTATGAATTAATATCTTAATATTAATTTATCATCATCGATTTAGTACTATTTGGGTTATAAACTCACTTGCTCATCAAAAAAAAAAACACAATCTTAACCCCTAACTATACTATTTAAAATATGTCATTATCTTATTATTTTGCTTTATACTTATATTAAAGGGAAAAATATCAGGGAAAAAATAAATGTTTTTAACTAAATTTTGTGTTTGATTTATGGGATTTATATAATTAATACAAAAAATAAAACGGACAACGTTGTTTGATGTGACGATTAGAAATTTTTGTATTAACTATATAAATAGTACTTTATATTTAGTTTTATTACTTTCTTATCAACGTTATCTGGCCGTCTACTACTCCCTAATCTGTTCAATATTCTATTATATTTTGTTATACTTATATAATATTCAAGAACAAACTTAATAATACAATACCAAAGTATTTTATTAAATAAATTATTCTATTTGTATTTTAGTTTAAAAATAAAACAAAACAAAACAAAAAAACGTACCCTAAAATCTATGTTCTTAATTTTATAAGCCTTTGGTTAAATGGTTAAATTAAAATTAAAATTAAAAAAAAAACAACATAAAAAGTGATTGTTCCTCTGTTTTGTTATGTTTTTTTTTTGTTTTGTTTTAATGTAAAAAAATGTGCATTATTACCTTTTTTTTTGTATATATACAAACTAAAATTAAAATTTTAAAATCAAAAAAGGAGATTTGTTTTTTTTTGTAAATGTGTGTGGTGTCATCATTCAAATAATATTATATATTTATATATATCTACATATGGGTTTTTGTGTATGTCAAAAGTCAAAATAGAATAAATAAAACTGTAACATTGTCATATATTGGTTCTCGCGGCGTGGCCTTTAACACCCCGCAAACTAATATAGTAAATTTTCCTTACTCAAATCTAGTATTAATTTTTTTTTGTTTTCTTATTATTTTTGGTCTGGATAACACTCAAAATAGTTTGATTTTTGTTTTTTTTTGTTAACTATCATAAGTTTTTTATAATTTTTCACTAAATTGCATTTTTATTTTATCAATTTTTTGGCATCACTTCCCTCTTTCTATATCATATATATATATATATATATATATATAAAATTGGTGCGGCGTTACCTTCCTGTTTTTACATATTCCAAATTTTTAAATGTTAATGTTCATTACTGTCATCTAGATTTCCATCCCAATTAAATTCGGTAACACCATTTCTACCAACATTACCCAAATTATTATATCTATTTTCAAAATTATTATCTTTGGCTTTAAGTCTTTCAAATCTAAAAAAAAAAAATAAATAAATTCATTCATAAATTCATACTTATATATGTATTAAAACTTACCTTTGAAATAGCAATTTTTTTGCAAATGCATACAATTCAATATCTAATTTATTTAATTGTTCTATGTAACGACGTTGATCAAAATTTAAGTTATTTAACGTTGAACTAGAAACGGTTGTATTGTGCTGTTCAAATGGTATGGCAAAACGTAAATTAAATGTTTCTTCAAAAACGTATTGTGATACTTTTTGATATTCAGTTAAACCAAAATATGCCATTGCAGCTAAATTTCTTTTGGCACTGGCCAACATTATGCGATCACGTTCATGAGCGGGCATCGACGATTTATTATAACAGCCAACTAATGCCAAATCGGATAGCATACGAGTTTGTCGATTTGTTGCCAAATTACCATCACAATTTGCAAATTCATCTAATGTTACACCTAACCAATTGTCACCTATATAAACAATCAATCAATAAGTAACAATGACTTTATGGCAATTGTTTTTGTAAATTTTCCATGTAAAACTATGTATATAAATAAAATTTCCGGGAAAATTCTCAATTATGATGAAGTCCGTCCAAGGAAGCGCCATTCAATATTTTACAGAGATCATTTAGAATGTATTATAAATACTTTGTATCATTTTCAAAACGATTGGTTAACAAATTTTGAAGAAATCCTATTCAGAATATGATTTGGAAACATTTTCCATATAAAATTAATTAAAAACAGCGATTTTCTCGGGAAAATTCTCAATTACGATCACATCCGTCCAAGGAAACCCCATCTAATATTTTACAGAGATCCTTTAGAATATATTTTAAACACTGTGTATAATTTTCCAAACGAAAGGTTAACGAATTTTCATAAAATCGCTCACAGAAATTGATTTGCTAAAATTTTTCATATAAAATATGTTAAAAACTGAAATTTTCCTGGAAAATGCTCAATTATGACCAAGTCCTTCCAAGGAAACCCCATCCAATATTTTACGGACATCATTTAGAATGAATAATAAATACTGTGTAAAATTTTCAAAACGATTAATTGACGAATTTTCAAGAAATAGAACCCAGAAAATGATTTGGTAAAATTTTTCATATAAAATATATTAAAAACTGTAATTTTCCTGGAAAATTCTCAATTCTAACGAAGTTTTTCCAGGGAAATTCCATCCAATAATTTACAAAGATGATTTAGAATTTATTATAAATACTTTGTAAAATTTTCCAAACCATTGGTTAACGAATTTTCAAGAAATAACACCCAGAAAAGGATATCGTAAAATTTTCCAAATAAAATACATTAAAAACGGTGATTTTCTCGGGAAAATTCTCAATTATGATCACATCCGTCCAAGGAAAACCCATCCGATATTTTATATAGATCATTTAGAATGATTTATAAATACTGTGTAAAATTTTCAAAACGATTAATTGAAGAATTTTCAAGAAATACCACTCAGAAAACAATTTCGCAAAATTTTCCATATAAAATAAATTAAAAACTGTAATTTTCTTGGAAAATTTTCAATTCTAACGAAGTTTTTCCAGGGGAAACCCCATCCAATATTTTACAGTGATCATTTAGAATGAATTATAAATACTTTGTATTATTTTCAAAACGATTGGTTAACAAATTTTCAAGAAATACCACACAGAAAATGATTTCGTAATATTTTCCATATAAAATAAATTAAAAACTGCAATTTTCCTGGAAAATTCTTAATTATGACCAAGTTCATCCAAGGAAACTTCATCCAATATTTTACAGAGATCATTTAGAATGTATTATAAATACTTTGTATTATTTTCAAAACGATTGGTTAACAAATTTTCAAGAAATCGTACTCAGAAAATGATTTGGTAAAATTTTTCATATGAAATACATTAAAAACGGAGATTTTCTCGGAAAATTCTCAATTATGAACAAATCCGTTCAAGGAAACCCCATCTATTATTTTATATAGATCATTTAGAACATTTAGAACATATTTTAAACACTGTGTACATTTTTCCAAACGATTGGTTAAAGAATTTTCAAGAAATAGCACTCAGAAAACGATTTCGCAAAATTTTCCATATAAAATACATTAAAATATGCGATTTTTTTGGAAAATTCTCAATTCTAACGAAGTTTTTCCAGGGAAACCCCATCCAATATTTTACAGAGATCATTTAGAATGTATTATAAATACTTTGTATTATTTTCAAAACGATTGGTTAACGAATTTTCATGAAAACGTACCCAGAAAATAATTTGGTAAAATTTTTCATATGAAATACATTAAAAACGGCGATTTTCTCGGAAAATTCTCAATTATGACAGAGTCCGTACAAGAAAATCCTATCTAATATTTTATAGAGATCATTTAGAATATATTTTCAACACTGTGTAAAATATTCCAAACGATTGGTTAACGAATTTTCAAGAAATAACACCCAGAATAGGATATCGTAAAATTTTCCAAATAAAGTACATTAAAAACGGAGATTTTTTTGGAAAATTTTCAATTCTAACGAAGTTTTTCCGGGGGAAACCCCATTAAAATATTTTACACAGATCATTTAGAATGAATTATAAATACTGTGTAAAATTTTCCGACCAAGTGGTTAAGGAATTTCCACGAAATCACAATCAGAAATTGATTTTTTATTTCATTAGACATATAGTTTACAATTTCATTCGTATTTTTAATCATCTTTTAAAAAAATATCAAACAGATCCTCATCGCAGATTTATATATTTACCTGAATAACATGGTGGTAATTCATTTGAGCTGGCCATTCGTCCTAAACACAAATGTCGTGCACTTTTCCATGTTGCACCGCGTTGTACATGTCGAAATTCCGATAAATATCGGACAATCGGTTGCCGTAACATTGTTATATAGAAATATCGTCGTTTAGCCGTTTCACCCTCATTTTTATCCAATTCCTGATCCACACAACTGGTCAATTCCGTCCAATCGGCATGCAAACCACATTTCCAACCGGTTGTATACCGTGAAAATAGCCAATTTTCATTACGATGCGTTCGAAAACAATAACAACGTTTACGTTTCTGTTGACATTCACACGGTCGCTTTAAATCTAAATCACGTACCAAATGTTTACCAAATGATGTACCACCAGTTTTTTGTATATGTAAAAATACCATAACATCATGAGCGTCCATATCAAATTGAAAATCATCATTTAATACGACCTCATAACTTAATCCAGCATTTAAATAATTTATATTATTTTGTTTTGATATGGCTTTATTATTATTATTATTAATATTGCTATTTGAATTCATTTCATCTGCATAGTTGTTATTATTGTTATTATTATTATTGTTATTATTGTCTCTATCGGATTGTATCGTTTCTCGTTTGGTTAATGCACATACCTAAAATTATATATAAGTAAAAATAAATCAATAAAAATACAATACACAAAAGAGAAAAAAATAATATGTATTCATACCCGATCAGGACAAAAATATCCAAAACCAATAATACCAGCTATTGTTAAAATTAGGCATGTCAGAACAATCGATCGTATTTTCAATCTTGGTTCCATTTTGATTACTTCATAGACACCGCCTGGTAAAAGCAAAGCAAAATCACTATCCACTTGAACTTCAACACTTTTCCGCATATCTACCAGACCGTTTTTTGTAATATTAACGGATAGATTATTATTTTTAGTATTATTATTATTATTATTATTATCGTCATCCGGATACAGTTGTTTTGTAATTAACATTACATAAATTTAATTTAGAATTTTATTATTTGACGGTCAATTCACAAAAAAATTAATAATTTATTATTGTTCATAATTTTAAAATTTTAAAGTTTTTAATTTTTCTTTTCTTCAATGCACTTTTTACACACACGCAAACACACAAAATTCACTTTATTTTTCCCATACAGAATCCATCTGTATATATACAGTTCAATAATATAAAACCAAAACGTTTGATTATCGGAAACGAAACATCAATTATTATTATTATTATTTTTATTTAAATTAATAATTTTAATATAATATAATATCATGACCATCATATCCACGACGCCGAACAACAATTTTTTTATTTTTATATTTTGCCATTCGATATTTAATAATTTTTTTAATTTTGTATAAATTTATATGAAATACCAACACAACGTATGATATATACACGCGTATATAATAATAATAAAGAAACGAAATAGTTTTTCTTTTTTCGTTTATTTATCACAATAATATATATAGGTATTATAAAGCGATGTATTATATTTATATAATTTTTTTTTATTGTATCACTATTTTTTTCTTAATATTAAATTTAATAAATAACTCAAAACTCAATATAATTAAAAATAAAAAAAAATAATCACCAAAAAAATAAAACAACTATATAAATTAATTAATTCATAAAAGCGGATGCGAGGACATCAACGAAACAATATTTTAATTTTTAATAAAACGCAGTCAGAATGCAGATGTGGATATTATAAGTAGTTTTTTTTTTTTTTTTTTGCTTTTATAAATACATACATATATGATATTGCTTGAATTGAATATGAATGAATGAATTGTTGTTGGTTATACAAAATAAAAATAAAAGATAAAAATAAATAATAAAAGAAGAAGAAGAAGTAGAAAAAAAAAACGCATACATCAAAATACACACAAAGAACAAAAAATATATAACAACAAAATTCAATAAAAAAGATTCCCTCAAACATATTACAAACACAACAAAATATATATATATATAAATAATAAAAATTCCCAATATCTCATCTCGACGGATTCTCAATCCAATACCAAAAAAAAAAAAAAATTCGAATATATAATAACAAAAATATACAAAATGCTTTAAATTTTAAAAACACCAGAAACACGATGTTTAGAAAATACACATTTATATGATTTATAAAATTAAAGATAATTTAAAAATTAAAAGATACATAATTAAGAAAATTAGTGCTAGACTTCGAAATAATAGTAATAGAATATAATTAAAATAAGTTTTTATCGAAAAAAAGGGTATTCTATAAAAGTATTGCAAGAAAAAATATAAATTTTGTTTTTTCTTTAAAATTCATATCCCCGCGCGTTTGTACCACTACAAAACACCCTGTATATTAAATGTATATATATATATATATATATAAATAAAAAAATATATTTCTATTTTTAAAATATACCAAAATAAACGTGGTGGTGAACGAGCGCCATGCATGTGAGAGGCGCCCATTGGTTTGGTTTGGTTTGTCTGTCGTCTGTGAGTAAATTTAACTATTGAATTATAAAAATAGAAATTTGTATGGATTGTGTTTTACAGGGTACCAATAACAATATTAATTTAATTTAAGGATATCATATTTTTTGTAATTTTAACTATAAAAAAAAAATCAGAACTGATCCTTTTTAATATCAGTTTTTTATTTTATTTTTTAAATATCTTTTACTTAATTGTAAATGTTTATTTTTAATTACTATTCTATTTATTAATTAGCTATGAGAATGGTTAAAAAAAATATTTTGGAAATATAATTTTCAATCACACAATCAATTCTATGATTAACAACAAAATAAAAGTATTAATTTTGGAGGCTCCCTATTAAAATAAAATATTTTTAAATCGACATCGAAGCGACGATATATACAAAACAAAACATTATTATACCTGAGTTTCATTATGAGAGAAAAACAGGTGAATAATATTTATATTTATATCCATTCTCTATTTATAGATATATGGATGGATAAATAAGAGTATACCGCTCAACGCCGTCTGTCTAGTCGTCTAGACTAGACGGCCATATAATTATAAATATATATATTTGACTTTGTTTTACTATTCAATTCATCTTTTATACACGGGACTAAATAGTCAAAATATATAATTCACAAAATAACTCACCGATTTATTTATTTATTTATTTATGTTTTTTTTTTTTTTTCTTATAACAAAATTCATTTAAATTTAAATGCCTGACTGACGCCCTTTTGATTTTAGTTTTTTTTTTTTTTGTATTTATTTATTTGGACTTGTGTTTTTTTATACTTTTGTTGTTTCATTTCGGACTATCGCATACAATATAATACACACAATATACAAAATTATAAATTCCAAATTATTGTTAAAAATAATTTCCTTGAAAAAAAAAAAAACAAGTTTATAATTTCCATAATAAAAAAATTATAAGAAAAAAAAAAAATGCTAAAGAAAAGCATTTTTCATCTTTTTCATCTAGTTCCTAATATTATTTAACAAATATCCTGTATAATAAAAATAATATATATAGTGTGTGTGAAAAGTCGTGAAAAGTGTTTGTTGTTTTGTTTTGTTATTTATTTATTTATTTTGCATGTGAATTGTGTTTTCATAATTTTCTTTAAAGTCGCAAAATAAGCGCATATATATATATATATATTTTTCATTAAACAAAAAAAAGGATACTCTAAAGAAAATTATTAGGATTATATATCTATATATATATATATATATTGTATATTGTATTATGGCAGTTGTACTTGGATCTACCGCTGATACTGTCGGCGGTGATAGAATAGCATTAGATGGAATGTCAGCAGGTGGTGGTGGTGGTAATGGTACCATTGATTGTGGTAATAATGATATGGGTACGATAACTTCGTCATTGTCATCTTTTAATACTACCGGAACAATAAATATAAATTTAGGATGGACAGAATTTTGTGAACGACATGCAAGAGCAGCGGCATCTGATTTTGCAAAATCATGTATATATTATATAAATAATACAAATAATAATATAAATACCACCGATCAAATTCCTTCGTTATCCAATAATAATCAACAAATCCATAAAGAATTTATGCGAAAATTTATTGAATCATTTGAACAACAATTTGAATTGGAGATAAAAAGAAGAAAAATATATTTTAAGGTAATTTTTTTACAAAAAGTATATATAATATACAAAACGCAATTTATAATATAAATATATATGTATTCAAAATGTTGATACGAGATAGAGAACGCACACAGAGCTGGTAATCTTATAATAAATTCATTTTTAGTCAATATATAGGATCATGGTATTTATAAATAAACCTACCTATTACTATACATACTTCCTAATATTCATATATATAATCAATTTCATAAAAAGCCTTTTATAGATAAATTCCCATCTTTCATATATCCTGTAAAACTTTACACTGCTACTATATATTGTTACAGGATATATGGTAGATAAAATTTAGTTATTAGAAGGTTATATGCAATCGTGGCAATATATATATATATACCGTCTATATTGGTCTGAAATCCATTTAAAATACTATTGATATTTATTTATAATTCCAAAAAAAAAAAAATGATCATTGAATTTATACATCTATACAGACAACGGGCAATGGAAGTGTATCAACAACGGTAATACCAGAAAATGATTATGCTGAAGATGTGGAGACAACCAAACAACATAAACCATTTTTTCGACGTTTATCATTTAAGGGATTGAGACGTGGCGGTCGTGGTCTATTTATTAAACAACATACGGCCGATGAATTAGACGCTGTAAGTAATCGTCAAGCAAAAACAAAATTGGCAAAAATTGTTGTGGAATGTCGCAAAGAAGGAATTGTTCAATATTTAACACCGGAAAGTATTGATCAACCGGGTGGTCCTCATAAATGGGAAAAATGTCGTTTGGCATTGGTTAAAACTGTTGGTGGTTATATGCTAGAATTCTATTCACCACCAAAATCACAAAAGGTTTTTATCTTACAGTTTTTATCAATTTTCTTATAATCGCGGAGAAATTCTAATCTAAATATATATGTTTTCCTATACACATTTTATATATTTATGTATAGCCAAGGAGCGGTGTTTTTTGTTTTTTAATATCAGAAGCACGTGAAACAACCGCCCTAGAAATGCCCGATCATGAAAATACATTTGTATTAAAAGCTGATAATAATATGGAATATGTAATTGAAGCACACGATCCAGATGATATGCGAAGTTGGTTGGCTACGATACGATATTGTATGAGAAGTACACCAACATCACAATTACCAAATACAGATTTACAATTGAAAAATGGGGTCCGTGGTGGTGGTGGTGGTGGTGGTGGTGGTGGTGCTGGAAATAGTACAGGCGATGAAGGTACTTCAACAACAAATGGTTCAAATGTTACAGCAACAACGGGCACAGCGGCAACAGGTACAGCTACCGCATTACCATCATTTATAGGTACTGATGAACAAATAAATAATCCCAATACTACATCTCTTGATGTGCCATCATCTAGACAACAACGTAATGGTGGTGGTACAGCTACAAGTGCTGGTGCTAGTGGTACTGGTGGTGGTGGTGGTGGTGGTGGTGGTACTAGTGGCGTTGGTGATCGTTTATCAATGTCAAGTAATTTTGAATTAAATGAAGGTGATTTAGAACAAACACTTGATTCCGATACGGATTTAACGGCAATGATGCGTGAATATCCATGGTTTCATGGTACATTACCAAGATCGGATGCAGCAACATTAGTATTACATATTGGTCCATCAGGACATGGTCATTTTTTGGTGCGTCAAAGTGAAACGAGAAAAGGTGATTTTGTATTAACATTTAATTTTCATGGTAAAGCAAAGCATTTACGTATGACATTAAATGATTTGGGACAATGTCGCGTACAACATCTATGGTTTCCATCGATAACCGAAATGTTGGAACATTTTCGTCAACATTCAATACCATTAGAATCGGGCGGTACGGCCGATGTTAAATTAACCGAATATGTTATCAATCATAAAGCACCGATTGTCAATACAATTGCATTATCGTCATCAACAATGTTGCAACAACAAGGTGGTGGTGGTGGTGGTGGTGGTACCACATCAACATCAAATATTGCTGCATCCGGAACGACAACATTAGTGGCCATATCACCAACATCTACATCACCGCCACCGATTACTGGCGGCGGTGGAGGAGGTGGTATAGTAGTACAATCATCACAATTACAGCAGCAGCAGACACAGCAACAGCAAACATCTAGACATGTGAGATAGCCCCAATTACAGAGGCTTTCAAATCCAGTTTGTCGTCAAATGAGTGTCAGTGATGCTTGCAAGCTTTTTTGGTTAATGTTTTTTGTTTTTAAGTTATTATATATATATATACTTTAATTTAATTTTTTATATTCAATTCATAATATTGCTATATATACTAATTATTTATCACTGTTTTCTTGTATGCGCTTTTTCTCATATCATCATATTGTTTTAAATGAATTATGAATCACTAAAAAAGTTTACATATAGATAACAATAATAATTATAGAAGTTCCTATAATATATCTTTAATATTGATAAATATCTAAACCATTAAATCATAATCATCATTCCAAAACGTAAGAAAACTTCAAGATTATCGTTTATTGAATATGTAACGATTCAAATTAATTGTTCATCACCCACCATACCATAAACAACAATAGGGCATATTTTTAATAATCAATCTATTATTTATCTATTATATAGCATGTTTTATTTCATTTCATTTTTTGATTTGTTTTAATTTAATAATGTGCGGCTGCTGTTAGGTATATCTCTGTATATAGTTAACAATTATTTATTCAATGTAATGTTTCAGTATATTCATCAATGAATTCAATGATCGCATCTTTTGGTTTGGCCTCAATTGATTTTAGTTTATGTCAAAATTCTTATTATATGGTATTGTGTATAGTTTATATATATAATTATTATATATTTCTAAAATTTTAGTATTTTCTATATAAAATAGTTAAATTTATCAAATTTTTTACGTTCAAAGAAGTGTGTATCATTAAAATTCATCGTTAAAATCATTAATCATTATTATAGGGATTATTAGTATAGCAATATTATAAAGCAGATTGCATTTGGTATATTATCAAAAAAAAATATTCTCATTTATATACGCATATATAATCATATAATTATCGATCATAGTATTTTTAATCAATCATTTAATAAAACATTTTGGTGCATACAACAAATAAAAAACACATAAAGATCTTTTAGTAATTGAATACACATCAATCATATTTAGATTTTAGTTATTGATTAAAAACAATGAACATTTTCAATTTGTATTTTGATTAATTAATGTGCAATTTAATAATTTAGGAATGGAATGACTATCGTTCGTAAGTCATTCTAATGAAATTTAAATTTAGACGGCAATTTTTTATTGGGTTTCTTTGTATTAGTAAATATAAGTAAGATTTCCAAAAGAATTGAATTAAATAATATTATAATTGAAAATGTTCGCATGTTTAATAACAATATTAATAATTAATAATAATAATAATAATGGCAATAGCAAAATGTATCATATACAAAAACAAAAATGCTTATATTAAGCACAATATTTATATATATATATATATATATATTTTAAAATCGTTTTTTTGTCAATTTTTAAACACGTTTTTAAATAATATAATTTAATTTATATTATACCTATATATATAAATATATTTTTGTTTGCAGCAAAATCAAGTTATTATAATGAATGCCAGTGCTCGTATTAAAACGTGTGATTTAAATTTACCAACATTTATAGCCGAAACGATACAATTACCAAATCGGAATTTAAATCAACATGGTGGTGGTGGTGGTGGTAGTGGTGGTGGACTTGGTGGTGGTATTGAATTACAAACCGTAGAAAATTTAATTGATACAAGTATACCGGGTGAAGAAAATGCAGATGCGGGTGGTAATCGTGCCATTGGTAACCAATATACATTTGTATAAAATGGAAATAATTTTAAAGAAAAACCATTTTTTTTTATCATTATTATTATTATCACTATATATATTTATAAGTCTGTATACGAAATTTATATTTATTTTGTAAATAATATATATATATATATATATATACATCAGGATTCAGGAGAATATAGTATAGAATTGACACTCAATCACGAGATTTATGACCATGTAAAGGGATAAGGTGACTGTGCGGTTTTCATTCCGCTCTCACTCTAATAAAGTAACCGCGAAAAACTTTGCCTTGTCACTTTTTTAAGGAAGAATCACGTTCATGGAATTAAATAAAATTCATATCGGTTCTACTAAAACTCACAAACCTGAATAGTTGTCAATCCTGACAATCGACAATTTCCAAATGAATAATTTATCAAGCAAAAAAAGAAAAATCAACGATTATCAAACAATTGCTTTTACCTAAAACTTTGTATAATAATGTAATCCGCATATCGCCATATATTATTAATATATACAATTAGTTATAATAACCATAATGATCGCGACCCCGCACTATATATATACTGATATATATATATAATATTATTAATTAAAATTTTAATATTTAAAAATATAATAAAAAAACATCCAATCGTCCACCACAAACTATATACCCTCTATAAGAAGATGATATTTATTATGTGGTTCGCTTCGTGTACCGTAAAATGTTTATTATTTTATAAGTATAACAAAAAAAAAGTGTTCATTTATATATATATATATTAAAGTACTAGATAGAGCTGTCCGGTCATAACATAGCCGTATATATTCTATATTCTATATATACTAAAACTTCTACATATATACGGTACCAAAATTTAATTAAATATACATCTTTTAAAATACCTTTGTATAAGATTGTATATATAATATTCTAATTTCCTAAAGCTTATTATTGCAGCTTTTTTTTTCTTATGTGATTTATATATTTGTATATATACAAAATTCATTTTATACATTTTATATTTTATTTTATATTGTATTTTTTTTTAAAGGCAGCTCCATATATATAATAATAAATTAAACTTGCTATTATTATACTATAACAAATCCATAAATTTAAGTTAAAATTTCCTATTTATAGTTTTTTTTGTTTTTTTTTTATTTTAGATATATAATACTAAAAAAATTATATACAAGGCAGCTGTTATGTAAAAATTTCTTGTGTATAATTAATAATTCTTTTGGATATTATCCCTTTTTAATCCTTTTTTTTTAATGTATCGCTATCCCAAATCAATCAATTGGTTCCGTTTATATCAAAATAAAAACCCTCCTTTAAAAGATCCACTTTTTTTTATTTTTTATGAATTTTTAAAACTATTTATTTGTCCATTTTTTGTTTTAATTTTTATTCTTATATATGTGTTTTATTTTTAATTTTTTATATACAATAATTTACCAAATTTACCATTTTGTTGTCATTATTTTTTATTTTATAATTATATTTATAAAAAAAATAAAGAAAATACTTATTATTATTTTTATTAAATAATAATTAAATAATAATAAAATAATTGTTTTATGAAAAATGTCGATAAATACGACAAAAATTGTGTATGTAAATTAATTTTAATAAAAAAATATTATTATTATTATTATATTAAAAACAAAATAAATAAAAGGATTTTATTTTTAAGATCAATCAATATATATTAATATACAAATCAAAAACAAACAGAATACAAAAATAAATTTATATATTATTTTTCTTTTAATAAATATGTTTATTATATTTATTTAAATGCACGTTTGAAATAAAATTATAATAAATTTTATTAAAGAATAAATAAATTCTTAATTCTGACCAAGTTCCGTCCAAGGAAACCCCATCCAATAATTTATAGAGATCATTTAAAATGTATTATAAATACTTTGTATGATTTTCAAAACGATTGGTTAACGAATTTTCAGGAAATCGCACTCAGAAAACGTTTCGTACGATTTTTCATATATAAAATATATTAAAAACTGCGATTTTCGCGAAAAATTCTCAATTCTAATCAAGTATTTCCAGGGAAACCCCATCCAATATTTTACAGAAATCATTTATAATGTACTATAAATACTTTGTATTACTTTTAAAACGATTGGTTAACGAATATTCAAGAAATTCTACTCAGAAAATGATTTGGTCAAAATTCTTCATTTAAAATATATTAAAAATTGCGATTTTCCTGGAAAACTCACAATTCTGATCAAGTCCATTCAAGGAAACTCCATCCAATATTTTACAGAGATCATTTAGAATGTATTACCAATACTTTGTATCATTTTCAAAACGATTGTTTAACGAATTTTCAAGATATCCCATTCAGAAAATGATTTGGTAAAATTTTCCATATAAAATACATAAAAATTATAATTTTCTTGGAAAATTCTCCTTTTGGACAAAGTTCGACCAAGGAAACCCCCTTCAATATTTTATGAAGATCATTTAAAATGTATTATAAATACTTTGTATCATTTCCAAAAAGATTGGTTAACGAATTTTCAAGATATCCCACTCAGAAAATGATTTAGTAAAATTTTCCATACAAAATATATTACAAACTGCGATTTTCCTGGAAAATTCTCAATTCTGAACAAGTTCGACTGAGGAAACCCCATCCAATATTTTACAGAGATCATTTAGAATATATTATAAATACTTTGTATCAATTTCAAAACGATAGGTTACCGAAATTTCAAGATATCCCACTTAGAAATTTATTTAGTAAACTTTTCCATATATATATACATTAAAACTGCGATCTTGGAAAATTCTCAATTCTGAATGTGATGATATATATGGTATAAAAGCATAAATGACCCTGACTGAATAAGGGGCAATATATAATAATTTGCCCGCACACCGCAAATAAAACAAGCATTATATATGCATATATATTCAATTTGTTGTTCTCTGAAATTTACCTGGGCAACGAGCATTTTGTGTAATTCATATAAACATATAAATTAACAAAAGGAACAAAAACAAAAATCAATTTAATTGCAATAATATTCATATATATATACGTGTTTTATTTTTAGTGAACTACTTTTTTAATCGTATAAATTATCCAGCAGACACTCAGCCAGACGTAAAAGATATTCGTATGCAAATTATTATATATACATTTCTTTTAATTAAAAAAAAACATTCGAACAGTTCAAATTACAATTCATTTATAAAAAAAAATATATTTGAATTCGCATAGATTTGGTTCATTTTATTTTTATAAATTCCCAATTAAAGATTTATTGAGTTCGCTTGGTTCAATAAAAATAAATAAAATAAAATATATTGATCAAACAAAATATATATTTTATTATATATACAATAGTTAAATAAACACTTTCTATAATATATATAGATTAGAAACGTAAATTATTTATATGTGTATTAAATATTTCATTTCATATGGCTTCAATTTTACCAAATTTAAGCGGTGAAGAAAATTCGGTAATTATATATAAAATTGAATATTAAAAATACTTATTAATATTTTATTTAATTATATTATTTGTTTTATCGGTGCATGCGGTTAAATAAAAAGTTAAATACTATGGATGCCAATCGTTATGCAACAAAGAAAACAATAGCCCAGGGTATGCTAGATATTGCATTGCTTACGGCAAATGCATCTCAATTAAAGTATATCCTACAAGTTGGAAATAAACATGAATTTTATACATTAATGTTGACATTAATAACGATATCGATTATTATGCAGGTATGTATAAAAATGAATTGAATATAATATATTGACTTTAATACAAAAGTGTGGGTAGATATAGTTGAATGGGGGGTGACTTATTAATTATACGTATATATATATAATTTGATAAAAAAACTCATAAGATAAAAACGCTATTAAAAACGACAAAATTAAGAAACTTCCTGCCGAGGACAACGCCGTTCAAATATACCCGAAAATTATAAAGAATTATCTTTGAAAATTGTGCAAATTTTCCTTAACCAAAATAGAATTTTCTTATAAGAAAGAATTTCATTAAACAAATTCTGCATAATAAATTTAGAATATTATACAGAATTTTTCTCATAATCTATAAATCTATATATTTATTAAATGTAAACAAAAATATTATAATAAATATATATAAATATTTCTATATATATATATATATGTAATACATATGACAGATTGGTTCTAGTTTCCTGAATTTATCCTTAAGTTTAATGCGTGACTGTCGTCTACATTTAAAAAATTATCATCATTCAGCAAATATTATAAATTATATACGTACAAGTGGAGCATTTATAATAACATTTTTGAATTTATTAATCTCAGCATTTGATTCATCTTTTTCCAGACAATATAATAATATGGAATTATTAAAATTTAATTCAGATGAATAAATAATATCATAATATAAATAAAATTTTGTCTATATACGGATAAAATTTTCTCGATATATATAGCTTTATAAATTTTAAAATATTATATATTATGAAAAACAATTTGATTAATGCAATTTGGGTGTTTTTTTTTTGTTTGTTTGTTTGTTTCTATACTGCACGATGCGGGCATCACTCATTAAATAAATATATATATTTTAATTAACATATATAGATGATGGTTGGAATATTATTTATAATTATTGGTAGTTTAAATATAAATGTGAAAAAAGATCAATCGTTTGCAACAATTTTAAATGATATAATATTAGTATTTGTATTTATTATTTCATTGGTAAATGTCATAATATCCGGTTTTGGTATTGAACATTCATCACAACCATTACGATTAATTGAACGAGAAAATCTATGATAAATTATATAGTTAATAATATAAGATTTTAAATTAATTTTTTTTTTGATAAGCATTGTTTTTATTGGTTTGTTTGTTTATGGGTTTATGGGTTTGTTTGTTTATAGGTTTTCTAATTCAATTGGTTTACCAAATTTTATTATCCGGCCGGTTCACTTTCACAATCATATTCAATTTATTCTTTAAAGGATATTATTTTATACAATCGCATTGCAGTTTAAATACAATCAATCTATCATTCAGTCTTAGCAAATACAACTATATAAATAGTGGAATACATATTTAAAATCATAATTTTCTTTGAAAATTTTCAATTCTGACCAAGTCCATCCAAGGAAAACACGCATCCAATAAATTATAGAGATCATTTAGAATGCCTTATAAATAATTTGTATCAATTTCAAAACGATTGGTTAACGAATTTTCAAGATATCCAACTCAGAAAATAATTTGGTAAAGTTTTCCGTATAAAATAAATTAAAAATTGAGATTTTAATGGAAAATTCTCCTTTCTGACAAAGTCCACCCAAGGAAAACCCCATCCAATAAATTATAGAGATCATTTAGAATGCCTTATAAATAATTTGTATCAATTTCAAAACGATTGGTTAATGAATTTTCACGATATCCCACTTAGAAAATGATTTGGTAAAATTTTCCATATAAAATAAATTAAAAATTGCGATTTTATTGGAAAGTTTTCAATTTTAACTAAATCCTTGCAAGGAAAGCCCACCTAATAATTTATAGAGATCATTTAGAATGCCTTATAAATACTTTGTATCAATTTCAAAACGATTGTTATACGAATTTCCAAGATATCCCAGTCAGAAAGTGATTTGGTAAAATTTTCTATACGAAATATATTAAAATCTGCAATTTTCCTGGATTCTAACCCACTACATCCAAAGAAACCCCATCGAATATTTTACACAGATCATTTTGAATGTATTATAAATAATGTGTAAAGTTTTCCAAACGATTGGTTAACGAATTTTCAAGATATCCCACTCAGAAAATAATTTGGTAAAGTTTTCCATATAAAATAAATTAAAAATTGCGATTTTCTTGGAAAATTTTCAATTTTAACCAAATCCTTGCAAGGAAAGCCCACCTAATAATTTATAGAGATCATTTAGAATGCCTTATAAATACTTTGTAACAATTTCAAAACGATTGTTATACGAATTTCCAAGATATCCCAGTCAGAAAGTGATTTGGTAAAATTTTCTATACAAAATATATTAAAATCTGCAATTTTCCTGGAAAATGCTCAATTCTAACCCACTACATCCAAAGAAACCCCATCCAATATTTTACACAGATCATTTTGAATGTATTATAAATAATGTGTAAAGTTTTCCAAACGATTGGTTAACGAATTTTCAAGATATTCCGCTCAGAAAATGATTTGGTAAACTTTTCCATATAAAATATATTAAAAACTGCGATTTTATTGGCAAATTTTCAATTCTAGCCAAGTCCATCCAAGGAAAGCCCATACAATAATTTATAGAAATCATTTATAATGTATTATAAATACGTTGTATCAATTTCAAAATGATAGGGTAACGAATATTTAAGAATCACATTCATTAAATGATTTGGTAAACTTTTCGACGACGATAATTCCTCTTTATATATATATTATAAGAAAACAATTATAAGTTATATTGTAATGTAATTATTTATATAATATTACGAATTCTTATTATATACATATTTTAATTAGTATAAAATTATATGATAAAAATTAGCCGAAAATATATTTGTGTAATCATTTGTTATTATATAAATTAAATATAAATACTATAATAAAGAATAATATTCATTAACATTATTTTCGTGTATATATTCTATTTGTTGATCTTATATTTATTTTATTTTTGTATCTATATATATATGACTTCAGGTTGTCGCAGGATGTTTGGCAATTGTTTTAACACGATTAAGTTTAAGTAAAAGTAATCAAGAACGTACAATTGCAAATCGATTAACTCATATATCAATGGGATTTGTTTTTATTGCATTATTTTGTGATGTTGTTAAAATGAATTTTGGTTTAGATCCGGCAATACCATACGGCAATGAATCAAATTAGTGAAACGATATTATACATATAGTTTTTATATATATATAGCAATAACTTCACTTTTAATATACATACAATATATGTTTTATAATTAAATTTTTCATTTTTATGAAACTAAAAAAAAACGTCCACATTAAATAAATTATTAAACTTTACATTATATATTTAATTATTTATTTTTTAATTATTAAATAATGCATAAGATTGATGTAAAATAAAATGCAGACATCAACCTAATGGTATATAATGTAAACAATTGTTGTTATATTCAAGCGAATATTATATGGACATGCTTTTTGTATGGTAAGATTGTTTTCCAACAAAAAAAATCCATTGGCAAAATATGGTAATTTATCGATATAAAAAAAAAAAAACATTATAAAACTATCCCCTTACATCATTCAATCCCCAATCTTAAAAACTACATTCATTTTTATTTTGTATATAATCAAAACGATTGATAAGAAAAATAAAAAAAAAAAAAAATTCATTGGCAAATAAAAAAAATATTAACAGAAAAAGTACAACAACAAAAATGCACAAGATCCATTCGCGAGTGTATATGAACATGTATGCGGTAAAACTATTTGAATTGGAATGTAATCCTTATTTATTTCCTTAATGATTATAAAAATCCTTAAACATAATCGGCATAGGCAATTTCCAATCTTAATAATTACATATAACCAACACCATTAACAATAAAATTAAAAAATATCAACTGCATCAAAGAAAAAATATCAACTGCTTCAAAGAAAAAATATCAACTGCTTCAAAGAAAAAATACAACAACAAAAAAAATGCATAAGATCCATTCGCGTGTATATATATATATGGTTATGATGTATAACCAAAATTATATTAAAAAAAATCAACTGCTTCAAAGAAAAAATATATGACTGTATAGACAACGGTAAATGTTAAAAAAAAAAAAAAACCTGCAGCAGTTTCGAAAGATGCGGCGGCAACATTTTTGTTGTTGTAATATATTTTTTAATACATTTTTTTTTTCTGGTTAAAAAAATTTTTTTTTTACTGTACTGTACTTACATGTGTATATTTTTAACACTGGTTGTTGCTGTTGATAAAACTATATTTCTTAATTTAATTTATTATCACTGAATTTAATTAATTTTTTAAGTTATATGACAATAAAAATTAATTATTAATATTAATAATTAAACACAATTTTCTTCACCAAAAAAAAAAAAAAATGCACGTCTACTAATGGCAGACATTTTTTTTTATTAAACGATTTATTAAAGAAGAACGAAGATCGACGTTTGACGACCGCTACCGCTGTATAAAAATTATAATAAATGTGCGCAATAACAATTATAACGTTTATATGAATTCTATGCAATGTATTCATATATGGTAAAAAGACACACCCATATCGATGCAAACAGTACTACCCTTTGAACATAACGTGAAAAAATGTGAAGAAAAATGGATTTTATATTGCAAGGAATTATTTTTTTAAATGGAATTTTTTATTTAAATATATAAATAAAAATAACAAAACTCATTAATTTTAATGCCCCGTTTTGGTATAATTGAAATTTAATAAATAACAAAAAAAATTAATTGAAAAATCAATAAAATCATTCATTTTATTGGAATTACGTCGAAGGCAGTGGTTGTGCGCAGCGCTGGCCATCGCCAACTCCAGAACAAAAGTTATTCGGAGTAAACCCCCTCTTCAATCTGCGACGGAGGGGGGAGGAGTCGGAGGATATAATAATTTCAACATTTCTATCACACCGCATATAGTATTCTATCTTACTTTTTTGGCAAATTTGACCACGCACCCCCTCTCCTATCCTAAGTGGGAGGGGTATTCATTAGCGTCGGAACAAAAGTTACGAGGGGTGTGATCATTTACCACTTCCATACTTAATTTCCCCTCTAAAATGAAAATTTCAAATTTTCGGGTAATTTCCCCTCCCGCAGCCCTGGTCCATGGAGGGGTGATGAGCGCTAAGCCTAGAACAAAAGTTAGTCGGAGTGGGCCCCTCTTCAATCTGTGATGGAGGGGGGAGGGGGTCGGCGGATTTAATAATTCCAAATTTCTATCACACCGCATATAGTATTCTATCTTACTTTTTTGGCAAATTTGACCACGCACCCCCTCTCCTACCCCAAGGGGGAGGGGTATTCATTAGCGTCGGAACAAAAGTTACGAGGGGTGTGATCATTTACCACTTCCATACTTAATTTCCCCTCTAAAATGAAAATTTTAAATTTTCGGGTAATTTCCCCTCCCGCAGCCCTGGTCCATGGAGGGGTGATGAGCGCTAAGCCTAGAACAAAAGTTAGTCGGAGTGGGCCCCTCTTCAATCTGTGATGGAGGGGGGAGGGGGTCGGCGGATTTAATAATTCCAAATTTCTATCACACCGCATATAGTATTCTATCTTACTTTTTTGGCAAATTTGACCACGCACCCCCTCTTCTACCATAAGGGGGAGGGGTATTCATTAGCGTCGGAACAAAAGTTACGAGGGGTGTGATCATTTACCACTTCCATACTTAATTTTCCCTCTAAAATGAAAATTTCAAATTTTCGGGTAATTTCCCCTCCCGCAGCCCTGGTCCATGGAGGGGTGATGAGCGCTAAGCCTAGAACAAAAGTTAGTCGGAGTGGGCCCCTCTTCAATCTGTGATGGAGGGGGGAGGGGGTCGGCGGATTTAATAATTCCAAATTTCTATCACACCGCATATAGTATTCTATCTTACTTTTTTGGCAAATTTGACCACGCAACCCCTCTCCTAACCTAAGGGGGAAGGGGTATTCATTAGCGTCGGAACAAAAGTTACGAGGGGTGTGATCATTTACCACTTCCATACTTAATTTCCCCTCTAAAATGAAAATTTCAAATTTTCGGGTAATTTCCCCTCCCGCAGCCCTGGTCCATGGAGGGGTGATGAGCGCTAAGCCTAGAACAAAAGTTAGTCAGAGTAGGCCCCTCTTCAATCTGTGATGGAGGGGGGGAGGGGGTCGGCGGATTTAATAATTCCAAATTTCTATCACACCGCATATAGTATTCTATCTTACTTTTTTGGCAAATTTGACCACGCACCCCCTCTCCTAGCCTAAGAGGGAGGGGTATTCATTAGCGTCGGAACAAAAGTTACGAGGGGTGTGATCATTGACCACTTCCATACTTAATTTCCCCTCCAAAATGAAAATTTCAAATTTTCGGGTAATTTCCCCTCCCGCAGCCCTGGTCCATGGAGGGGTGATGAGCGCTAATCCTAGAACAAAAGTTAGTCGGAGTGGGCCCCTCTTCAATCGGTGATGGAGGGGGGAGGGGGTCGGCTGATTTAATAATTTCAAATTTCTATCACACCGCATATAGTATTCTATCTTACTTTTTTGGCAAATTTGACCACGCACCCCCTCTCCTACCCTAAGGGGGAGGGGTATTCATTAGCGTCGGAACAAAAGTTACGAGGGGTGTGATCATTTACCACTTCCATACTTAATTTCCCCTCTAAAATGAAAATTTCAAATTTTCGGGTAATTTCCCCTCCCGCAGCCCTGGTCCATGGAGGGGTTATGAGCGCTAAGCCTAGAACAAAAGTTAGTCGGAGTGTGCCCCTCTTCAATCTGTGATGGAGGGGGGAGGGGGTCGGCGGATTTAATAATTCCAAATTTCTATCACACCGCATATAGTATTCTATCTTACTTTTTTGGCAAATTTGACCACGCAACCCCTCTCCTAACCTAAGGGGGAAGGGGTATTCATTAGCGTCGGAACAAAAGTTACGAGGGGTGTGATCATTTACCACTTCCATACTTAATTTCCCCTCTAAAATGAAAATTTCAAATTTTCGGGTAATTTCCCCTCCCGCAGCCCTGGTCCATGGAGGGGTGATGAGCGCTAAGCCTAGAACAAAAGTTAGTCGGAGTGGGCCCCTCTTCAATCTGTGATGGAGGGTGGAGGGGGTCGGCGGATTTAATAATTCCAAATTTCTATCACACCGCATATAGTATTCTATCTTACTTTTTTGGCAAATTTGACCACGCACCCCCTCTTCTACCATAAGGGGGAGGGGTATTTATTAGCAACGGAACAAAAGTTACGAGGGGTGTGATCATTTACCACTTCCATACTTAATTTCCCCTCTAAAATGAAAATTTCAAATTTTCGGGTAATTTCCCCTCCCGCAGCCCTGGTCCATGGAGGGGTGATGAGCGCTAAGCCTAGAACAAAAGTTAGTCGGAGTGGGCCCCTCTTCAACCTGTGACGGAGGGGGGAGGGGGTCGGCGGATTTAATAATTCCAAATTTCTATCACACCGCATATAGTATTCTATCTTACTTTTTTGGCAAATTTGACCACGCACCCCCTCTCCTACCCTAAGGGGGAGGGGTATTCATTAGCGTCGGAATAAAAGTTACGAGCGGTGTGATCATTTACCACTTCCATACTTAATTTTCCCTCTAAAATGAAAATTTCAAATTTTCGGGTAATTTCCCCTCCCGCAGCCCTGGTCCATGGCGGGGTGATGAGCGCTAAGCCTAGAACAAATGTTAGTTGGAGTGGGCCCCTCTTCAACCTGTGACGGAGGGGGGAGGGGGTCGGCGGATTTAATAATTCCAAATTTCTATCACACCGCATATAGTATTCTATCTTACTTTTTTGGCAAATTTGACCACGCACCCCCTCTCCTACCCTAAGGGGGAGGGGTATTCATTAGCGTCGGAACAAAAGTTACGAGCGGTGTGATCATTTACCACTTCCATACTTAATTTCCCCTATAAAATGAAAATTTCAAATTTTCGAGTAATTTCCCCTCCCGCAGCCCTGGTCCATGGAGGGGTGATGAGCGCTAAGCCTAGAACAAAAGTTAGTCGGAGTGGGCCCCTCTTCAATCGGTGATGGAGGGGGGAGGGGATCGGCGGATTTAATAATTCCAAATTTCTATCACACCGCATATAGTATTCTATCTTACTTTTTTGGCAAATTTGACCACGCACCCCCTCTCCTACCCTAAGGGGGAGGGGTATTCATTAGCGTCGGAATAAAAGTTACGAGCGGTGTGATCATTTACCACTTCCATACTTAATTTCCCCTCTAAAATGAAAATTTCAAATTTTCGGGTAATTTCCCCTCCCGCAGCCCTGGTCCATGGAGGGGTGATGAGCGCTAAGCCTAGAACAAAAGTTAGTCGGAGTGGGCCCCTCTTCAATCTGTGATGGAGGGGGGAGGGGGTCGGGGATTTAATAATTCCAAATTTCTATCACACCGCATATAGTATTCTATCTTACTTTTTTGGCAAATTTGACCACGCACCCCCTCTCCTACCCTAAGGGGGAGGGGTATTCATTAGCGTCGGAATAAAAGTTACGAGCGGTGTGATCATTTACCACTTCCATACTTAATTTCCCCTCTAAAATGAAAATTTCAAATTTTCGGGTAATTTCCCCTCCCGCAGCCCTGGTCCATGGAGGGGTGATGAGCGCTAAGCCTAGAACAAAAGTTAGTCGGAGTGGTCCCCTCTTCAATCTGTGATGGAGGGGGGAGGGGGTCGGCGGATTTAATAATTCCAAATTTCTATCACACCGCATATAGTATTCTATCTTACTTTTTTGGCAAATTTAACCACGCACCCCCTCTCCTACCCTAAGGGGGAGGGGTATTTATTAGCATCGGAACAAAAGTTACGAGGGGTGTGATCATTTACCACTTCCATACTTAATTTCCCCTCTAAAATGAAAATTTCAAATTTTCGGGTAATTTCCCCTCCCACAGCCCTGGTCCATGGAGGGGTGATGAGCGCTAAGCCTAGAACAAAAGTTAGTCGGAGTGGGCCCCTCTTCAATCTGTGTGATGGAGGGGGGAGGGGATCGGCGGATTTAATAATTCCAAATTTCTATCACACCGCATATAGTATTCTATCTTACTTTTTTGGCAAATTTGACCACGCACCCCCTCTCCTACTCTAAGGGGGAAGGGTATTCATTAGCGTCGGAACAAAAGTTACGAGGGGTGTGATCATTTACCACTTCCATACTTAATTTCCCCTCTAAAATGAAAATTTCAAATTTTCGGGTAATTTCCCCTCCCGCAGCCCTGGTCCATGGAGGGGTTATGAGCGCTAAGCCTAGAACAAAAGTTAGTCGGAGTGGGCCCCTCTTCAATCTGTGATGGAGCGGGGAGGGGGTCGGCGGATTTAATAATTCCAAATTTCTATCACACCGCATATAGTATTCTATCTTACTTTTTTGGGAAATTTGACCACGCACCCCCTCTCCTAACCTAAGGGGGAAGGGGTATTCATTAGCGTCGGAACAAAAGTTACGAGGGGTGTGATCATTTACCACTTCCATACTTAATTTCCCCTCTAAAATGAAAATTTCAAATTTTCGGGTAATTTCCCCTCCCGCAGCCCTGGTCCATGGAGGGGTGATGAGCGCTAAGCCTAGAACAAAAGTTATTCGGAGTGGGCCCCTCTTCAATCTGTGATGGAGGGGGGAGGGGGTCGGCGGATTTAATAATTCCAAATTTCGATCACACCGCATATAGTATTCTATCTTACTTTTTTGGCAAATTTGACCACGCACCCCCTCTCCTACCCTAAGGGGGAGGGGTATTCATTAGCGTCAGAATAAAAGTTACGGGGGGTGTGATCATTTACCACTTCCATACTTAATTTTCCCTCTAAAATGAAAATTTCAAATTTTCGGGTAATTTCCCCTCCCCCAGCCCTGGTCCATGGAGGGGTGATGAGCGCTAAGCCTAGAACAAAAGTTAGTCGGAGTGGGCCCCTCTTCAATCTGTGATGGAGGGGGGAGGGGGTCGGCGGATTTAATAATTCCAAATTTCTATCACACCGCATATAGTATTCTATCTTACTTTTTTGGCAAATTTGACCACGCACCCCCTCTCCTACCCTAAGGGGGAGGGGTATTTATTAGCATCGGAACAAAAGTTACGAGGGGTGTGATCATTTACCGCTTCCATACTTAATTTCCCCTCTAAAATGAAAATTTCAAATTTTCGGGTAATTTCCCCTCCCGCAGCCCTGGTCCATGGAGGGGTGATGAGCGCTAAGCCTAGAACAAAAGTTAGTCGGAGTGGGCCCCTCTTCAATCTGTGATGGAGGGGGGAGGGGGTCGGCGGATTTAATAATTCCAAATTTCTATCACACCGCATATAGTATTCTATCTTACTTTTTTGGCAAATTTGACCACGCACCACCTCTTCTACCCTAAGGGGGAGGGGTATTCATTAGCGTCGGAACAAAAGTTACGAGGGGTGTAATCATTTACCACTTCCATACTTAATTTCCCCTCTAAAATGAAAATTTCAAATTTTCGAGTAATTTCTCCTCCCACAGCCCTGGTCCATGGAGGAGTGATGAGCGCTAAGCCTAGAACAAAAGTTAGTCGGAGTGGGCCCCTCTTCAATCTGTGATGGAGGGGGGAGGGGGTCGGCGGATTTAATAATTCCAAATTTCTATCACACCGCATATAGTATTCTATCTTACTTTTTTGGCAAATTTAACCACGCACCCCCTCTCCTACCCTAAGGGGGAGGGGTATTCATTAGCGTCGGAACAAAAGTTACGAGGGGTGTGATCATTTACCACTTCCATACTTAATTTCCCCTCTAAAATGAAAATTTCAAATTTTCGGGTAATTTCCCCTCCCGCAGCCCTGGTCCATGGAGGGGTGATGAGCGCTAAGCCTAGAACAAAAGTTAGTCGGAGTGGGCCCCTCTTCAATCTGTGATGGAGGGGGGAGGGGGTCGGCGGATTTAATAATTCCAAATTTCTATCACACCGCATATAGTATTCTAACTTACTTTTTTGGCAAATTTAACCACGCACCCCCTCTCCTACCCTAAGGGGGAGGGGTATTCATTAGCGTCGGAACAAAAGTTACGAGGGGTGTGATCATTTACCACTTCCATACTTAATTTCCCCTCTAAAATGAAAATTTCAAATTTTCGGGTAATTTCCCCCCCCGCAGCCCTGGTCCATGGAGGGGTGATGAGCGCTAAGCCTGGAACAAAAGTTAGTCGGAGTGGGCCCCTCTTCAATCTGTGATGGAGGGGGGAGGGGGTCGGCGGATTTAATAATTCCAAATTTCTATCACACCGCATATAGTATTCTAACTTACTTTTTTGGCAAATTTGACCACTCACCCCCTCTCCTACCCTAAGGGGGAGGGGTATTCATTAGCGTCGGAATAAAAGTTACGAGGGGTGTGATCATTTACCACTTCCATACTTAATTTTCCCTCTAAAATGAAAATTTCAAATTTTCGGGTAATTTCCCCTCCCGCAGCCCTGGTCCATGGAGGGGTGATGAGCGCTAAGCCTAGAACAAAAGTTAGTCGGAGTGGGCCCCTCTTCAATCTGTGATGGAGGGGGGAGGGGGTCGGCGAATTTAATAATTCCAAATTTCTATCACACCGCATATAGTATTCTATCTTACTTTTTTGGCAAATTTGACCACGCACCCCCTCTCCTACCCTAAGGGGGAGGGGTATTCATTAGCGTCGGAATAAAAGTTACGAGCGGTGTGATCATTTACCACTTCCATACTTAATTTCCCCTCTAAAATGAAAATTTGAAATTTTCGGGTAATTTCCCCTCCCGCAGCCCTGGTCCATGGAGGGGTGATGAGCGCTAAGCCTAGAACAAAAGTTAGTCGGAGTGGGCCCCTCTTCAATCTGTGATGGAGGGGGGAGGGGTCGGCGGATTTAATAATTCCAAATTTCTATCACACCGCATATAGTATTCTATCTTACTTTTTTGGCAAATTTGACCACGCACCCCCTCTCCTACCCTAAGGGGGAGGGGTATTTATTAGCAACGGAACAAAAGTTACGAGGGGTGTGATCATTTACCACTTCCATACTTAATTTCCCCTCTAAAATGAAAATTTCAAATTTTCGGGTAATTTCCCCTCCCGCAGCCCTGGTCCATGGAGGGGTGATGAGCGCTAAGCCTAGAACAAAAGTTAGTCGGAGTGGGCCCCTCTTCAACCTGTGACGGAGGGGGGAGGGGGTCGGCGGATTTAATAATTCCAAATTTCTATCACACCGCATATAGTATTCTATCTTACTTTTTTGGCAAATTTGACCACGCACCCCCTCTCCTACCCTAAGGGGGAGGGGTATTCATTAGCGTCGGAATAAAAGTTACGAGCGGTGTGATCATTTACCACTTCCATACTTAATTTTCCCTCTAAAATGAAAATTTCAAATTTTCGGGTAATTTCACCTCCCGCAGCCCTGGTCCATGGAGGGGTGATGAGCGCTAAGCCTAGAACAAAAGTTAGTTGGAGTGGGCCCCTCTTCAACCTGTGACGGAGGGGGGAGGGGGTCGGCGGATTTAATAATTCCAAATTTCTATCACACCGCATATAGTATTCTATCTTACTTTTTTGGCAAATTTGACCACGCACCCCCTCTCCTACCCTAAGGGGGAGGGGTATTCATTAGCGTCGGAACAAAAGTTACGAGCGGTGTGATCATTTACCACTTCCATACTTAATTTCCCCTATAAAATGAAAATTTCAAATTTTCGAGTAATTTCCCCTCCCGCAGCCCTGGTCCATGGAGGGGTGATGAGCGCTAAGCCTAGAACAAAAGTTAGTCGGAGTGGGCCCCTCTTCAATCGGTGATGGAGGGGGGAGGGGATCGGCGGATTTAATAATTCCAAATTTCTATCACACCGCATATAGTATTCTATCTTACTTTTTTGGCAAATTTGACCACGCACCCCCTCTCCTAGCCTAAGAGGGAGGGGTATTCATTAGCGTCGGAACAAAAGTTACGAGGGGTGTGATCATTGACCACTTCCATACTTAATTTCCCCTCTAAAATGAAAATTTCAAATTTTCGGGTAATTTCCCCTCCCGCAGCCCTGGTCCATGGAGGGGTTATGAGCGCTAAGCCTAGAACAAAAGTTAGTCGGAGTGGGCCCCTCTTCAATCTGTGATGGAGGGGGGAGGGGGTCGGCGGATTTAATAATTCCAAATTTCTATCACACCGCATATAGTATTCTATCTTACTTTTTTGGGAAATTTGACCACGCACCCCCTCTCCTAACCTAAGGGGGAAGGGGTATTCATTAGCGTCGGAACAAAAGTTACGAGGGGTGTGATCATTTACCACTTCCATACTTAATTTCCCCTCTAAAATGAAAATTTCAAATTTTCGGGTAATTTCCCCTCCCGCAGCCCTGGTCCATGGAGGGGTGATGAGCGCTAAGCCTAGAACAAAAGTTAGTCGGAGTGGGCCCCTCTTCAATCTGTGATGGAGGGGGGAGGGGGTCGGCGGATTTAATAATTCCAAATTTCTATCACACCGCATATAGTATTCTATCTTACTTTTTTGGCAAATTTGACCACGCACCCCCTCTCCTACCCCAAGGGGGAGGGGTATTCATTAGCGTCAGAATAAAAGTTACGGGGGTGTGATCATTTACCACTTCCATACTTAATTTTCCCTCTAAAATGAAAATTTCAAATTTTCGGGTAATTTCCCCTCCCGCAGCCCTGGTCCATGGAGGGGTGATGAGCGCTAAGCCTAGAACAAAAGTTAGTCGGAGTGGGCCCCTCTTCAATCTGTGATGGAGGGGGGAGGGGGTCGGCGGATTTAATAATTCCAAATTTCTATCACACCGCATATAGTATTCTATCTTACTTTTTTGGCAAATTTGACCACGCACCCCCTCTCCTACCCTAAGGGGGAGGGGTATTTATTAGCATCGGAACAAAAGTTACGAGGGGTGTGATCATTTACCGCTTCCATACTTAATTTCCCCTCTAAAATGAAAATTTCAAATTTTCGGGTAATTTCCCCTCCCGCAGCCCTGGTCCATGGAGGGGTGATGAGCGCTAAGCCTAGAACAAAAGTTAGTCGGAGTGGGCCCCTCTTCAATCTGTGATGGAGGGGGGAGGGGGTCGGCGGATTTAATAATTCCAAATTTCTATCACACCGCATATAGTATTCTATCTTACTTTTTTGGCAAATTTAACCACGCACCCCCTCTCCTACCCTAAGGGGGAGGGGTATTCATTAGCGTCGGAACAAAAGTTACGAGGGGTGTAATCATTTACCACTTCCATACTTAATTTCCCCTCTAAAATGAAAATTTCAAATTTTCGAGTAATTTCTCCTCCCACAGCCCTGGTCCATGGAGGAGTGATGAGCGCTAAGCCTAGAACAAAAGTTAGTCGGAGTGGGCCCCTCTTCAATCTGTGATGGAGGGGGGAGGGGGTCGGCGGATTTAATAATTCCAAATTTCTATCACACCGCATATAGTATTCTATCTTACTTTTTTGGCAAATTTAACCACGCACCCCCTCTCCTACCCTAAGGGGGAGGGGTATTCATTAGCGTCGGAACAAAAGTTACGAGGGGTGTGATCATTTACCACTTCCATACTTAATTTCCCCTCTAAAATGAAAATTTCAAATTTTCGGGTAATTTCCCCTCCCGCAGCCCTGGTCCATGGAGGGGTGATGAGCGCTAAGCCTAGAACAAAAGTTAGTCGGAGTGGGCCCCTCTTCAATCTGTGATGGAGGGGGGAGGGGGTCGGCGGATTTAATAATTCCAAATTTCTATCACACCGCATATAGTATTCTATCTTACTTTTTTGGCAAATTTGACCACGCACCCCCTCTCCTACCCTAAGGGGGAGGGGTATTCATTAGCGTCGGAATAAAAGTTACGAGCGGTGTGATCATTTACCACTTCCATACTTAATTTCCCCTCTAAAATGAAAATTTCAAATTTTCGGGTAATTTCCCCTCCCGCAGCCCTGGTCCATGGAGGGGTGATGAGCGCTAAGCCTAGAACAAAAGTTAGTCGGAGTGGGCCCCTCTTCAATCTGTGATGGAGGGGGGAGGGGTCGGCGGATTTAATAATTCCAAATTTCAATCACACCGCATATAGTATTCTATCTTACTTTTTGGCAAATTTGACCACGCACCCCCTCTCCTACCCTAAGGGGGAGGGGTATTCATTAGCGTCGGAATAAAAGTTACGAGGGGTGTGATCATTTACCACTTCCATACTTAATTTTCCCTCTAAAATGAAAATTTCAAATTTTCGGGTAATTTCCCCTCCCGCAGCCCTGGTCCATGGAGGGGTGATGAGCGCTAAGCCTAGAACAAAAGTTAGTCGGAGTGGGCCCCTCTTCAATCTGTGATGGAGGGGGGAGGGGGTCGGCGGATTTAATAATTCCAAATTTCTATCACACCGCATATAGTATTCTAACTTACTTTTTTGGCAAATTTAACCACGCACCCCCTCTCCTACCCTAAGGGGGAGGGGTATTCATTAGCGTCGGAACAAAAGTTACGAGGGGTGTGATCATTTACCACTTCCATACTTAATTTCCCCTCTAAAATGAAAATTTCAAATTTTCGGGTAATTTCCCCCCCCGCAGCCCTGGTCCATGGAGGGGTGATGAGCGCTAAGCCTGGAACAAAAGTTAGTCGGAGTGGGCCCCTCTTCAATCTGTGATGGAGGGGGGAGGGGGTCGGCGGATTTAATAATTCCAAATTTCTATCACACCGCATATAGTATTCTAACTTACTTTTTTGGCAAATTTGACCACTCACCCCCTCTCCTACCCTAAGGGGGAGGGGTATTCATTAGCGTCGGAATAAAAGTTACGAGGGGTGTGATCATTTACCACTTCCATACTTAATTTTCCCTCTAAAATGAAAATTTCAAATTTTCGGGTAATTTCCCCTCCCGCAGCCCTGGTCCATGGAGGGGTGATGAGCGCTAAGCCTAGAACAAAAGTTAGTCGGAGTGGGCCCCTCTTCAATCTGTGATGGAGGGGGGAGGGGGTCGGCGGATTTAATAATTCCAAATTTCTATCACACCGCATATAGTATTCTATCTTACTTTTTTGGCAAATTTGACCACGCACCCCCTCTCCTACCCTAAGGGGGAGGGGTATTTATTAGCATCGGAACAAAAGTTACGAGGGGTGTGATCATTTACCACTTCCATACTTAATTTCCCCTCTAAAATGAAAATTTCAAATTTTCGGGTAATTTCCCCTCCGGCAGTCCTGGTCCATGGAGGGGTGATGAGCGCTAAGCCTAGAACAAAAGTTAGTCGGAGTGGGCCCCTCTTCAATCTGTGATGGAGGGGGGAGGGGGTCGGCGGATTTAATAATTCCAAATTTCTATCACACCGCATATAGTATTCTATCTTACTTTTTTGGCAAATTTGACCACGCACCCCCTCTCCTACCCTAAGGGGGAGGGGTACTCATTAGCCTTCGAACAAAAGTTACGAGGGGTGTGATCATTTACCACTTCCATACTTAATTTCCCCTCTAAAATGAACATTTCAAATTTTCGGGTAATTTCCCCTCCCGCAGCCCTGGTCCATTTAGGGGTGATGAGCGCTAAGCCTAGAACAAAAGTTAGTCGGAGTGGGCCCCTCTTCAATCTGTGATGGAGGGGGAGGGGGTCGGCGGATTTAATAATTTCAACATTTCTATCACACCGCATATAGTATTCTATCTTACTTTTTTGGCAAATTTGACCACGCACCCCCTCTCCTACCCTAAGGGGGAGGGGTATTCATTAGCGTCGGAACAAAAGTTACGAGGGGTGTGATCATTTACCACTTCCATACTTAATTTCCCCTCGAAAATGAAAATTTCAAATTTTCGGGTAATTTCCCCTCCCGCAGCCCTGGCCCATGGAGGGGTGATGAGCGCTAAGCCTAGAACAAAAGTTAGTCGGAGTGGGCCCCTCTTCAATCTGTGATGGAGGGGGGAGGCGGTCGGCGGATTTTATAATTCCAAATTTCTATCACACCGCATATAGTATTCTATCTTACTTTTTTGGCAAATTTGACCACGCACCCACTCTCCTACCCTAAGGGGGAGGGGTATTCATTAGCGTCGGAACAAAAATTACGAGGGGTGTGATCATTTACCACTTCCATACTTAATTTCCCTTCCAAAGTGAAAATTTCAAATATTAGTAAAAATCAATTTTTTGTAACCCTCGTATTAAGCATTGTTCAAAGGGTTATTATATCTATGTCAAAAATTTTATATGCAAAAAACTTGACGTTTTATCGATAAAATAGGCGTGCGTGTGGAAACGCTAAATTTTGATATATGGTAAAATCTCGGATAAAATCGTGAATTTTCGCCATCGACGACAAGCGAAACTACCGAATGAATCTATTATTTTATTCTATCCGAACAATCTACTATTTTAATTCATATAACCTAAAAAATAAAAGAAAAAAAAATGTAAAAGTTGCGAATGTTCGTCGTCGTTGTCGTTTGTGTCGTCAAATAATTTTTTGTGTGTGTGATTTTTTAATTTTTTGTTTGGTGCATTACTTTTTTTTATTTTATTTTTTATTATTTTTGTTTTATAATTTAACAAATAATTTAATTAAATGTATTTTTAAATGCAGTTGTTAACCGTTTTATTGTTGAAAATGTAATAATATTAATAATAAATTAGTTAATATATTTGTTTTATATAAATAAAGAAAAAAAAAAAAAAAAGAAAAGAATTTAAATGAACGAATCTGTAAATAAAAAATTAAGGTGAGTTGAATTTTTTTTTTTTTTTTTTTTTTTTATATATACGATCGCGGAAAAATGAAGGAATTTTCTTCTTCATATAGAAATATTAATATATTTATTGTTTTATTGTTGTGCTTGTTGTTGTTGCACCCATACAAAAATGTACCTCTTAATATCCAAATAACAATAAAAAAAATATTATTTACAAAATGTAAATTTTATTATTTGGAT